>CM061541.1:60560121-61020121 GCA_030864215.1 Capsicum pubescens | reverse complement strand
CGAAATATCTAAAACTTACCCGAGACATGCTATCGACCACCCCGATCATGAATCAACTTAAGAATCGACGTTCTAAGGACGGGAAGGTCGGAATTAAAATCATCGAAGTTTAAGAGGCTTTGAAAATGACTAACTCTTAACACTTAGTGAAATTTTTCTAAGTCTTGGACCCATTTAGCATGCAAGAGCGAGCTAAAACGAGCTAGGGTCTTACGGGGTCTTACACATGAGAATTTAGTGGACATGTTTTAGGATGAATTCATGAAAAAGCTGTCTTAAGGTGTAAAGGGATAAATTTTATCCATCTTAAGACATGAAAATCTAAAAGGCTCTTAATTTGAAGACTTGGAGGTTTTGACAACTTCAACTTGCATACTTGACGGATTTGGAGATTTTAAGTTGAAAACTTAGTAGATCTGGAGACTTTGGCTTATAGATTTGACGGCTTTAACTTGCATGCTTGAAAAATTTGACTACTTCAACTTACAGATTGATGGATTTGATGACTTTAACTTTTAGATTTATAAAATTTGATGATTTCAACTTGCAGACTTGGCAAATTTGACAACTTCAACATATCGGAAAATTTCATACTTCATGAATTTGATGATTTCAAGCTCATAGACTTGACAAATTTGGCGACTTCTAACTTGCAGACTTGACAACTTCAACTTGAAAATTTGATAGATACTTGACTTAAATATGTAGGTTTGGTATATTTTCGTCCTTAACTCACAAATTTGATTGATTTTGCTTCTTTAACTTTCAAGCTTAAGGAACTTAAATATTTTAAATTCTATTGAAAAAGGCCATACATTATGGAGGTCTGGCCTCATTGAGCCAAAAGTATTTGGTGTAGTCTAAAGTTAGGTGAAAGTACTTTTAGACCTGAATTTCATGTGACAGATCAAGTGGTAATATGTATTTTTTTAACGTTCATGCAATTGAACTTAGAATGAAACTCTAAGCGCCTATGTACCTCGGTGAAGAGGTTCAAGTCATAATGTAGTTCTGAAAATTTAGCTCAAATTTGAAGAGCTTAATAACTTTAAGATTTGACTCAAATTTGAAGAGCTTTGTGACATATAGTCTAGGCTTGTTTTTCAAGAATCATTTTAACTTGAAGATTCAGCTTAAATTTGAAGAGTTTTGTGACATACAATTTAGGCTCGTGTTTCAAAGAGCATGTCATTTTGAAGATTTTGCTTGAATTTAAAGAGCTTCACAATTTGAAAATTTAGCTCGTACTTTGGTGAGCTTTGTGATATAGAAATTTAGCTTAAATTTAAAGAGCTTCTTGATCTGAAGGTTTGTCTCCGACTTGAAGAGCTACCACTTGGAGATTTAGGTCAAATCTTAGTTTTCCAACTCGGAGAATTGGCTCAAATTTGAAGAGCTTTGTGACATCTAGTTTATGCTCGTGCTTCTAAGAAGCTTTTATAATTTTAAGTTTAAGCTCATGCGTTAAGAAGCATTATAACTTACAGTTTAGGCTCTTGTTAAGGAGTGTTATAACTTGCAGTTTAGGCCCGTGCGTTGATGAGCTTTGTAATTTGCAGTTTAAGCTCGTGCGCTGAGGAGCGTTGAAACACACATAGACTTTTCAAGATCATCTTCGAATACAACTTGTCCCTACTATGGAGTTCTAGTGTATCCTTATCTTTACGGGTCTCATAGGTAGGATGTCATTGATCACCTCTTACAGCCATGCTTAATTCCATATCATACATATGAGTTTCCAATTATTCAATTGTATTGGGCTTTACTCTTTAAAAGAGGTAGTGAATACTCCAATTCATGTCTTGGATACAAATTTTAATGAGTTTGTCACACCCCAAATTTTTTTCCCTTGAAAATTTCTAAAATTTCATCCTCATTGTCCAGACTACGACTCCCTATACGAGTCATAGGGAGTCTTGACAAGTCGTTAGACCTAAATCATAGCCTGACCATTGTGTGTGGCCAAGTTTTCTATTCTCAGAATAACTGGCTCCTAATGAGTCGTATTGACTCATTACGAGTCGTAATGTCCCAACTATAGTCAAACTAGTGTGTTCCAAGTGTTGTTGTCCTGGTGATGACTAGGGCCCTACGAGTCATAGGGTCCCCTAATGAGTCATATGATATAAGTTGTAGGGTCAACAGTATATGTTCCTAATGACACTGCCTTGGCTACGACTCGTGGTGATGAGTTGTAACGTATCGTTACAAGTCGCAGTGTGACCCGTAGTAACTGGCAACAATTTTTTAGTTTTTTAAGTTGAGGGAATTTTAGACATTTCCCTCGTTTCCCTACTTAATAAACATGACCATAAATCACTTTAAAGGGTTATTTCTCACTCATAACTCAATCAAAATGCACTCTTTTCTCTCTAAATTCTCTCAAGCAAGATAAGTTTGAAGTAAGATTGAGGCCATGTTTTGATACATGTCATGGTTAGTTGAGTCTTTATGTGTTATATTTTGGAAGATTGTTATATGTTTGTTTTATGTAATTCTATGAGTCTGGAGGAATATTGAGGTGAAGTTTTGTGTATGACTTGGTTTGTTGAGAATAGTTTATGATTGTCTTCCTAAGAATTGAATATTGCATGGAAGTTGTTCTTAATAGAGGTTTGTAGGATATGAGAAAGGTGTTTGTTTAGAAGTGCATATGTGGTTATAGATATAGACTTGAACATCATATTTGTATATATATCTGGATGAATGCACTACGTATTAGTAAATGTCTAGTACGAGATTGAATGTGATTGTTGGAGTGGTAATGAGAATTATGCATGAGATGAGAAGTTGTGAAATTCAGGGTGTGTTGAATTTATGATTCAAACTAGTATTACAGTGTTATGTAGCGTATCTTGTGATTTTGAGTTAGGCTTGAAGATGGTGAGAGGATTTATTTCAATTTAGACATTAGTAGATGGAAATATCAACGGTCATGTGAGGATTATAAGTTGAATCAATAAGTATGGTGCTTAAGAGGAAAGTATAGTTGAGAGGGTATCCTAGAAGTGCGGCTAAGCTTGAAAGTAAGGAGTTGCGTTGCCTAAAGCCTAGTAATTCTATCCTAGCTTATGATTTACATGTCTGGTTTAAATCTTGCCATATTATTAGAATTTCTTAAAAAAGTGTTAGAGAATACTCCATGTAAGTATGAGAAGTCAGTATGATTCAGTCTATAAAGCCTACGATTCGGTTTAGCGATCAAGTAGATAAGCTCCTATAGATTCCTAACGCTCTGTTTAGTCCTACTACCCAAAGTCTCGCAAGTAGGGACATTCCAAGAGGTAATTTGTTCGCTTTATGGACTTTGCGAATAAAGCTCAGTTCATGCAGTATGCACCAGTTTCAGATTAAAATATTAAGTCATGATTCAGTTCGTAAGCATCCCATGTATCATCCTTGTATTTTACTAGTATTTCAACCAAATCAGTATCATTCGGGAACGAACGATCCCAAATGGGGAGATGTTGTAAAACCCTGAGTTTTCTTGTCATAAACCTCGCATTCTTTTTCTCACAAAATCAAATCCATCCTAAAGTAATGGTTACTCAAAAATTGACGCTCTCGTTTCTATCTCAGCCATATAGCTATTTTCATGAGAATTCATGCACTCGCAAGTCAGTTCAGAAGCTCAGTATGCTTAAGATTCAGTTATTCAGTTTATTTCAGTTTTGCTTAATAGCTTATAACCTCATATTCCTCAGTATTTTCAGCTTAATTATCCACATTCGAGGACGAATGTTCCCAAGGGAGAGATATTGTAATACCCCGTACTTTTCCTAACTTAAATTCGTTCCTAGAAATGCCAAAGATTAGATTCAAGAATGAATAACTTTAATTTCATAAGGAGTTTTCCAGATTTAGACCTTCCATTGTTTGGAAAATTTAATAATTTTTCCATCAATACCAAATTCGCCCAATTCCGGCACTCGGTGAAGAAGTTAGAGCAGTTTTAGTAATGTAGTGTCCCACCTGGGCACGCACCGCGTAGAGGTGGATACCAAAATGGCAATCATCACATTCCAGTGGACCTCCATGATATTGGCGCGTCGCGAAGAGGTCCAAATTCCCAATTGTCAATTTCCAGTGGCCAACGCAATAGCAACGCGTCGCGCCAGAGTACAAATTCGCACTCATCATTTTTAGTAGTTTAACGCGATTTCAATGCATCGCGGTGAAGGTGTAATTGTCGTACTCTTGATATGTAATTCGAATTCTTGTATCATGACTTTAATCATAAGTATGTGAAGTCCTTATTAGGTGAATAATGTTCATAGAAGTCATTTAGAGCCAAGTGGAGCTAAGAACGTTAGATTCATCCAAAATTTGGCATTCAATCCTACAAGGGTCTACTTTAAACGTGTATAACCTTTTATATACGTGGAATTTTCCATCTTAAGACCCACCAAATTTTAGATAATTGAATTAGCTTTTCAACATTACCAATTTCGCAAAAATCCAATACCCGAGTGAAAAGTTATAGTCATTTTAGTGTGGGGTAGTAAGCTGCTGCGATGGTAGCGCGTCGTGCTGAAGGGAAAAATTGGGATGCGGGTTATGAATTTTTTCTTCAAATTAATAAGGGGCAATGGGGTCTTTTTCCCCCTCAACCCAAGTTATAAAAACAGAGGATTAAGGGTGATATTGAGAAAATTACACCCCCTTTTTCATCAAATTCTCTCATCTAGAAACCCTAAGTTTCATCACCCAAATTCAAGAATCTCCTAAAAGTTCACCATTAATTCTCCAAGTTGGGTCAAGATTCCAAGTTCTTAGTTCAATAAATCCAAGAACCCTCATTCAAGAGTACAAATATCATCTCATAAGCAAGTTGTTCATCCAAGTTTATCATCCAAGGTATGTGGGGTTTGAACAAGAACAACTCTTTCGTTCTTGTGCCCAAAAGCTTACTTTAAGTTATAAATTTCTGAATTTTGATATGATTTCCATGAAATTTAAGTTAGGGTTTACACCCAATTCATATTGTTTGGAGATTATGAGTTTACAATTGATTGAATATTGAATTGCATGACTAATTTCATATATTTATGCAAGTAATGTGATTTTCCAGATTTTTCAAGTGAGTTTAAGCATTATATTGTGGTTCTTGATTTCTATATTTTGACATTGTTGAAGTATTTTTAAGAAGCACATTGAGTATGATGTTTTGCTATGATATTACAGGAGTATGTTTATATTTTCATGCTTATTGCTGAAATTTTCAGATTGTGAGTTGATTCATCAATATTTACATTAGCAAGCATGAATCTTTTGGTGTTTTAACACGAGTTTGATATATGGGTCATTAACCCCTATTTAGAGATTGTTATTTTGAGAATGTTGAAAGCTTTTAAAGGTTATTATTGAGCATGAAGTTGAATATGATTATTGATGCATTAAAGTTATATATTTTGAATCTTAAGTACTAGTAATGAGTTTATAAAGAGACTGTGATCTCAATGTCGTGTTGACAATTTTGATAAGTGCTTTCAAAGCAAAGATTGATCTTTTAATTTCAAGCTAAGATAGAAATACACATCTTTTGATTTGAGATAAAGGGGAAGCATATTGTCTCCCATTACATATTGTTGAATTGTTTTAAGGTGAATTTTCTTAAAGTTCTGAGCTAAGTAAGGGAGTAGTATTTAGCACCGAGTTGGGCTTGATTCCCAGGTCTCATGCCCCAGAACTACGTGCCCCCATAGGTTTCTAATTTACCCCAAGTGGGTTAAGCTAGTGATCACTAAAAATTTAAGTTTCTACTCCGATGGCAAGGACAGAACAGCTCTCCCCAACGTAGGCAAGATGTTGGACTCCATGTAGCTCACATGGTTTATGTCGGTTAGAAGAAACTCCCAAAAGAAGTTCCCAGCTCTCTTTAAGATAAAGTATATATATTTTGAAAGTTAATATTCTAAGATCTCCAAAGTTGTACATCCCAAAGTCTCTAAAAGTGTTATGGTTTTAAAGTTCCTTAAGTTTTAAAGAAGTTCTACTCTCCTGAAGATAAAAGCATGAGTTTTTGAAAGTGTTGTTTAAAGATTACTTTAGCTTATAAGTTTTGAGAATAAGAGGAGAATACAGATTTTCGAATTAAGTATGATGACTCACGAGATTTATATTACATGTTTCACCATTCAAGATTTATGAGATTTACATTTCATATTTATTCAAGCCATGTGAGTCATTCATATTTGCATGCACGATTTATATAAAGAGTAACGATGTTGTTCATTTAAATGCATACACCCCCATATACTCAGTACATCCTCAAAGTGATGATCCATATATATGTCTATGTGCTACATTGTCTTATAATATAGGTACAAGTCATAGCTCATATATCATAATCAGACAGGTTGTAGCTTCTCGCCAGTAGAGGATGAGCCTTTTTTATTCAAGGGATCAAGTCAATCAGGGTTTGTGTAGTATTGTATTTTCTTCATTCAGTCATATTGAGTTAGGATAGTTGGGAGTCATAACCTGACTATCTATAGTCAATACTAGTAGAGGCTTCATAGACAGTCAGTAGAGTCAGTGTATTTTATTTCAGTTTGGTTGTAAAAGTAGAGTTGTAATCATGTGAACTCAATTTGTATTTATCAGATTCAGAAAGAGTTTTCTTCCGTTGATTTTGTACAGTTTTATGCATTTGTTTCAGTTGCTTTTGAGTTATGCTAGTAGAAGAGTTAGCTTGGGGTCACTTGTGGCTCTAAGAACCGTGTGACGTCTCGAGACCCATTTTTGGGGCGTTACAAGGATTCCTCTTGACATTAAATTGTTGGAGCTTCGGAGGTTAATAGCCATCAGACATCTTTAAGTTATCAATCTTTTGTGTATATGGCTTAGCATAAGAAAGAGAAAATATGGACAAGGACTCAAATTTATCTTTGATAGCCTTTATGATGAAGTCTCTCAATTTTTTCAATAGGAATCAAACCTTCAGTAGAGACAAGGATTTTTTTTATCGTCGTTGTTTATTCTATGAATGACTGTCTTTTCTATAAAATTTCAAGAAGCTTCATAGGTGTTTGACTTGATTCTCTCTCATTCATGCTCTCTATATTGTTTGTTAATTTGGAAAGTTTAACGTCTTGTTCTTGAACTCGCTTTATTAAGACTTCAATTGCTTTACTTAAACTTGTAAGTTGTTCTTCTATAGTGAAAGGGTCAACCATCATTGCTTGTACCACCATCATAGAGGATGAAGAATGATTTGAATCTCCATATGAATGAAAGTTGGACAAGGGAATAATTTGAGTGGATATTGAATCACATTCAACATTCAAAACATCACCTTCTTCTAGGGATGAGTTGTTACACTTGTGATGACATTCTTGTGAAAGATCAAGTTGAGCTAAATTTCTTTCGATTTATATGTATCTATTGTTAGCCTCCTAATTTTTTATTTTAATAATGACAAACTAATGAGGAATCTCTGTATGATATTGAAAGACTGCCAATGATTAAAGGATGTCTTACACAAAGATATAAAGGATCAGAGAAAATTAATGGAAGCAAGCAAGAAAGCCGACTCTGAAAATGGAAGGATATCAAATCATGATCTACGGCATCCAAGCAAATAAATAAAAATAAGAAAAAAAGAAGGAAAATTGTAGTCCCGGAATCACAAAAAATCAGATTAATCACAATGAAGCAAAAGGAAGAAAAGATCACGAACAACTTGAAAAAAGCATCAATCACTACAAGAGAAAAAGAAAGAAAAGATCACAGAAGAATCAGATACGGACGTGAGTGAAAGTCGTGTATGGACATATATGATATGGACATACCATACGTAATATTCCTCAATCAAGGAATCCATTCAAATCCTTGATTGAGAAGAAATATTTTGGGTTTCCTAAAGAAGAGCAGCAGCTAAAGACTATAAAAGAAGAAGACTAAAGATAGACAAAAGTTACGCAACTTCAAGAAGAAATCTCAAAGTGTCTCAATCTTAGTCTCACAAAGCTTTGTAATCTGTAGCTTACAATTGTTATATAAAGAGTAGGATCGAGTCAACTTTGTAATGCAAACTGAAGCTGTGTCACAAGATCTGAAAAACAAAATAAGTCTTCGAAACTTGTTTCTCATCATTGTACTCGAGCCAACACTGAAAAATCTAAGGAAATGTTGAAACCTAAAGGGACTGGAAGTAGGCACTACTATCAAATTCCCAGTGCTCTCCTTCAAGATGGTCACTCCTCTATGAGACCACCATACTTTAAGGGACAACACTATTCCTACTGGAAGAATAGGTTCAGAATCTTTGTCCAATCCAATGATTTCCAAGCTTGGGTGGTCATCAAGAAGGGACTAAATCCGATTCCAGGACTCAAAGATAAGCAAGAGGACAAAGACAAAGAATCGAGCTATACTAAACTAGAATACCTTGAAAGCTTTGAGGTCACCAAAGAAAAACAAGAGGTAATCCAAGCAAATACATGTGCTATCAGTTTACTTCTTTGTGCAGTTAGTAGGGAAGAATATAACAAGATGTCAACCTGAGATACTGCAAAAGAAATGTGTGACAAATTGAAAGTAACATATGAAGGAACTACAAAAGTCAAAAAGTCAAAGATCTCTCCCCTAGTCAATAAATACGAGTTGTTCAAAATGGAAGAAAACGAGAACATTGAAAAAATGTTCGCTAGATTAAACAAGATCATAGACGAACTAAAATCACTGGGATGATCTATCCACTAAGATTGCAAGTCCAGAAGCTAGTACGGAGTCTCTCAAAAATTTGGGAAACCAAGGTTTCCATTCTGAAAGATAGAGATCTTCACAACATGACATATGCCGAACTACAAGGTAACCTCATTGCATATGAATATAATTATATCAATAGGTACCACAAGGAGGAAAAGAAGAAACCAATAGCCTTCAATGCCGCACCAACCGAAGAAGAGGATATTCTAAAAGATACCAATAATGAAGAAATGGCTCCCATAAATCGTGAAGTAAGGTAGATCATGAGACAGAGACAACAAAGATCCCAAGGAGCCAAGAATAATGACTCCACTAGAAACGATGATCATTGTTATCACTGTGGAAGGCCTGACCACTTCAAACAAAATTGTCCAGAATTAAAAAGAAGATCTTCTAGAAAGAATCAAAATCTTGGCACTTGAAGTGATGAATATGAAATTGAAGAAGAAGCAGAAGCTGCCAACATGTGCTTCATGGCAAAAGGAGAATCTAGTGAGGTAAGACCATACAACTGTCATAACTGCAATATCCTTGAATCTAATTTAGACATGATAACCGACGAGCTTCAAAAAGTTATAAATGAGTATAATAAATTCGCTTAAGAGAAGAAAAATTATGAAGTTGACTTAAACAAAAACTAGATGAGCAACGAAGAAACTATCAAATAGAAACCGAAGCATGTTAAATTGAAAATGGCTTGCTTCACGAAGAGCTTGATAATGTAAAAATGTAATTGAATAGAATTAGGAGATCACCAAGTTACAGTTTCATGAGATCAAACTCATTTAAAAATAACTCAAGTTCCTCATCAGAATTATTTAAATTAGGCAAGACATCTTTCTTCTTTCAAGGACTTGTATACTTTATTTGTGGACAGAAAGGGCATAAATCCTATAGCTGCAGGCATAATCCTAAAAGTGTATGGGTTTGGAAGCCTAAAGAGAGCACATATAACCCACAAGGACCCAAGACCACTTGGGTACCTAAGCAAAATTGATCTTCTTGTTTTGCAGGAACATGCCCGCAAGAGCTATAAGAAGGGAATGTGGGTCATTAATAGCGATGTTCCAGAAACATGATCAGAAAGAAAGAAAATTTTTGTTTCCTAACAAGATTAGATAGAGGATCAGTCAGATTCAGTGACAACACTAGAGGCAACATCATCGGAGTCATCTCAGCTCCTTATGAAAATTTACTGAAGTGTGCTTGGTAGATGTCCTCAAGAATAACTTACTCAGCATTAGTCAGCTATGTGATGGCGGTTTTGGAGTCTCCCTCGAAGCTAAAAGTTGCTTCATCAAACACAACAAAAGAGACATTTCTCTCATCGAAAGTATTGATGAAGAATAGGTTAGGGATCTACAAGTTAAAGCCAATGCTAGCACAACCTCTGAGCCATAACAAGACGAGTCAACTATACCTCCACAAAAGTTGACTATACCCTCACTAGAGTTGACTTTCATAGCAAAAATAGTTAAATCGAGTGTTCCAGGAGAATGGAAACACGATTCTACCTATCTAAATCAATTTATCATCAGAAATCCAGATGAGAGGATGCAAACAAGAGTATCATTGAGAAAACAAGTGTTTGTTTCCCTTGTATCTCAAATTGAACCAAATAAGACCGATGAAGCCCACAAAGATGAATCATAGGTTGAAGATATGAAGGAAGAATTAAATCCGTTTGATCAAAATTAATTTTGGACACTGGTTGAAAGACCTAAGAACTTCTCACTAATTGGAACTAGATGGGTCTACAAAAACAATTAAATGAAGAAGGTAAGATTATCAGAAAAAAAAAAGCCAGACTTGTAGCTCAAGGCTACTCTCAACAAGAAGGAATTGATTATGATGAAACCTTTTCCCTCATGGCAATATTAGAATCAATTCAAATTTTATCATTTTTTGATGCCTTCAAATGTATTAAGTCATATCTAATGGACGTCAAAAATGCATTTTTAAATGGTTTCATCCATGAGGAAGTTTTTTTCGTAAAATAATCCTCGGGATTTGAAAATCCATCTTTCCAAATCATGTTTTCAAATTGTCGAAAACACTCTACGGCCTCAAACAAGCTCCAAATGTTTGGTATGTGAGATTGAGTACTTTCTTACTTAATAACAATTTTCAAAAAGGTAAAATTGATACAACTCTGTTTATACAGAAGCTTGATTCAAATCTTCTTATTGTGCAAATTTATGTTGATGATATAATTTATGATAGTTCTAACATCTCTCTGTGCGAGAATTTTGCTAAATTAATGAATTGAGAATTTAAAATAAGCCTTATGGGAGAGCCCACATTCTTTTAGGGATTACAAATCAAACAAACTCCCAAAGGTACCTTCATCAGTCAAAGCTAAGTACACGAAGGAACTCATCAAAAAATCGGTATGGAGAAAGGAAAGGCTTATGGAACTCCAATGAGTCCATCTGTAAGCCTTAATTTAGACTTGTCTGGAAATAATGGTGATAACAAGATGTACAGAGAAATGGTTAGATCACTTCTCTATTTGACAGTCAGTCAATCAGACATCATGTTCAGCGTGTGTAGGAGTGCCAGGTTCCAGTCAACTCCCAAAGAGTGTCATCTGACTACCGTCAAAAGAATAATTTGATACCTAATCAAAACTCAAGACATTAGACTATGGTACCCTTGCTTGTATTATTTTGACTTAATTAGCTATTCAGACATTGACTTTGCAGGTGATAAAAGTGATAGAAAAAGCTCTAGTCGAACATGTCAAATTCTTTGGTGATGCCCTGATATCATGGCACAGCTAGAAGCAAACTTCAGTTGCCCTTTCAATAACTGAGGCCGAATACATAGCCGTTGGAAGTTGTGGTACTGAAATTTTATGGATTATGCATCAACTACTTGACTTTATTTTGTCTTCTGAATATGTTCCAATAATGTGTGATAACACCAGCGCTATTAATTTATCTAAATTTTCTATGCATAATTTTAGGGTCAAACACATTGATATTAAGCATCATTTTATTCAGGATCTTGTAGAAAATGGCCATTTTTCATTAATATTTGTTGACTCCGAAAGTCAACTGGCAGATTTTTTTTTCAAAACCCTTGTTGGAAGAAAGATTTTGTTACCTTAGAAACTCACTTGGTATTCTCAGTATTAATGAATTATGAATTTTATTTTTGGACAAAAAAATTTTCGTGTTCCAAATTTCTCATCAGTTTTTAACCAAAAAATTATGTATTTCAAAAATCTTTATTTTTGGTACAAAACCCGTCTGTGTCCCCCGTCCTTTCCATTCACATCCTCCTCTTTCCAAAACATATTTTTCTCTTCCATCATCATTATCATCTCTGCGCCTTCTCACTTCCTAACACTTCTTTAACACCCCAAATCTGTACTCCAGATGCTACACGGTGCTCGTAATCTCAAAGGACCACAAGTTAACCCATGACTGATACCTGTTGTAATAACTGAATAATAATAATACTGAAATATGCAGAAATTTAGCGGAAAACATGGCATAAGGTTCAATACTATAAATAATACTGGATATGGCATCACAATACCAAAAAAAACTGAACATCAATACTGAAAACTGATCAACTGTCTGAAAATACTCTAGTCTGAAAAGCCTCTAAACTGTCTGAACTGTGGAGTTGATGGGACAAGTCCCCAACTAACTCCGACTACTAAAAATGAACTAACATGCTGAAATAAATAATCACTTCCTCAAACTATAAGGACTCACCACTAAGTCTATATGCTGAGAATCGAAACTCCTAAGGGTGCTCAGGAGCCCGTGCGTCTGAACCTATGATATAAGACATCATAATGCAAAAGAAAGGTACGCGTTAGTACTTTGAATGTACTGGTATGCTTAGTCAGGTAGGCTGAAATGCATGGGTTCATATTCATGAACAATACTAACGAAATTACTTGAGTATGACTGAATGAGAGTATATGCATGAATATGGAAACTGTACTAAGATCGTAATAACACTGAATATTGAATCTGAACACTGATTAACTGATATCTAAGTATGTTGCTACTGAATTACTGGTAATTGAATGATTATGTCTGACAGTCCTGAATCTGCAAAACTGAACTGTGTTTCATACTGAGACTGAATCTAAAACTAAGACTGTGGCAAGTAATTATCTAACCAACATGACCCTTCTTTAACTGATTTGGGGTCCAACCTATAACCCCAGTTGGAGTGGTGTCAATACCATGACACGAGTAAGGACAAGTGTTGAGTCACCCTCATCTGGCAGGTACTCTGAATGAGAATGGTGGTAACCCCAACTGGCAGGTAGATCAACTAATTAAACCTCAACTGGCAGGTTGATATCTCAACCTACATTGGCTATGTAGTTCTGGAACGCAAGGACTGCTTCTAAGGATTTCACCATCTACTGGCAGGTGATTCCCCTTCCTAAGATTCACTTGATGCTGAATCCCACTCCCAACTAAATAGACACTGGACTGAATTCTAAACTTTACTAGGCTAGACTAAACTATTACTGATCGTACTGTATAACTAAACTGAACCAATTTTACTGAACTGAGATGGACTGATTCTGATGTAATACCCCGAGAATCCCAACCGATAGAAGAACCAAGCTTCAAGATCATGAGAAATAAATTAAAGTGATTTTGTAGTTTTATGATCAAGTTAGATGTATACTAAGGCCTCAAATACTTCCTAGCTATTGGAAGAATCAAAACATTCCTTACCGATTGAATTCTTGAGAAGGGCATTGCCATAGTCAACTTCAAATGAGCATATCTCCCATTATACAGAGAATTTTTGAGCTCATGATCCACCAACATATATATAATTGAATTATCTTTCCAATTATACCAATTTCACCAAAATCTGGCATTGGAGTAAAATGTTATGTCCATTTTACTAATAGCTGCATGAGCTGTCCAGGAGTGACGAACAAAATAACGGACCATCAAGTCAGTGATGGACCGTCAATTCAGTGATGGACCTTCACTTTGGCTGTCACAACTGAGCCAGTGAGGCCATTTTCTAGACCAAAATGACGGTTGGAGTGATGGTTAATCACCAGAGTAACGGTTCATCACTCAGACCGTCAGTTTTGTCTGAAACAGTGCTGAAACTCCGTTTTAAGGGGTTTTTGGGGGGTTTCTTTCAAGATCAAAACCCAAGAACAAGATTTAAACCCTTCTCCAAGAAAACTCAAGAATCAAAGTGTCACCATTCAAGAACCCTCAAGAAAAGTTAACCTCCTTCAAGATTTGGGTTTTTATTACTCCATGATTTATCTCAAGCTCCAAGAAAACTAGTTGATTGGGGATTTAATTTCAAGAAAGTTCCACCGTTAATATTCAAGAATCTTCCATCTAAGGTATGCGTAGTGTTCATCCATGGATCCCTTTCATCCATGGAGCTCAAGAATCAAGTTTTAAAATCATGAATTGTGATTATCTTGTTGTGGTATGATTATGTTCATGTTGATGGTTGTTATTTGGTATCTCGATGTATTTTCATGAAGTATGTGAGCATGTTAGTTGAAATCCATTAATTTGGGTGGATTAAGATTGTTAAATTGATAAGTATACCTATGCCCAAAGTTGTGCATGTAAGGTGTTTGATAAAATGCCTAGAATGATAGAAATCATGTATTATAGCTTAGGGATGAATTACATGATAAATTCATGCTAGTCTATTATGTTCAAAGGGATCATATGTTGTTGTTATGCAATATATGTGTTAATGGAATGTACATGGCGATTGGAGAATGGATTCATAGTGTGTCTATACGTATTCCATGTTATGAACAAGATCATGATTATGAAGAACCACATGAGTTATCCCCCAATTATTACAATATGAACTAAATGCTACATGCTTGTTATTCCCTTATGTTTAAATGGTTTCCATGTTATCGTTATGAAAAGTATATGTTGTCGGAGTGCCCATGATATTAGAACATGAGGTTTATGACTTGATTTCTAGCATTCCCATTCATGTTAGATATTATGATGACCATGTACTTCATGAAATCCCTCACTCATGTATTATGGATTATTATTGATGTTCATGTATTCAAGAAAGTCACGCTGTGTCTGTTTCCTTCCATCGAGTCCTGGGGGTACTTGTACCCAAAAAATATAGTTATGTGCTTAGAGCCATGTCATGTTTTCACACTACTCTCAGTCAAGCTATATTCAGTAGACTTCAATAAGCCTCATAACTCAGGAAAACTCATGTAAATTTAGTATCAGCTCAGTTCTACTCAGTACTCAGTAACTTCAGTAATCTTAGTAATTCAGTATTCTCAGAAATCTCATAACTCAGTACTCAGTAAGATCAGTAATCTTATGGACTCAGTCAGTTATTCGATATCAGTAGTATTTCATCAGTCAATAAAATTCAATAAGTTTAGTCCATGTACAGTTCAATTAATCATGTTCAATGTCTCTTCAGATGGGAGTAGTAATTAGCACCGAGCGAATCCAAGGATGGGAACTTACCTATCAGTTTAGGGTGTGATTTGTAGCAGTCATCCTTGTGTTCCAGAACTACATAGCTAGCATAGGTTGAGATATCTTAACCTGTTAGATTAGGGTTGATGAGATGGCTTAACCTGTCAGTTTAGGGTTCCTACCGTTCTTATTTTGAGTACCTGTCAGATAAGGGTCACTCACAGCTTGTTCTTACCAGTGGCGCGATATTGACACCCTTTCAGTCAGGGCAGAGATTGGACCCCAGCTCAGCTATAATAAAATATATGGGGCATGTCGGTTAGATAACTACTTCCCACAGTTTCAGTATCAGTCTCAATAAAAGAACTCAAATAGTTCTTTAGATTTCAGGACTGTCAAATACAGTCAACTCAGATACAGTACGGAACTCAGATAGTTCCATCAGATTCAGGACTGTCAGATAAGGTCACTCATGTTATCAGTTATATCAGTCATATCAGTTATGTTAGTTATCAATAACTCCTGTTACAGTATTCAGATTTAGGACTGTCAGATACAGTCAATCAGACTAGTTCTTCATAATTCAAACTGTCAGAAGTATTCATTCATTTATTCAGTAATACAGTATCATTTCCTCACTTATTAGTGATTCACATATCGATATCAGTAAACTCAGTCATTCGGTATCTCAATATCAGTAAGCTCATATTGTCAGTATCCAGACTCAGTAGTCAGTATCTCCACGAGTTCAGTTACCGTTACGTATGCGTGTATGTATTCTCACGTTCATATCAGTTAGTATTGTTCATGCATATAACCCTTTGCATTTAGCCTACCTGACTTGCATACTCAGTACATTCCAACGTACTGACGTATTTGTGCTATGGTCCTTTCTCTTAAGTTACACCATAGGTTTAGAGGCACGAGCTCCAGATCAGCAGTAGATTCCAGTCACAACATTCATAGTTAGAAGTTAGTCCTCATCTTTCGAGGACATGATGATTTTATTACTATTTTAAATTTTAAGTTTATTTCAGTAGATGGAGTTAGTTGGGGATGTGTCCCATCAACTCCTTATTCAGACTGTTTAGAGGCTTTCAGACTATAGTATGTTCAGACAGTTATTTCATATTTATTTTGGTATTGTTATACCATATCTTTAGTTATGTATTAGTATTTAACCTTATGTCCTTTCAGTTCATGTTTCCGTATTTTTCAATCCTTTATGCAGTATATAGGTACAGATATCAGTCATGGATTAGCTTGTGGTTCTTCGGGGTTATGAGCTCCGTGTAGCATTTCGGTTCAAAAAATTGGGGCGTTACATCTGAGTTCACTGAGTTTTCCTAAGTTCTATAACTGAATGAATTCTACTGATCGAGTCATGACTGATTCTTCCCTGTGACGGACCATGGCTCTAGACAAACAGCTAAATTTTCGGACATTAAATACCCCCAGGACTCGATAGCATAAGTTTAAAAGATATGGCATAATCTTGAGACATGGTAACTAACTACTTAGTCATCATTCATTCATTTGGGCATTCAAGCAAACACTTGTATGCATGCTAACATGATATCATTTTTTTTCACTATTCAACTCACATGGACAATTCATCAAACACTTGTGGGATATAATATATGCACATAATACTAAAACATCATGTAGGCATCATGATTCAATTCCAATTATACAATTCCAAGAGTTTCAACATGAATTCACATGATAAAGCACACATATTAATTAATTCTACATGAATCTTGTAAAAAATCATGAATACACTTTAATTCAAATCATGAAAATCATAAAATCACTCTACATGAGCTTTGAAAGAGTTTCTTGGACTCCAAGGGTGGAAGAAACCCTTGGATGAACACTTCACATACCTTAGTTGCTAAATTCTGGAAAATTAATGGTGGAATCTTTAGCCTTGAATTTGAATTTAATTCACCTAGGGTTTTTGTTCTTGAGCAACTTGTGAAAGAATGAATATAACTTTCTAAAAGTGGGCTAAATTTTGTGTTATGGGGGCTGAAGGGCATGGGAAAAAGACTTAACTAACCCTGAGGACGCGGCTTTTTAATAACTGTAAACTGAACCATCGATGCGCGGGCTGATGCGCCACATCGAGTCCATGTCGGTTCACAGGAATTGGACGCTGGGAGCTGGGTAAAATATTTATCAACGCGATAGTCGACGCAACGCGTCAAGATAGCGTTGATTCACTAGTTTAGGATCCCAAAGGTGCTTCAAACGAAGTTCAAAACATTCAAAACTTGTCCAAAAACACCTACTGACATTCCTGATCATGAATTTACTTAAACATCAACATTTAATAGACGTAAAGGTCATAAAATAAGATTGCCAACTTTCAAAGGCTAAAATAACACTAAGTCTGAATACTTAGCTAGAATTTTCTAAGTCTGGGACCCCATAACAAGCTTAAAGGACTGAATTAAGCTAAGAATTTTATGGGGTCTTACATTATCTCCCTCCTTGGGAAAATTTATCCTCGAATGAGATTGACTAAGCTGAGAATACTTGTAGACTAAACTTACTTTCTGAAAATGAACATCTAAAACATGATTATCTGACTGACATTATTGACATACTGAATTTCATACTAAATAGGCATATTTGATGCATGAATACATGACTGAACTGACTCATGAACATATGACTAAATATGTAATTGTGACTGATACCAAGTTCGTAATGGAAACTCTGAGCATGAAACTGAATAAGCTTAAGGAAAACTATTAGCTTGAGCTGAATCTGAGTTTATAGAGAAGAGGTGAGGATACTTGGTCCGCATATCTGCTTTTGCTTCCCAAGTATCTCCCTCAATGGACTGATTCTACCAAAGAATTTTGACTAGAGGGACGTCTTTGTTCCTCAGTCTGCGAATCTGATAATCAAGGATTTCGACTGAAATCTCTTCGTAAGAGAGGTTGTTTGATGTGTGCGCAATTGCAAACACATCTAAGGCCTTTAACCTAGAATAATTGCGAAGTCTTAAACAACTTTTGTTGTTTCTGATTGTTTGTTGTGTGTTAATGCAGATACAAGTGATCAGGGAGGAAACCAAAGGAAAGAAGAATAAAACAGCTGAAATCTGGTGTAAATAAGCTGAAATATGTCTGACGATCATCCTGAAGCGTCGTCATACATGGGACAGGCTGTCAAAGTTGTCGTCAAGCTTAGACAAAATCTGAGAAGTTGAGATGAACTTTGACAGTGATTCGGAGGGGCCGTCAAATATGTGACATCTCATCAAAATCGTCGTCAACCTGAGGCAGAATATGTTGTTTACCAGTGGAGTTGTGACACCTTTTTGCAAGCGCCATTAAGATTTTTGACACGCCATCAGGATTTTCGTTTGAAGAGTCAGAAGATAACAATTCACTGGAATTTTTGACGACATCTCGCACACGTCGTCAGGTGTCTGACGCGCCATCAAAAGCATCATCGTCTAATCCGAAGAGAAAACTGAAACTTTAATTTTGTTTCCTTATTTAGGGTTGACTATTTAAAGACTTGTTTTAGGGTTTTTAAAGGAGAGATCGATCATTAATTAATAGACAAGAACTTCTGAAGAGAAGCACGTAACATTGCTTCATCTTTACCATCAAATATTTTTCTTGTTTCTTATCAACTATTTTTGGTTTTCCACCTTGTGATTAAATTGAAGAAACTACTTATTGTTTTTCATCCATTCGTAAGTTTATCCTTATCATCATGAATTCAACTTGTTATTTCGTTCATCAAATCATGAGCGGCTAATTCCATTAGTCGGAGTTATGGGATCCATGGATTAGGGTTTGATATGATGCTAGGTGTTTAACGGATTCAAAAAGTAGTAGAACATCTTGAAATTCTATTGTTTTAACAGAAATCTAGTGGTTGCAAACATTAGATTATACCTTAGGTTTTATTTGCTTCTAACGGAGAAATAGACTAGAGGTCGTGAATTATCAACAGGGACTCGGAAGCTACCAACCTTCTGTTTAATGATTGATGTCGTAACTGGATTAATCTACCTGATATAACATCCTATTGGAAATAGATAAGTTATCTAAGTTCGAGAGAATTAGATAATAAATTGTCTGGTGAGGTTGAGAGATAAGTCAGAAAGTATCATAGTCAAGGATATTCTGTTGTTGCTACTTAGTCCAAGAATCCCAAGCATTACCTAGTATTTGTTAACTCCCAATACCCATGGTGAACATAACTCTGGTTTCTCATTTATATTGATTACAACACTAAAATATTGAAAGTGAAAATTGACTCTCTGTGAAATTTAAACCCTCATCTTCGGAAATAATAAACTACCAGTAAAGTATTTCGTAAACAAATCAAAGTTCACACCCTATTCCCTGTGGGATTTGACCCCAACCTAGTTGGGTTTTATATTGACAACGATCGCTTACACCCATTCAAGAGTGTAATTTGAGCGTTATCACTGTTCTGAATATCTATGCCCTCTATGGGGACTACGACTGATGGGTCACCTATGCATTTATTTAGCTAGGAGACATGAAACACCGGGTGGACTGAAGATAGATCTGAGGGAAACTCAAGTTCATAAGCTACCTTTCTAAAATGGCTAAAAATTTGGTAAGGACCGACATATCGAGGATTGAGTTTCCCCTTCTTGCCAAACCGCTTCACTCCATTCATAGGAGAGATTTTCAAGTACACATAGTCACCAATCTCAAAATCGATATCCTTTCTGCACACATCTGCGTATGATTTCTATCGGCTCTGAGCCGTCTTAAGTCTTTCCCTGATTAACAAAACTTTCTCTAAGGAATCAAATACCAAGTCAGGCCCTACCATTGCGGCCTCACCCACTTCAAACCAACCAACGGAAGATCTATACTTCCTCCCATAAAGCGCTTTAAACAGATCCATCTAAATACTAGAATAATAGTTGTTGTTGTATGCAAACTCAATCAAAGGAAAGTGGTCATCCCAACTACCTTTAAAGTCTATTGGATACATTCACAGCATATCCTCTAAAGTTTGTATAGTTCTTTCTGATTTTCCATCTGTCTGAGGGTGAAAGGCCACAAACTCTGTAATATCTCTCTTCATCCCACTCAACTAATAGATCTCCCACAAATCATGGTACATTTTAGTGGCCCCTGGATGAATAGAGTAGCGCACACCATGCGCTTCTACAAGGATTTGCTGCCTCAAGTCATCTACGTCTGGCACACATAGTCGACCCTGAAAATGCAAAACACCATCTCCCTCTTGGGAGAAAACCTATACCTTTTGATCTCTGACTGATTCTTTCAACTTGACCAGACTTAGATCCCTATCCTGCTTTTCCTTCACTTCTAAAACTAGGGATAATTCTGAACTACTCTGTACCCATACACTACCTTCTGCTGAATCGACTAAGCGGACACTTAGTCAGGCTAGCTGATGAACTTCCTAATCTAACATCTTCTTACTGTCCTCGACATACGCAATACTACCCATAGACATTCTACTGAGAGCGTCAGCCACTACATTAGCCTTGCCCAGATGATACAAAACACTCATGTCATAGTCTTTCAATAACTCCAACCACCTTCTCTGATGAAGGTTTAGGTCTTTCTGAGAGAATACATACTACAGTATCTTATGGTCAATGAACATATCCACATGCACACCATACAAATAGTGCCTCCAAATCTTTAAGGCAAACACTACAACTGCTAACTCAAGATCATGGGTAGGGTAATTCTTCTCATAGGGATTAAACTATCTAGAGGCATAGGCTATGACCTTACCTCTCTATATCAGATTACACCCCTAGACAACTCTAGAGGTATCACAATAAATAAAAAAGCCATCTAAACCATCTGGTAGGGTCAAAACTGGAGCTATAGTGAGTCGAGTCTTCAACTCCTGAAAACTCTTTTCATAAGAATCTGACCACTGGAATTTAACTTTCTTCTGAGTCAGTCTGGACATAGGGGATGCAATAGATGAAAATCCCTCAACAAACCTTTAGTAATAGCCAGCCAAGCCTAAGAAACTCCTAATATCTGAAAGAGAGATGGGTCTAGGCCAATTTTTTACTGCTTCAGTATTTTGGGGATCAACCCTAATGCCATCACTGAAAACTATATGGCCAAGTAAAGCTACTGACCATAGCCAAAATTTGCACTTACTAAATTTGGAGAATAACTAATGATTTTTTAGAGTCTATAATACTATTTTGAGATGGTCTGCTTGGTCGTTTTCACTACGGGAGTAGACAAGAATGTCATCTATAAAGACTATGACGAACATGTCCAAGTACTACTTGAACACATAGTTTATCAAGTCCATGAAAGCTGTTGGGGCATTGGTAAGACCAAAGGACATAACTAAGAATTCGAAGTGACCATACCGAGTTTTGAAAGCTGCTTTTGGGATGTCACACTCCCTGACTCTGAGTTGATGATATCCTAATCTGAGGTCTATCTTAGAGAAGTAACTGGCACCCTGAAGTTGGTCAAACAAGTCATCGATTCTGGGAAGTGAATACGTGTTCTTGATCGTGACTTTATTTAACTGACGGTAGTCAATACATATTCTAAGGGAACCATATTTCTTACGCATGAATAAAATTGAGGGGCCCCACGGGGACATACTAGGTCTGATGAATCCCTTATTTAGGAGATCCTTTAATTATTTTTTTAATTCTCTGAGTTCTGCAGGTGCCATTCTGTATGACGGGATAGATATGGGCTGAGTATCTGGAGGAAGGTCTATTCTAAAGTAAATTTCCCTTTTTGGGAGGAATCCCAAGAAGATCTTCAGGAAACACATCTAGGAATTCGCATGCTACTGACACTGATTCAAGAGTAGAGGTTCCTTACCTAGAGTCCTGGACTTGAACTAGATGGTAGAGACATCCCTTAGATATCATTTTCCTTGCTCGAAGGTAAGAAATAAGCTGACCCCTAAGTGCTAAAGTACTACCCCTCCACTCTAGGACGGGTTCATTCGAAAACTGGAATTGGACAATTTATTTTCTGCAGTCGACTGAGGCATAATAGGAATAAAGCCAATCCATGCCTAGAATGACATCAAAATTAGTCATCTCTAATTTGACTAAGTCTGCTGAAGTGACTTTCTGAGATACCATAATCGGACAGTTCCTATATACTCGCCGGGCTATGATAGATTTATCCATTGGGGTAGAGACAAAGAAAGGCTCTGCTAGGATTTCAGGACTGACTACAAAATCGATAGCTATATAAGGAGTCACAAAGGACAAAGAATCTCCTGAATCTAGCAAAGCATAAACATGCAAATAATAAACTTATAATGTACTAGTGACCAAATCAAGAGAACTCTCCTGATCCTGTAGGGAGTAAAGAGCATAGAGTCTATTTGGGCGTTGCCCACTGGTGGCACTGGAAGCGGCACCTTGTTGATTCGGGCGATCGGGCTGAGCTGGGGGATAGTTATAATGACCCTGAGAACCTCACTGGGGACAATCTCTGACTTTGTGGCCTGGCTTGCCACACCCAAAACATACATTGTTGCCTGCTCTACTGATACCCTGGTGGTTTCTTCCACACTGCTAACAAAGGGGATTGATTCGGGCACTGCAACACTGCCCTAGGTTTTAGGGCCTGTTGCCTTATCCCTGTTGCCATCTCTGAATTTTGGAACAAGAACACTGGCTGAGGATGGATCTGGGACTGAAGATTTTGGGTAGAACTAAGAATGATTCCCACCCTCTGACTTAGGCTGAGCGAAGTTGAAACTACCTATTCTCGCTCTTTTTCTCTCCCTCTCCTTCTCTTTATTCTTGGATTTCTCTATCTGCTGAGCATGGACCATGAGCCTGGATATGTCCATCTTCTTAATAAGCATTGTGGTCCTACACTCCTTGACTACGCTGCCAGACACCCCTGACACAAACTTACTCATTCGGGATCTGTTGTCTGCCACCACATGAGAAGCATATCTAGCTAATTGAGTAAACTCGAGAGAATAGTCTTTCACTGTCATATTGTCCTACTTCAGATTGCTGAATTCCAGAACCTTCGCTTCCCTTAACTCCAGTGAGAAGAACCTATCCAGAAAAAAAATGGCAAACTCTTCCCACTCTATGGACCCTACATCTACAGCCCTTTCTGCTTTATGTTTTCCACTATTTAAACCATGAGTGTGCCACATCCTGCAACTGATATGTGGCCAACTCAGCACTCTCAACAGCGGTCACCCCCATAGTATCAGTAACTTTTTGCACCTGTTCAAGAAATTCCTGAGGGTCCTCATCTGACTTAGACCTAATAAACGATGGAGGGTTCATTCGAGTGAAGTCCTGAATCCTGAAAGTGGCAGTATTGGCCACTGGGTTGGCTGAAATGGAAGCTGGGCATTTATTCTAGGCTTCCACAGAATAAGCTAGGGTGGTGAATGCTGCTCTGAACTCAGTGTGGGAGATGTTTTCGTCTAGTGGATCTGGCTGGACGGGCTGGGGTTCTGGCTGGTCTTATGTTCCTCTTTCATTAATTCTCTTTGAAGGCATATTTCTGTAAATAGAATAGAAAAGATTAGACTAAGAGTTTAACTAGAGCTCATGCTCACTCGCAAGACATGAATACTGAAAGAAGGGTAACTTTTCCTAAAACATCTCGTATCCTTATGTCCACATGTGTGGCGTACAACACACCCATGTATAAGACTCTATTAGATGCGGCTTTCAGACTTCCTAGGACTCTGTTGAACCTTAGGCTCTAATACTAAGTTTGTAACGCCCTGAGTCTGTACTCCAGACGCTACACAGTGCTCGTAATCCTGAAGGACCATAAGCTAACCCATGACTGGTACCTGCTGTAATAACTGAATAACAATAATACTGAAATATGTGGAAATTTGGCAAAAAACATGCCATAAGTTTCAATACTGTAAATAATACTAGATATGGTATCACAATACCAAAAAAAAACTGAACATCAATACTGAAAACTGATCAACTGTCTAAAAATACTTTAGTCTGAAAAGCCTCTAAACTGTATGAACTGTGGAGTTGATGGGACAAGTCCCCAACTAACCCCGACTACTGAAAATGAACTAAAATGCTGAAATAAATGATCACGTCCTCAAACTATGAGGACTTACCACTAACTCAGTATCCTGAGAATCGGAACTGCTAAGGGTGCTCGGGAGACCGTGCATCTGAACCTATGATATAAGATATCATATTGCAAAAGAAAGGTATGCGTCAGTACTTTGAATGTACTGGTATGCTTAGTGAGGTAGGCTAAAATGCATGGGTTCATATGCATGAACAATACTAACGGAATATCATGAGTATGACTGAATGAGAGTACATGCATGAATATGGAAACTGTACTAAGATCGTAATAACACTGAATAATGAATCTGAACACTGATTAACTGATATTTGAGTGTGCTGATACTGAATTACTAGTAACTAAATGACTGTGTCTGACAGTCCTGAATCTACGAAACTAAACTGAGTTCCATACTGAGACTAGATCTGAAACTGAGACTGTGGGAAGTAATCATCTAACCAACATGACCTTCTTTAACTGATTTGTGGTCCAACCTGTAACCCCAGTTGGAATGGTGTCAATACCGTGCCACGAGTAAGGACAAGTGTTGAGTTACCCTCATCTGGAAGGTACTCTGAATAAGAATGGTGGTACCCTCAACTGGCAGGTAGATCACCTTATTAACCCTCAACTGGCAGGTTGATGTCTCAACCTACGTTGGCTACGTAGTTCTAGAACGCAAGGACTATTTCTAAGGATTTCACCCTCTATTGGCAGGTGAGTCCCCATCCTTGGGTTCACTCAGTGCTAAATCCTACTTCCAACTAAATAGACACTGGATTGAATTCTAAACTATACTAGGCTAGACTGAACTGTTACTGATCATACTGTATAACTGGACTGAACTGAGCTGGACTGATTCTGAGTTCACTGAGTTTTCCTAAGTTCTATAACTGACTGAATTCTACTGATTGAGACATGACTTATTCTACTCTGTGACTAACCATGGCTCTAGATAAGCAGCTAAATTATCGAGTATTAAATACCCCCAGGACTCGTAGCATAAGCTTAAAAGACATGGCATAATCTTGAGACATGGTAACTAACTACGTAGTCATCATTCATTCATTTGGGCATTCAAGCAAATACTTGCATACATGCTAAAATGAAATAATTTTTTTTCACTATTCAACTCACATGGACAATTCATCAAACACTTGTGGGGCACAATATATGCACATAATACTAAAACAGCATGTAGACATCATGATTCAATTCCTGTTACACAATTCCAAGAGTTTCAACATGAATTCATATGATAAAGCACACATATCAATTAACTCTACATGAATTTTTTAATAAATCATGAATACATTTTAATTCAAATCATGAAAATCATGAAATCACTCTACATGAGCTTTAAAAGAGTTTCTTGGACTCCAAAGGTGAAAGGAACCCTTGGATGAACACTTCACATACCTTAGTTGCTGAATTCTGGAAAATTAACGGTGGAATCTTGAGCCTTAAATTTGAATTTAATTCTCCTACGATTTTTGTTCTAGAGCAACTTATGAAAGATTGAATATAACTTGCTAAAAGAGGGCTAAATTTTGTGTTATGGGGGCTGAAAGGCATGGGAAAAAGACTTAATTAACCCTGAGGACGTGAATTTTTAATGACTATAAACTGAACCATCCACGCACAGGCCGACGCGCCACATCATTGGCATCGGCGCGATAGCCAACACGCCGTGTTGAGTATACATCGGTTCACTGGAATTGGACACTGGGAGCTGGGGAAAACTTTTATCAACGCGATAGTCGATGCGACGCATCAAGATCGGATTGATTCACTAGTTTAGGATCCCAAATGTGCTTCAAACGAAGTCCGAAAAACCCGAATCTTGTCTGGGATAGCCTACTGACATTCCTGATCATGAATTAACTCAAACATCAATATTTAATGGACGTAAAGGTTGCAAAATAAGATTACCAACTTTTGAAGGCTAAAATAACACTAAGTCTGAATACTTAGCTAGAATTTTTTAAGTCTAGGACCCCTTACCAAGCTTAAAGGACTTAATTAAGCTAAGAATTCTGTGGGGTCTTACAACTCCTCTGCCCTTTCATCTTCTAAATTAACCAAATTCCACTCCACCCCCTCCTTCAAATCCATCCCCTTATTTTTTTTCTCACTTATTTTATACCCGTCCATCACTATTCTTTTCCACCATGACTAGAAGTCGATCAATGGCTAATCTCACCAAAACTTCTCCAAACCAAAGTTCCAATAACCTCGACCATGTCCTTCTATTCAAATCCTCATATGAATACTCTTACCATTCACTCCAGTCAAGTGTTTCAAATTAATAAACTTCTCCAAGTCCTATTTCCTCCTCCAATAAATGACGGTCCTCTCTATTGGATTCTCTTTATCCATAGGACATGCAAAAATTTTGGACTTGCACTCATAAAGAAAAGTTTCTCACCTTTAAATTGCTCTATTGTATCTAGTTGAGTCATCAATCTCTCTCATCTAAAGGAATCCTACTGCAATATTAGCCATTTTTTAAAGCCCAGGATTTGTCGATTCCATTCGCTTATGTGGCTTACAGGTATTAGAAGATCCTATCCACATATTTTATGCCAACCTTTTCCTGTCCCCAGACAGCGGCGAATTGGAAACCCTAGTCCTAGGAACTTATATTATTCTCAATGACTTTCTGGTTGAGAAAGTATTTGATATCAAGTTCTCAGGCATTGTTACATTCATGAACAGCATGTGGCCAGAGAATTTTGAATTAAGTTTTGACGAAAAAAAGAAGGCTATCTCAGATCCTGACTTATACGGTCCCTTTTTTGGCCCTCTATCCCTCAGCTTCAAAAATTAAATTTTTGCCCACATCATTGCAACAACTTTGATTCCTCGGATAGGATCTCTCAGTAATGTGATTATGCAGAGGTTTGTTTGTTCTATAGTGCCTAATTAATAAGTACAAAATTTACTGAAGTACCTAGATCCGTGAATACATGATAGAAAGTGTTGCTAACTCTCACACCTCAGCTAGTTTGCCCTATGGATTGTTCATCACTCAGATTCTTCTTCACTATGGAATAAATCTCTCAACCTATACAGTGGTAGAAGTCTCTGCCATTTATGACTCAAAGATGTTTGCTATCATGGGTTATGTTCTGATTGACAATGAATGGTGTAGGAGAGATTCTGCCAAAGCCGGCCTGACATACCCAAGGTAAGTAAGTCTGTGGCAAATCCCTTGTTTTATGCAGCCAAGGATATTGAAAAACTCAAAGATAGGCTCACCATTATTGAGGAAGGGACAGCCAGCATCCAGGAGTCGACTATCAAGCTGAGACAGATGACTAAGAAGACCAGTGTGATAGAGGCAAAGTGAGACTCTCCCTCGATGGTTTCAAATAAGAAAGGGTAAAGTAGTTTAACATAATGTTCTCACAAGTTGACTCCATCAAATCTGAGACTTCCTCCTCCTCTAATGAGCTTGTAATCTCTATCCAGAACTCGTACTCCAACTTCACCAAAAGAGTTGAAAAATCCTTTGACTGTTTTTGCTCAAATATGCATAACACTCATCTATTTCCGAGCCAAACATTGAAATCTTAACTCGCATTCAAAAGGGGGACTGTCCCTTCTTATACATTAGACTGTATAAAAAAATTTACACTTCTATTCCGATGCTTTTTCTACTCTTAATCATAATTTATTCATATCCTGCATGCTCTACTCTATTTTTTGTTTTCTCTATTTTGGCCTTTTTAATTATATCAAAAGAGGGAGAAGATGATCACATCAGTCAACAAGACAGGGGAAGCTAGTCGACTACCACAATAAGAAAGTCAACTATAGCCACCAAGGCAGGAAGACAGAGGAAGCCATCTGACTATCTTAATAGGGAAGTTAACTGATGTTTACTTTTTTCATTATCAAAAAGGGGGATATTGTTAGCCCCCTAATTTTATGTTTTAATAATGACAAACTAATGAGGAATCTTTGCGGGATATTGGAAGACTTCTAATGATAGAACGATGTCTCACACAAAGATATGAAGGATTAGAGAAAATTAATGGAAGCAAGCAAGAAAGACGGCTTCAAGAATGAAAGGACATCAAATCATGATCAACGGCATCCAAGCAAATCAATCAAAATAAAAACAAAAGGAAGGAAAATTACAGTCCCGGAATCACGATAAATCAGATCAATAACAATGAAGCAATAGGAAGAAAAGATCATGAACAACTTGAAAAAAGCATCAATCACTAGAAGAGCAAAAGAAAGAAAAGATCATGGATGCACCTGATATAGACGTGAATAAAAGCCGTGTATGGACATATCTGATATAGGCATACCATACGGTAACATTCCTCAATTAAGAAATCAATTCAAATCCTTGATTGAGAAGAAATCTCTTGGGTTTCCTTAAGAAGAGTAGCAGTTGAAGACTATAAAAGAAGAAGACTAAAGATAGACAAAAGTTACGCACCTTCAAGAAGAAATCTCAAAGTGTCTCAATCTTAGTCTTAGAAAGTTTTATAATTTGTAGCTTAAAATTATTATATAAAGAGTAGGATCGAGACAACTTTGTAAAACAAACTGAAGTGTGTCAGAAGATCTGAAGAACAAAATAATTCTTTGGATTTTGTTTCTCATAATTGTACTCGAGCCAACACTGAAAGATCTAAGAAAACGTTGAAATCCAAGAGAACTGGAAGTAGGCACCAAATTGGTGTTCTGAACCAGGATAAATTTTTGAGTTCTGTACTTTAAATTTAGTTATTTATTTACATGCTTGTTTTAAGTTTAACCTATTTTGTGAAGTATATTAATATGTAGGCAAATCGACTGTGGAAAATCAACAGTCGACTCACTGAAATTTTTAGTTCAACCCTCCTCTTGAATTTCATCTATAGTAGGTGTTGAACCCTCTTTGACTAGGTTTTCTTCAAATATTGAACCCCCTTATTTGAAATCCTGGCTCTTCCTTTGGACTCATAGGATCATCGAACCATAAGCTCTGACACCATTTGTTAGGATCAAAATTGGTTAGGTGTCATGTGGAAGGTAATATTTTCAAGCCATAAATGTGATAAATTAGATGACAAAGAAAAATATATTATTGATATGTCTTGGTCAAACGACTTGCATATTTGTAACGATCAGTTATTTAATTAAATATGTGAATTATGTGTTTCTGTGTGACTTGATTATTTTAACCCTCCTAATATTTGTATTATGGTAAATCTGGAGTGTGGGGGTAATTGGCATGATTCCCGATGCAATTTGGTACTATTTATGCGATATTGTGGATTTTGATGGCTTCGAGAGTCTTATTTTGAACTTATGTAGATATATTTTAATCCATGAGATGGATGGTTGAACGAATTGTGCCAGAAGCTTTGGAATATGGATTTTAGGCTAGATAGACCTTTGGTTCGAGTCCCGATGCACTCGAGCTCATTTCAACCTATTGGTCAAAAAGTTCCAAAAATTAGAAATATGGGTGGGGACCCACATTTGATCGAAATGATCTTAGATGGAAAATCCAACTTCTCCAGCAGATCCTAAATGTCAATTTTTGGGTGGTAACATATTTTGTGTGATTTTACAGCTTTTAAATCTCATTTGGACCCTCGATTTGGAAAATTGTAATTTCGGATTTCGGGGGTCAATTTTGTGAGTCCGATGTTTTTTTAAAAATCTGATATCGTCATTGAGTCCAAAGCATCAAATTTAGTGTGGTTACATAGTTTTTTTGCATATATTGGACTCTGAACGAATCTCGGACACCCCGTCGAAGTTCGGGTTTGACTTAAAGATAGAAAAATTTGGTGCAATTGCAGTTTTTTGGGGTATAAAAACAGGTTTTCTCTTGTTTTTGCCCATTTTGTTCATTTTTCATCTTACCTCTTGAGAGATAAACCCTAAAATAGTGTGGGATCTTAAAAGTGAAGCTTGTGGGAGCTTGGAAAATGTCTATTTCTTGATTCTATTACGGATTTAAGGTAAGAATTCACCCTTTTCTTAGTAATTTCTTGATTAATTTCTCAAAACCCCAAAAATCTTAGGGCTTTATTTTAAATCTCAATTTCACTCTTTTTTACTTTAATAATATTTTTATCTTATAATTATTAGTTTTTCATCAATTTAACCTTCAAAACAACTCTGATTCTTGATTTTAACCTTGATTTCAAAGATTTTTTCGGCAAATCTTAAGAATGGTTTTTATTCCATTTGAACCTCATTTTTTACTCAATTTGACTTTGATTTTTAGCTGTAGATTCCTAAAAGTAAATAGAACGCATTTTTGAAGTAAAGTTATGATTTTGTCCTTCTTATTCGAAAATCCATTTTGGAGGATCCATTTTGATCTCGAACCAAAAGTAGTCAATATGGGAGTTGTTGGTTTTATTTTGACGCACAGATTCCATATTATGGCTTAACTCTTTCAGACTGGGCTGGGTAGTAAATGATGATACAAAATGCATGTTAAGGGTTGGAACTAATCATGAAAAATGACTATCTATGTGTTGTGGCTGTGTGGGAGCCTATATGTGATGTAATTATCGAAATTGAGATATTATGTGATGTGTGCGACTGTGTGGGGTCCTTTGTGATATTGATATACATGAATACATGTGAATAATTATGTTGTGTTGTTAAAATTCGTAATGTGGTACCATTGGTGTATTGTGATTATATTTATACTTAATTGGCATATGAGACATGTGAAAATTCATGGATGAAACAAAAATAATGGGTGAATATTAGCTCACATGGTTGTGGAAATGTATCATTATGGTTAGTTATGAAAATATATCATGTGGTTGGTTATGGAAATACTCATTTTAATTGGTCGTGAGCATTGCAACTCCTATCATACTCATTCATAAAACATTAGTACCACAGTGGAAACACCTGAGTAACACTGGCAACACATTTTTAAAAACCCTCCCCGAGAGGTGTGTCGAGGAGGAGAATTGTAACTCCTTATAAAACCCTTTTCAAGGGATGTGATGAAAAGAAGATATGTGATATGTGGATTGTATACGGGTTGACGAACCCCCTATGGGTACTACGTTGGGAGGCTTACCTCCGTAGGTGTATACGGAGATTGTGCGATGATCTCGGAGGTTGTGCGACGAGCTCATTCATCATCATCATCATATAAGCTGCACTTACTTTATTGTGTTGTATTGCCATATTGACTTTCCATCTATGTAATTATCTTATCTTCTTTTACTTGTATTTGATGATTATGTATATGTATGTTCCCCCGTGTTCTACTTATATGTTATCTAATGCATACTTTTGTTCTATTTTGGTGTAATGTTATGATATATGTGACATATTAGAATTATTAGTACAAGGCAGTATGGGCTATCGTTGTAGGACGTTTGCTGATTGCAGGTGATGTGCCCTTAGTGTATATTTTGTATACTTTATTTACTACTTTGTTTGGTCAGCCTATGATACCTACTGAGTAGAAGTGGACCGTACTCATGCGTACTATGCCCTTTCGGTGCAAGTCCTAGCCTGAGTGCGCCTCAACTTGGTTGACTTGGGCGATTGTTGGAGCTTCCAAGGTAGCGGTTGTACATTCATGCGTCCAAAGTTCACCTCTATATTTCTGTATTATTTATATCTTTATTAGTGTTCGGCGGCACATATTTTCCTTTATGGTTATTTTTTAAAATATTAGACTCCGTAATTGTATTAGTAGGTCTTATACTGTTGACACCAGATTTTGGCAGTGATGAAGGCATGTGTTGATTTTATTCTTTCCACTTTTATTATGTCTATGTGGTTCGACTTCATTTTAGAAGTCTTACTTTAGGGGCATTTTTGTCTTTTCCCCATGTGTATCAGTTTGGGTGAGAGGCTTACTTGTCAAGGTTCACGGCGTTAAGTGCCATCATGAGCTATCAATTTTTTGGGTCGTGATAAATTGGTATCAGACCCAGTTTTCATTGGTCTCAATGGTGTAAGAACGGGATGTTTAATAAAGTCTCACAGATCGGTACGTAGATGTCCGTATCTATCTTCGAGAAGCTATAGGATGTCTTTAGGAAACTTTCCTTATTTTTATTCCTTACCATGCAAAGTTCTTTCTTATCTCGTGAGTTATGTTTTACTTTTTCTGCGTGGATGGTATGGCTTATACTACATATCAGTTAAGAGATGCTGCGAGAGATTAGTGGCTATCATTTGTTGGTTGTAGGCATGTTGATGCCGTTAACTTATTCTGGGATCAGTTTGTTGATGCCTTTCTGGAGAGAGTTGTGCCTTACTATTTGAGGGATCGAATGCGGGATGAGTTTGATTATTTGGAGCAGGGCTCCATGCTAGTTGCTGAGTATGAGGCACACTTCCATGCCATGTCCAAATATTCTTATAATAGCATTTCCATCGAGTCTTAAATGATTCAAAATTTTGTGAAGGGTTTGGATATCTCCCTTCAGTTTGCTACATCTCAGATGGTTGTGTTTGAGGCTTCTTTTCAGTGTATTGTGGATTATGCTAAGATGCCAGAGGGTATTCTTAGTGTATCTCAGGGAGGCGCCAAGAAAGCTTGACATTTTGGTGAGTTTAAGAGTCAGACCTCTCGAGGCAGATATTTTAAAGGTTCTCGTGGATACCATGGTAGGCCAGTGTAGGAGGCTTTACAGATTTTAGGTGGTGGATTTTCTAGTTCAGCAGTTCAAGGTGGTTATTTGGGCTCAGTTGTACCTTCTCCTATTTGGGCTGGTCATAGAGGTTTCTTTATGTGTGATGAGGTTGGCCATTTTGCCAAGGACTATCTCCTCTGTGTGATTAGAGTTACTCATGCTATAGCTGTGAGAGGTAAAGGTTCTACCAGAGGTGCGAGGGGTAAAGGTAGTAGAGCCTGTGGTGGTGGTCGTAGGGTTATTCATCTAGTTGGTAGTTGTGGTCAGTGTTATGCTATACCTGCTAGGCTAAAGGTAGAGGCGTCTAATGTTGTGATCACAGGTATCGTCCACATATGTTTTAAACCTACATTTTTGTTATTTGATCCCGGATTGAATTTCTCCTATGTGTCTGTGTATTTTGCTTCGTGTTTTGTTTATGTTAGCGAGCCTCTTGCCATGTTTATTCGTGTATCTACCCCAATAGATGATTCTTTAGTGGTGGATCGGGTGTACCAATCTTGTGTTGTAAATTTTTTCAGGCGTGAAACTTTGGTAGACTTACTTGTGTTAGATATGATCGATTTTAATGTTATTTTAGGTATAGATTAGTTGGCTCTTTATCATGTTATCTTAGATTATTTTTCTAAGACTGTGACTTTAGCTTCACCGGGTGTGCCAAGGATAGCTTGGAAGAGTGCACTTCATTCGGGTTCTAAGAGGATTATATCTTATGTTTAGACTAATAAATTGGTTGAGAGGGGATGTTTATCTTACTTGGCTCATATTCTTGACACCAGTGTTGTTTTGCCTCTTTCCTTGTATTTTGTTCATGTTATCTATGAGTTTATAGATGTGTTCCCCACGGACTTGCCTAGTATACCTCCAGATCGTGATATTGCTTTAGCTATTGATATTGAGTCGGGCACCAAGCCTATTTCTATTCCTCCTTATAGGATGCTCCCAGTAGATTTGAAAGAACTGAAGGATCAGATATAGGAATTGTTGGATAAGGGATTTATCCGATCTAGTGTTTAACCTTGGGGTGCGCCTGTCTTATTTGTGAAGAAAAATGATGGGTTTATGCGGATGTATATTGATTATCGACAGTTAAATAAGGTGATGGTTAAGAATAAGTATCCTCTTTTTCGCATCAATGATTTATTTGATCAGCTTCAGGGTGTTGCGATGTTTTCGAAGATTGATTTGAGGCTTGGTTATCACCAATTGGGGATTAGAGCTTCGGATGTTCCGAAGACAGCTTTTCGAACTCGATATGGTCATTATGAGTTCTTGATCATGTCCTTTGGGTTGACCAATACCCCTGCCGTGTTCATAGAGTTGATGAATTAGGTATTTCAATCGTATCTCAATTCCTTTGTTATTGTATTTATAGATGATATCTTGGTGTATTCCAAGAGTGAGGCTGAGCATGAGGAGCATTTGCGAACTGTGGTTCAGAGATTGAGGGATGAGAAGTTGTATGCGAAGTTCTCTAAGTGTGAGTTTTGGTTGAAGTCTCCGATAAGGAAGGTATTATGGTTTTGTTCTTTCTTGGGTCATGTGGTGACTAAGGAATGTATTATGGTTGATCTAGCCAAGATTGTCGCGGTTCGTGATTGGGCTAGACATGTTTCGTCCACCGAGATTCATTTTTCTTGGATTAGCAAGTTATTATTGTGTTTTATTGAGGGTTTTTCATGTGTTGATTTTATTCTTTTCGCTTTAATTATATCTTTGTAGTTCGGCTTCATTGTAGAAGACTTACCTTGGGGCATTTCTGTCTTTTCCCTGTGTGTTTTAGTTTGGATAAGAGGCTTACTTGTCAATGTTTGCCACGACAAGTGTCATCATGACCTATCGACTTTTTGGGTCGTGAAAATATTGAAAATAATATTGAAAAACTTAAAACTTATTGGGAGAAAATCTCCCTCTAAACAAAACTCTTTAATGCCCACATTATGGATGTTATTATTTTGTGGTATGAAAAGAGGGGTCTTCTATTTAAGGAGGTTCAAAACATTTCTTTCAAGAAAGAGGTTATCCAAATATGGAAGAGTTTTATATTTTTTTTAGGAAAAGTAAAAGTAATTATGGTATTACTTTTATTTTCTTTTAATAGAAAATTAATACTCAAATTTGGTACAAAAATCAAGGCAAAAATCCTAACAAAAGTTTGGCAAAATATATCTATATCTATAATCTATAATATACTAAAAGTGTGAAGGACCTTAGAAATGTTGTTCGAACTTTTTGCCCTTTATTAAAAGTCCTTGCTTTAGACAGAATTATTTTTTCACTATTTTTTCTTAATATTTAAGAGTTGAAAATTAATTAAATATATTTATGGAAGAACTTTTCCTTATTAGAAGACATAAGAATTTCAATATTTTTTTCTAATTTAAGATTTGAAAATTAATTAAATATATTCATGGTAAAATCTTTCCTTTTTAGAAGTCATCAAAATTAATGACAGTCGATATTTTTTTCATTAGTTTAAGAATTCTAAATCAATTAAATTTGATTTTTAAAAGATTTGAAAAATTAAAAATAAATATAAAACTATTAGAATAAGAAAAATTTAAGAAGTACCAGATTTTTAAAAGTTTTAGGTACGTAATAAGAATGTAATCAATGATTTTGTAAAGATTTGACTTTAAAATAAGAAAATATTTTAAATATTAAAAAAAAATCGTAACACAAATATGGTTTAAATTGATGTGTCTCTCTTAGCCTGTGGCAACAAGGGAAAGAGGTATGCAAACGCAACAGTGATAATTCATCAACCACTTGAAACTGGTAAAACATATATGTGTATATATTTATGTTTACATTGTTATATTAAAGTGTGAAAGATTTTTGAAAAGTGATTTGAACGCTTACACTTCTTACACTTTATTAAAAATCTCCACAATAGATAAAATTATTTAATTTTAAATAATCAAACGTTACACGTGTAGTTAAACTAGTTATTAATATAAATGTACAATCCAATATTATAAATTATTTTGCTTTGTATTTTATTATAAAAAAAACTCAAGATTATGAAAATTGTACTTGGGCAAACTTAAAAAAAAGTCTTCCATTTTCTGGAGGTAAAAGTTAAATTTTAGGAATAAATATGTTGGCCCATCATTTCCATGACATTATTGTTAAAACCCCTACTTTAAAAAAAAAAAGGATAAATTACACAAATCTCATACTTAAAGAGACTATATTACCTAATATCTCTTACTTATTTAAAATTTACATAAAATCCCATTTTTTAACTTTACTCTCGATACATATCAAGAAAACCCCACATCCTATTTTTACTCCACCATTAACTCATTCAAGATATCCTTTCCTAAAATATCTCCCTAATTATCAACAATTAAATCATCTTCCTTCCTGATTTTTTCTCTTCCGTTAATGCTTAAATCATCTTCCTTCCTGATTTTTTCTCCTCCATTAATGCATGCAACTTTTTTTTCCTCTCCTAAAATCTCTCCCATTTTTTTAAAAAAAATATATTGATACATATAAAAATTTATTTAGTTATTCATACATGTTTATTCTTTTAATGGTGATTCATAAGAATGATAAATATGATATCATTATATGAGTATTATGGTGATTCATACGATAGATACATTTTATATGATTTTAACGAGTGATACATATGATATTAATGGGTGATACATATTGTATTATGGTGATTCATATGGTAGATGCAATTATTTATTTCAATTATTGGGTTATTCATATGATATTAATGGGTAATATATATGGTATTATGGTGATTCATATCGTAGATACAATTATTTATTTCAATTATTGGGTGATTCATAAATATGGTACTATGGTGATTCATATGGTAGATACAATTATTTATTTCAATTATTAGGTGATTCATATGATATTAATGGGAGATATATATGGTATTATTGTGATTCATATGGTAGATACAATTATTTATTTCAATTATTGAGTGATTCATATGTTATTAATGAAAGGTAATGGTGTGTCAGTCTAGGAAACAAAAGTAATAATATTTAAAAAAAAAAAAACTAAAAGAAAAATTGAAACATAATTAAAATTAAATCTAAAAAAAGCATACTAAAATTAAAGATGAGATTAAAGATGAAAAAAAAAAGAAAAAAGACCAAAAAAAACATATCTTTCATAATTAAAGACGAAAAAAGAGAAACATAATTAAAACACCTAAATTAAATCTAAAAAAAAGAGAAAAATTAGATATCTTTGCTTAAATAAAAGAATACAATGAATAAAAGAGAATCTGTTACTTCCTTAAATAAATATTTTGTTAGTTTCAGATGTATCACTTTTTTATGTGTATCACCATATAACATATGTATTGTTATAAATGTATTTACATTATAGTGAATGTCTATCAAGATCTACTTTGATATCTATTAGGATTTGAAGCATCTGTCTTTTACTCAGACTAGGAGTAAATTTTCCCTATAAATAGAGGAGTTTTGTTCATTGTATTTATAATCTTATGATCTCTCATCTTCAAGAGAAGTAATAAGAATTACTCTCTTTTCTCTCTCTACTCCTCTTCCTTATTCTTTCTTGTTTTATAACACGTTATCAGCACGAGACTTTGCCAAACAAGGTGAGATTATAAATCTGAAGGATTTCAAGGTTAGTAATTATTTATGTTATCTTTCTTTTGCTACTACTAATATAATTATTATTGGATTTGAGGAAAAATAATTGGTTTGGAACCATTTATATTTTAAATTTATTCCTCAAGAACAATATTATCAAAAAAAATGATAATATGTTGGGTTCAAGTCCCATCGATCCATGCCTAAGACATTTTTATATGAATAAGATGTTGAGTTTGAATCTTAATACACCATATTGATGATATTATGATGGCTAAGGCAAAATAATGGGTGTTTAATGAAAAGTCATGAAATTCGACCCATTGAATATGCTCCATTCCATGAAGTGAATGTGGTAGCAATATATGATAAGTCTGAAATATGACAACTTACTTCATTCTTGAGGTGTATGTGGTAGAAGTGCATAATATGTCTGAAAGAAGACGAGTGATTGAATGCATGAATATACGCGTGGAGGGACAATATGATAATGATCATAAAAATGATGATATTTTCACACACTTATATGATTATAAGATATACTAGAGAAAAATTCTCTACATCATATGTATGCCTCGATTTGTTTCTGAAGTAACAAAATCTTGAAAGAGGTTATAAGCTATCATAATTTGATAGGCTTAAGGCATGATTATATTCCATTCTTGGGAAATATGAAGATTACTAATGCAAACGTGCACTTGATTGTGATTGTATCACAACTCACCTCCGAAAGAGGTTGAATAATTTTGAAATCTACTTCTAAAGTAGTAAATCTAAAATTTATTCATATAATAGTAAATCTGAAATTTACTAAAGCAAAAACACATATCATGGTAAACTTGGAGTTTACTAGATTAAAAGTTCATAAGTTGACATGAACGATTGTGATATCCTGAAGATGTGTGTACTGAGTATTGAACATTTATTGAAGAATTAGAAAATTCTTCATGAACTTTAATGTTGCTTGTTCTCATGATAAGTTGGTTGGACCAACTAATTTTGGGATTGGATCCCTCAAAATCTGAAAAGAATGAGGTGAATAAGGGCTCGTTCACCTATCATATGATATGTTGAAAAGATGCATCAATAAGATGATCACATGTACATTCATGGTCAACCTACGTTTGATATTCATAAAGTTACTTGTTCAATATAAATTGAGCATAATTTTCAGATTCTGTAATCAAGATAATTCATCTGGATGATGATAGTTTAGATGAGAACAAAGTTTCATGTATTGATATGAAATATGATATATTGCATACAATAGCACTTGTATGCATTAGATCAATATATTATGAATATTTCTTCCCTCTCAATTGGTTCAAGGTCAGGAACCAACTATTCCATCTAATAGTTTTGATGTGCGATATACGATTAATAAATATACCATGATGCACAAAGATAGATTCCTCAAATAAGATGGAGGATGTATGTTAGTTTTTCTAACATAAGGGGGGAGATTATAAACAGCTATGAAATATGTTAAGAATTATCATCAAATCCTCATTCAAAAGATAATTCAAGTCAAATGCCGAAAACATCTCATATTTAGCTGCAAGTGCTCCTATTTTGTGTCCTTAAAGGATAAAGTCTATATAAGCGTGAATCATGATAGACCAATCGGTTCCAAATTAAATAATCCTTAAAAAGGATAAGGAGAAAATAATCATGATAAGAAGGCAATGTGCTCTTGAAGAGCCTATGACATAACACTTCATGAAACCTTATGAGAGGTTTAGGTACTTGAAAATAATGAAGTGATGAGATCTCAAAATGTTATGTCGCACTATGAATCGATACAAAATAAGAAATCATCAACAATATCTTTGATACAATATTGGGGAAATATTGTAAAAGATTATGAGGATCTAAATTCTACGTTAATTTAAGCATGCTGACGTAGAAATATTTATCAAGTGGCCTGAAAGGATGCATTTTGGTAAGCGTAAAACTCATTTGATTTGTAGTCCAGACACTTGAAGATGTCACACTTGACATGTTGGATAGTGTTACTTGACAAACATCCATATGAAAATCCCTAATGGATTCAAAATGCCTGAAGCATATAAAGTTTCTGGAAAACTTTTTATTATCTTTATAAGATATAATTTGATGATTTGAGTGTCATTGAAACTCTTGGAGAGTTTTAAAAAAGCAATAGAGTATTTGCTTAAATGAGAAACATGCAAAAATTGAATAAGGATCCATTCCGACCTCAAGAAAAGAATGAGGAACTCCTTGGTTATGAAGTACCATATCTTAGTGCAGTTGATGCACTAACATATCTTGCAAATACTACAAGGTCTGATATAGACTTTTTTTAGTTAATTTGTTAGCAAGTTTGCAGTCCCGATCTTAATGTTCATGCTGATTTGGGTACTTATCTGACCTACATAAAGCTCGGTCTCAAATAAGCTATGTGTTCATATGTGGTGGTACTGTAATATCTTGGAGATATACAAAGCAGTCTATTATAGCCACTTTATTGAATCATGCTGAGATAATAGCTATTCATGAAGCAAGCCGAGAATGTGTATGGTTGAGGTCCATGATACATCTCATTCGAGAAAAATGTAGTGTGAAATATGACAAACTACCTACAATTTTCTACGGAGATAATGCATCATGCATAGAACATCTTAATGGAGGATTCATAAGGAGATCATCAAATCTTTTCTACATACATGAGCTACAAAAGAATGGCGATATCAACGTGCAACAAATTCGCTCAAGTGAAAATGTGGCTGATTTATTCACCAAATCTTCTCTAATTACAACTTTTAAGAAGATGGTGCACAAGATCGGGATGCAAAGGTTCAAGGATATTCTCATTAGAGGGGGTTAATATGTGTTGTACTCTTTTTTCCTTACGAGGTTTTGTCCCACTGGATTTTCCTTGTAAGGTTTTTAATGAGGCAGCCAATATGCATATTGTTAGAAATGTATACTCTTTTTCCTTCACTAGATTTTTTTTCCTACTGGGTTTTTTCTAGTAAGGTTTTAACGAGGCACATTATCTATCTAGACATTCAAGGGGGAGTGTTATAAATGTATTTACATTATATTGAATGTCTATCAAGATCTAATAAGATCTAGTTGATATCTATCGGAATTTGATTTATTTGTCTTTTAGTGTGAAACTAGGAGAAAATTCCCCCTATAAATAGAAGGACTTCCTTCATTGTAAATCATCCCTCAAGAGAAGAAATAAGAATCACTCTCTCTATTCTCTCTACTTTTCTTCTTGTTCTTTATTGTTTTATAACATGTATCACCATTTCAAAAAACTGGGATAAAATGTAATTAACAAAATAGTCGGGATTTTATATAATATCACTTAAAGATTGGAGAATTTATGTAAGTTACCCTTAAAAAAACGTTGTAAACATTAATAGCACCTTAAGTTTATGAAAATTCAAACTATGCCTTTTCTGATTGAGCATATATGATAAATTATTTTTAATTTGAAAATCTTTCTATGCATGTTCTCAAACATCAATTATGTAGATAATGTAATCGTATAAAATATGTCTCATCCTTTAGTTATGCACAAAAACATGAATCGTAACATGCATGAGATTTTTTACATTTTATTAAGGCTAATACATTTACAAGAGAAGATAACAAATTTTAAGTGGTTAACTTATTTACTTAACAGAAACTTAAAAATAGGCGTATAATTATTTTTTCCAAAATTTAGTGGACCAAGTGATTGAAACATATCAGGAGGACTATTACAATCACCAACTTTATAGGATTTGGCTGCTATGGCTAGCTTCTACCATTAGAATTCAAAGTGGCAATTCTTATATAACTCTAAAATCATGCATATTAATTCGATCAAACTTGCAATTTATATTGAGGATAATTATTTTTTTGTAATTTATTGAAATACGTCGTATTCTTTAGTTTTTGTAAGTTTTTAGATGAAGGAAAATATAACTTAAAAGGATAAATAAGTCAATCAACTTTTAGTGATTATTTTGGTCAATAAATATTGTTATTCATGCGTTTAAAATAATATGATATACCACTAAAGCAATCAAGTGGCCGTTAAAGCGGTCAAGTGGCTGTTAAAGCGGTCTCGTTGGGGCCTAGCCTACTGCTTAAGTGGACAGGCTTCCACTAAAGCAACATCCACTTTAGCGGACACACTACCGCTAAACCATCTCAGCTGGCCAAGCCATGTCCGCTAAAGTGACCAAGGAGTTTCTTTAGGGAATGCACCAGCTGAGTGATGCACCAACTGAAACTTGAAATATTCAAGTTTCCACGACTCCTCGAGATTCATTTGAAATTTCATGAACGCAAATGAACGATGCTAGCTCATCAAATTCGACATTCCAGACTCAATGTTGAAGTCAAAATTTTCATCCAATCATTTTGATGAAAAGTGGGCCCCACACCTAAGGGCCATTTTTATCAATTTTTGATCAATAGCTCGAAATGAGTTCAAAAGTCTTAGGACCCGAACCAAAGGTCTCCCTAGCCTAAATTCAATGTTATGGAGTTAATGGAACTATTAGAATTGGAATATGAGGTCGTTAAACTAAAGTTTTCACCCGATTGTCAGTTCTTACAAATGAAGAGTTCAAAATAGAGTATTAGCTCTAAAAAACAAACGAATTGTCCGATGTCTGAACTATCAGCTCTAGCAAGTCATAAATGACTTAGAGTAGCTATAGGAAAACTCTAAATGGCAAAAATATGTAGAAATACAAAAAATAACCTGTAGGGTCATTGCACGTCACTTGCACCTATTAGGCCCATACAGGTAGCACCTCGGTTTATTGGGCAGCTCTCAAGTAGATCATGGTGGTCGTAGTAACAGAGTTTGGGTCAAGCGGTATGGGTTATTTAGTTTAAATCTTTAGGATCTGGAAAATATTCTAGGTCAGCAGGTAAAGTACATCAAAGAGTCTAAGGGGCATGTTTGAAAAATATGCTAGGTCAGTAGGTACAGTACATCAAAAAGTCCAAGGGGCATGTTTGAACTATGGACAGTTTGGTCATTAGTCCAGGTAATGCCCTAGACATGAGTTGGTTGTTCAGACAGGGTCAACCCATGTTCCTCACTAGCCTATAGCTTCTAAGGTATGTTATTATTGTGGGGAGAGTGATCATTTCAACAAAGAGTGTCCCAGGCATCAGTTGGTCAGCCAGTTGGGGATGACTCGTGTTTCTCGCCAGGTTAGAACTTTAAGGGTTTGTTACTACTGGAGAGAGACCAGACATTAGTCTAGAGAGTGTCCTCGTTATGGGATTATTTGTCTTTTAGCTCATCCAGATCAGTCTCATAGTGTTATGGCAGCTTCGATTAGAGGTAGTGCACTAAGTACTTCAGTTGATAAGTCGTGTTCTTCGGTATGTCAGGGACTATGACTTCGGATTCCATCGTATAGGTTTATTTTTTCTTTTTCATCCTTTAAGTTCTATTTGAGTTGTGTTGGGGAATTCATACCCATCAATGGTTCATGTCATGATGTTACTATGTTAGTTGTTGTAGCCTTTATGTAGATTTTTATGCTTATGTGTCTACCGTCGTAGATTATTTCTTTTAGTAATGAATTGAGTGGATAAATTTTGTGATTTCTTTGGATGTAGCATTGGGTTAAAGTTTCTTTCCTTTGGCATAGTGGCCTCATTATGACTTTAGAGTCGTATTGGTTATGTTTTTCTATTTTTGGTGCCTCATGCACCTTGTGATGTTTTTTTATTGTTATCATTTTGGTTGTTATTGATTCTTACTTAATAGATGGATAGACTAGCAATATCTAGTCAGAATCCCCCTTCCCCCGTGATTCTTATTCGCTGGCTTAGGCGGTACCATAAGTCGATATTGGTACCACTGGAGGATCCACACCTAATATTGGAGGAATACCATAAGCAAAATCTGGCATAGACAGAGGTACAATACTCAGAGTTGGAGGAACACAAGGTGCACTCAATGGAGCACCCTCTCAATGGGTCAGTAGGTGAATCAACAACCCCTCCAAGACTGGGTAGAAAAATTCTATTAAACCGGAGTAGGCCCCAAAACTCCAACATACTCTACCAGAGGCTCGGAGGATAGTCCCCTAGGACTATCTCTAGATAGGGTAGATCCTCGTTCCCATACTCTACCTCGAGCAAGTCTATGAATCGCAACTCATCTCCTAGACTTGGATCTCTCCTTGGATGATGGTTCCGCATCTTTAAAGGGACACCCATCAGATTAGGCTTGACACCTTAGTCCTTTTGGATATCAATTTAGTATATCTATGTCAGTTAGTGTTCATACCCTTGGTAAGGTACTAAACACCTTTCCAGCTGGGGTTACATGTTGGACCCTAATTAGCTCACATTGGGATATCTTGAATATTAGTAACTCCCACAGTCCATAATTTATAGTTCAGATTCACATTCTTGCATGACCTTGTATTCAGTTATTCAATTCATTTTCAATATATGTCTGTTACTTAGTTTTGCACTAGTTATCGTGTTACATGTACATGCTCAGCTCTTATCAGTTATTTTTCTCTCTTACATACTCAGTACATTCTAGGTACTGATCGCATACTTCCTTTGAGCTATATTATCATATTATAGGTCCTGATGCTCAACATTTGAATTGCGCCATGTACAATTTCTTCCTATATCAGCAATAATAATTTTGGTGAGTCCTCATCATGCGAAGACTAGAGTCAGTATTTTATTTCATTTTATTTTTGTCGTTTTCAATTTACAGATAATTAGAGTTAGTTGGGGCTTGTCTCAACAACTCGCCGTAGTAAATGCTTTTCAGACTTATAGTTAGATGTTCAGCTTGTGATCTCATACTATGTTGTTTATGATTTGATTCTTTGAATATTTAATAGAAAAGACATAAAGGAACCACTGAAGTTGTCTCAAATTTGTAAAAAGCCACTTTAACTTTGAGGGTGTCCTATTACCCCACGAAATTAGTTCAAACGATAACAAATTGACACTTTTTACTTCAGTTGTGTTCTCATGCAAGATGCATGTGTCTCACCTCCTACTTATCACTTTTTTCTACCCATTTAATAAAGGGTAGATTAAAAATCCAATTTTTCACATTTTAACCCATTTCACTCTCCATTCTTTTTTGTTTCTACGATGAATCTCACCGGTAAGAAAATTCTACTCTCACCTCTTTTTTCTTTCTTCGGTGAATTCCATGACCCATTTCACTCTCCCTTTTTTTCGATTTTACTGCTTGTTTTTTTAATTCAAGCATTTTGATTTGTGTATTTTGAAAATTTCTGCTATTTCTTTTTTTAATTCAAGCATTTTGATTTGTGTATTTTGAAAATTTCTGCTATTTCTTCACTTCTTCGACATATATATTTATTTATTTTATCGCATTTTAGAAGTAGAAAGTGACGTTAATTTTTTTTCATTTATATTTCAAATTTTCTTTTGTTTTTCCTAATTTTGGTGCTCACATATACACTTTGTTTTCAATTTTGATTGTAGTTAAGTTAAGCATTTGCAATATTTTCTTTTTCTCATTTGTTGTTGTGTTTGAAATTGATATTGAGATCAATTTGTAGTTAAAAATTGATGGATTCTTTCTTTCTTGCTGTTTGGAGAAGATAAGTTGCTATCAATGGAGGTTTTAGGACTATTAATGAAAATTTTGAGGTTATAGAGAGAAAAAGAAAAATTTTAATTGGTAATTATACGTGGCAACTTTATATTGGTTTGGAGGTATAATTTAATGCCACATGACAGTTTTATACTGGCTTGGGGGGTAGAATTTAACCATTCACGTGTCCCTTATTCGTTGACATTATACTTTCTCTAAAAATGCATCAAAGTGGTGTATTTATTGTAGTTGAAATTAGTCTTATTGGGTAATAGCACGCCCGCAAACTTTAAGTGTCTACATGCAAATTCGAGACAACTTCAGTGGTGCCTTTTGGTCTTTTCTCTATTTAATATATTATTCAGTTCAACTTCTGCATAAGTGTTTTATCAGTTTTTATCTATATTCTTAGCATTTTGTCAGGTCATGGATTAGCTTGGAGTCACTTGTGATTCTATGTACCGTGGTATGCCTAGGGGATAGTCTCGGATCGTAACAATATCTCACCCACATGTCCTATGTATAGGTATATGGATCGTGCTCAAATTTCTTAATTCTATGTCTTTTACTTGTCTAAGGAAGAGAATAAGGAAGACTGTGTTATATTGAAATATTTTTTAAAAAATTACATGTCCAAGAGAGGAGTTCTATTAGTAATATTCTAATTTCATGTGTTATATCTACTGGAGATGCCTGAGGCTTATCTATACGTGATTTTGGTTAGTTGACAGATTTTGGATAGTTTTATTTACAAAGGAGACTCTAGCAAACTTTCTTGGGAAATTTTAGGTTCAATTAAGCCATTAGATATATCTTTCATTCGAGCACAAAATCTCTAAAGAGGGGAGGACGTAACATCCCGTTCATTTATGAACATATACAAGTAATTTAGCATTAGTAAAAGTATTTAAACATGAGAGAGTAAAAAGGAATTTGAACAAAAAGTTAAAAGTTAAGTATTAAGATAAAGTAGAGGGATTAAGATTTTGAAAAAAAAAAGGATAAAATAAGTGAGGTTCTTGTTTGACTTAAGTAAGCTAGTAGGTGACAAGTAGGTGCATCACCTACTTAGACTATTGGACCAAATTGAGGCTTATATTAATGGACTCATTTGAGGCCCAAATGAAGGATAACCAACCCAATACCTAAATTTTTCTAAGGCCCAATATGACGTGATCCTATTAGAAATAAATCAAGTAGGTGCATCACCTACTTCGACGTTTTGAGCAACTTAAAGAGACAAGTAGGTGCATCACCTACTTGGGCTATTTTTTACCAGAATATGGCTGAAAATAGGCAAAAAAAAGATGTGGTTCAGCATCGGCTCCAATATCAGCTCATTTTTGATAATATTCTCTTGACCAAAAATATATTTCTCTCAAACTTTCTCTTTCTTTATCTCAAAGTTTCATGTCGCATCCCTAAATTTTCTTTTAGGGTTCTTGGAATTTCCTCTCTCTACAAGTTAAGGGTAAGTAAAAAAATTTTATGATTTTAGCTTGATTCCCCTATGAAGTATTATGGAATTATTTTCATTATGCATAAAGTGTAGTACAACTCCCTTTTTTTCCAAGCATGGCAGTCAACTTCTATTGAACTTCTAAGAGATCTCCAGTAGTATTTGCTCAATGTGAATGGAATTTTAATGTCTTGATGGAGTCTAATTTAAGATAACAAATTTTAGAAATAAAGGTAAGGTTACTGCCCCAATTTTGTCCATATTTATGTATGGGTCTTGATGGAGGATTTTATATGTATTATTGTTAAGCACTCACGGGATGGTGATCGAAAGCCAAATAATTAGTTCACAAGAAAACCAGTATAAAGATCTCAAATTCATTCAATATATATACAAATGAGCTCAGAATCTACTCAATATGTCAACCATCCATGCTTTAGCATAAGCAATGTACCATTAGAATAGATATGTATGTAAGACATCATTAATATCACATTTACCCTAACTTGGGTATTTCTAACATGAAGGAAGCAACCAATGTATAAACAAATCAATACTATCAAATAAAGACCCTACATGGGTAACACGTAGCAAATATCACATCAAATTACTGAAAATAATGATATAAGCCCCCACACGAGCACACAAAAGTAATAATATTATTTTCATGATTGATTACACATACCCATAGCACGCTTTCATATACGTATTAACTACCCAACCCGGTCTAAATAAAGTTAAGTCATAGCTTACTTCGTGATATTAAAATCCAAGGCTTACACCCTTCAACACAAAGATTTTCCCTCTCGAACGACCTCAAAATCAACTAAAATATACAAATATAGAATCTATGCTTTTAAAAGAAAGTCGCGACACCCATATTTTATATTTTCAAGTTGGGGCCAAAATGAAGACCCAAAATAAATTTTTAAAACAGAAGGATAAAACTAGAATTTTTATTTAAAAAAATGTACCCATGATTAAAAGAAGCCATAGGAGAAAATCCAAGTGAAAACAGTTTTTAAATGGAGTTCTAAACAAAAAAATACCATTTAGTCTGTTCGGGCGAAAAAATTTCCAAATTCAGAATTGGATTCGAGATTTAAAATAGTTTTAAGCAATATAATTGAAGTAAGTTGAAATAATCATTCAGAGCTTACCCAAGCTTGAAAATGGAAGAAATCATCAAAAACTCTCTCAATGTGGAAGGGATCGAAGAACATTTTGAAGTGGAAAGATTTTGGAAGGATTAATTGTTGGGAACATTTTGGAAGGATTTCTGTAATTATTCCTCTTAGCTTTTGATGCGATGCATTATTGTATTTTTCTTTTCCAAGGAAGTTAATTTGTTTAGAGACTTTGTTAGTATATCATTAGTAATAAATAAAAGTTTTTTAGTGATGTCTTCAAGAAAGTTTTTGTGGCGTGGCTTGTGCTATGATGATTCATTTTGAGTTATTGCATCAACAATAACTGAAACTCGAAACTAAAGTGAGTTTTGGAGTTTTGATTTATGAACTTCATAATTCAACACCTGAAATCATGTTAAAATTACTATCACACTAGCATTAGAAAGTCACTAAAGCAAGGTTCAAGTCCAGTACATTGAAAGCTGCTACACACTAATGTGAGTTTGTATTTTATAAACATTATGTTACAACACCTGAAGTCGAACAAAAATCAAGACGAAAAGCATAAAAAATAAGAAGAAGAAAAAGAAGAAGAAGATTAATTACATGCTTATATTACGGTTCCAAGATAACCTAAAAAGTTCAAATAATACTAATCAGACCAATCATGCTTCCGATACCTTAATCACATCCCATAGCTAGCAAAATGTCATAATTATACTACGAATTAGCTTAATCTATGAAAAAGGTAAACCTAACCTACCTGAACGCCGAAGAAAAGACCGAATAATCTACTAAACCAATGATTTTTCTTTTTGAGAAGCTTCCACAAGATGTCATAGTTTAAAAATCACAATCTACTCATCGAAATGAGAACAACGATACCTATATTGTACTATTATGCTCCGATTTCAAAATTATGTAAGATTTTATATGGGGCTCGTTTGCAAAATTGCACTTTAGAAATCAACACAACGTTCCTCTATGCTCAAGGAGCATTTACCTTCAAAAATGGATAAATTCTGAGCTCTAATAGTGTTACAATAAAGCCAACAAGATTCTAGGGATTTTGAAAAAAGATGGAGGAACTAACCATGAAATTTATTGAAGCTTACCACAAATTTAAAGAAGAAGCGCATAAATTAACTTCACCAAAGCTGCAAAATCACCTATCAATGATTTTCTCAAGTTTTTTTCACTTTTTAGGTTCAATATTCTAGAGAACGAATGAAAAATGGTGAAAACCAGGCTAAGTGGGATTTTTATATCCTTTCCAGGAGCTCGAGTACAACTTAAGCGGATACTAAGCCGCTTAAGCAATCACTGCTTAAGAGACCTAGTGTCGATTTAGCGGCACTAAGCATCTGCACGCATACCGCTTAACCGGTCCCTTGCCTCCTTAGCGGTTACCGCTTAAGCGGTAGGGGTTTTGCTTAAGTGAACTGCCACAAGGCTGACCCGATCACTTAAGTGATTGATCGGCCACTTTAGTGGCCCCTTTGCTTAAGCAGTCCCAAAAGGCACTTAGGCAGTGCACCAGTACCAACTGAGATTTGGAGTTTTATCAAGTCTCTGTCAACCCCTCGGAATTCATCCAAAATTTCATACATGCAAACGAACTATGCTACCCAATCAAATTATACGTATCGAACTCAATGGTACAGTCAAAATTTTTATCCAAGGTCATTCAATAAAAAGCGGGTCCCACACCCACGTGCCATTTTTCTTATCTTCCGACCAATAATCCGAAATGAGTTTGAAAGCCTTGAGACCCGAACCAAGGGTTCACCTAGCGTAATTCGATGTTCTGGAATTGTTGGAACTATCAGAATTGGCATATAAGGTCATTTGACTAAAGTTTTTTCCCGATAGCCAATTTGAACTAGCGAAGATTTCAAAACAGAGAATTGTCTCTAAAAAACAAACAAACTTCCCAGTATATATATATATATATAGATTCTGTTTAAATTTATATACATGTATCAAATTATATATACACAATATATTTTTTTAAATGAATAATTTTAAGTTATATATGTAATAGGTTCATAAAATTTATTTAAGTAATAAAACAATACAAAGAAAGAAGAGAAAGAAGTGTCAGATCAGATCCACGCCCAAGAATTATTATATAAGTGTTGGTGTATAAAATTTTATAATGCATTACAAATATTTACTACCCTTTCAGTAGATATGTCTTAGAATCTTATATTGTTGTGACATTCTGTCGAAGTTTAGGCCACACCAAAAAAGAAATATGAAATATAATTCCTTTGTTGATTACATAATATTATTCTTAGATACTTTTATTTTTGTGTATGGTTAATAATCGAACCTAACTGACCAAAATTGATAACAATCAAATTGATAAATCTTTATGTTATTTTATTTGGTTTTATTTTAATTATTTAAAAATTGATTAGATTTGATTTGGATTTGATTTTGACCATTAACCGATCCAAACCAGACCACGAACACCCCTAAGCATGGGCCAGCCAAGCACTAATCCAATTTTGAGGAAAGAGGCAAGTAATTTTTAGGAAAAATTACATAAACTAGAAACTTTAAGACAATAATTACAAGTAATAGCAATAGTTTCCCAAAATTACAACTATTAGCAAAAGTAGCAATAGTTTACATTTTTAATTAACTGACGAGTGACATCCACTCTCTTTTTTTCACTATACGCTTTTCACGTCTCTTTACCTTCTGTTTACCTATTTTCACACACAAACAAAGATTCAATTCCCTCCAATATCTCCTTCGGCTATTTTGTTTTTCAAAATCTGCAAATTTCTCCCTAAATCTTGATAAACCTTGTTTCCACCTTTTATGGTAAGTGATTTTTCAGTTAATGCATGTTAAATTTTTCTTATGACTTCTTCTTTTTCTTGTCGTCACTATTTTTTTCATATAATTATGTGTGTTTAATTTGGGGGGGTTTTGGGTTTAATTTCGTGTGTTGATTTTTTTTTGCTTACCGATATAATGTCAAAGCATGCAAATTGTTCTATGAATTTTGATGAAATACCATCTTTTAGCCTAGGTTTTACCCAAGATGAAAACATTAACTTGGTTTCTTGTAATAATCAGCCAAAGGGAAGTCTTAACTTACAAGAGTTGAGATCGAAGAAGCGAAACGATCCACAAAAGTCTGTTGAAATAATGAAACGGAAAGCAAAGAGGGAATCTTTGTCCCCCAAATCTAAAAAAATCAAAAAACAGCAAAAAAGAGAAAACCAGATGAAAAATCTCATTCAAGCCCGATTTCATCTGATTATGAATCGTCATCTGAAGAAGAGAAAGTTGAGGAGGTATTGTTGCATTTGCAAAATTTTGTAGTTTATGTACAATATGTTAATATATGTATTTTATATATGTAATTAATAAGTTGTGTTCTTATTTTAGCTTTCAGTCAAGTTATGAAAGTTGTAGTTTCCAATGTGAAGATATATATATGTTACGTTATAGATATGTAATTCTGAAAATTTATGGGATTTGTTACTTATAAGTTTTAGAGTTGTATTTATTTTGTATTAGATATTTAAGATATGTACTTTTGCATTTAAGTCTTGTGTAACATATTGTATCTGATAATGTTAAGATTTATATTTATATATGTTTTTATTAGATAATTTATATTTTTATATTTAAGTCTTTTGTAACATATTGTATTTGATAATGTTAAGATTTTTATTGTTATATGTTTTGATTAGATAATTTGTATTTTTGCATTTAAGTCTTGTGTAACATATTGTATTTGATAATGTTAAGATTTGTATTTGTATATGTTTTCATTAGATAATTTGTATTTTTGTATTTAAGTCTTTTGTAACATATTGTATTTGATAATGTTAAGATTTTTATTTGTATATGTTTTGATTAGATAATTTATATTTTTGTATTTAAGTCTTGTGTAACATATTGTATTTGATAATGTTAAGATTTGTATTTGTATATGTTTTCATTAGATAATTTGTATTTGTATATGTATTTTTCATTTGTTGTGACCATCTATCGAATATATATGTATTTTGTATGTTAGGGATTACATGAAATGTATTTATTACTGAATAGTTATGTATTTTATATTTTGTTATTGATAAAATTTGTATTTTATGATCACTTGTTTTTTTATTTTATTTTTATATGATCACAATGTATGTATTTTGATGATTGTTATCTTATATTTCTAGCAATGATGTATTCATATAATACATATGCTAATTTTTTGTTTTTATGTTGTAATCCAACTTTGAAGATGTATTTGTATAAATACATATGTGACCATTTTAGACATATAATTGTATTTTTATTTTTTATAGGTTTTGCACGATAAAATATATATGGCAAGAGTATTACCTAAATTTGCACCACATATCGATTTTCATACAGTCAATGACATTGAAGACCATATTAAGGCAATGCTAACGAAGAATCAGTTCAAGAAGTTTTGTACTGATAGTATTTTTGGTGTTTTCATGAAGAAAAAGAATTGTGTTGTGCAAGCGCAATTAGGGAGATACATTATGTCACTGGAGACTACGGAAAGTTCAACAAGTGACATAGTAATTCGTGCAAAGGGCATAACTCTGCATTTTAGTCTTAGAGAATTTGTTGTAGTACCTGATTTGAATTGGCATTCAAACAGGATTGATTTTGGGTTTGATGAAGACATTCCAAACAAAATTATTGATCAGTATTTTGATGGTTTCATATTTATTCAGTAGAAGGAATTATTTGTTGTTGTTACTGATAAAATATGAGGGAATGAGAATGATGAAGATGCGTTCAAGTTTGCTAATTTATATTTTATTCATGGATTTTTGTTGCCGTCTATTGATACTGTCATTATTCTACGCCTTCATTTTAATCTGGTGGAGAGTGATCGTTACAGGGACTATCCTTGGGGATTGGTTGCATATGAAGAATTAGCTAAAAGTTTGAATAAAAAGTTGAAACCCACAGAAAAGTTTTACATGCTTCATGGAATGCCCTTGTCATCCAGATTTGGTTGTATGAGTGTTGTTCTATTGTCCCTCGTACTGTTTCTTCCAAGGTGAATTCTCAAATTCCACATCTTCTAAATTGGAAGACAAATGTCATTCGCCCACAATATGAATCATTGATGAAAAGTTTGTTTAATGATTCAAATGATAAGGTTAGTTTCCTGAAAATATACTGTTTTATGTGATGTTTTGATTATGTTGTAAATACATTTACTGTATTCATATATGTTAATTTACAAAAAAAAAAGTGGGTTAATGATTTTTATTACTGTCAAGGTTAACTGGTTATAATGTATGTTGTAGGTTGTTTTCAAGAATATTGAGCCGATACTAAAGGAGATTTCAACCTTTCAGATACCAAAAAAGGTTTTCCATAGAGGTGGAAGTCATAAAGAAGATTATGTTGATTCTGATGATGATTTTCAGGATCCTCCACTTAAACACTAGCTTTCAATCAACAAAAAAAAATATCAGGGTGATTCGTCAAATTCACCTGCCAAGAAAAAGTTAAAGAATCAATCAAAAGGTGTAGATCAGCATACACCAAAAAGGACTCCTCCAAGTCGTGTTGTGAAGATGTCTTCAGTGAAGACACCAATTTTCAAGGCGATTCAATCAAAAGAAACAGTACCTTCAAACAGGAAAGACATTCCGGTTCAGTCGCCTGATATGTCTTTTTTCAATCGTGAAGATGAAGATGATGTTCTTTCTAAGAAAGTGTTTGAAAAGTTTCGTGATGAGGTAATTTGTGCTTAAGACTTTGGTGTTTTCGTTTCTTTCATATCTGATTTCAATTCTTTGAATTCAGGTTCACAAAGAGTTTAATGACATTCTGAATTTAGTAACAACAAGGTGTGATCAAATAATGAATTCAATAAATGAGATGAAGGTACAAAATTTTTAGTTTTATAAAGAATAATTATTAAGTACAGTTGATTTGTTATATACATATACAACATATGTATTTATGTTTGAATAAATACATATTCAATATGTATTTATGTTTGAATAGATACATATTTAATATGTATTTAGGTTTTACTAAATACATATTTAGTATGTATTTACGTTTGACTAAATACATATTTAGTTTGTATTTATGTTTGAATAAATACAGTTGATTTGTTATATACATATAACAAATACAAACATATGTATTTATGTTTGAATAAATACAAATTTAATATGTATTTAGGTTAGAGTAAATACATATTTAGTATGTGTTTATGTTTGGATAAATACATATTTAATGATATGTATTTATATTTTTTCAACAACAAGAAACAAGAAAAAGACAAAGATTGTGACAAGACTCAAATGGAGGAAGGTGATAAGAATACATCACCACATCAATCAACTCCAACGACTGTGGAAGGTTTTAATAAGAATCCTGAAGGCATATTGGTAAGTAATTTTATGTTCATTTAATATTTTAAATATATTTGTTCTGTTAAATAAATATAAAAAATATTTATTATTTATTTGAATAAATACATATGCACTCAGATATACATATGTAGTACAAAACTAATCAAATGTTATATTAATTTTTATCGTCATACGTATTTAATATATTTTACGCGAATAAACAGGTTAAAGATTATGAATTTGTCAAGCCACAATTGGATGGCTGATAAGGATACTTCACCCCATGAATCCACACCAATTTTACATCATGATTTTGATAAGAATCCTGAAGGCACGTTGGTAAGTAAATTATTTTCATTCATATGTATGTTAGTTTTTAATACTATTGAAATTTCTATTTATATATATTAACTATACATGTCATCATTGTTTATGTTTAGGAACAGGTTATTGAAGAGATCACAGAAAAATAAAGCACCAATTTTACGGAGTTGTATAATGCGGATAATGATGTTGTTTTGGTTATTTGTTGATTCTTATTTTTATGATGTATATTAATATAGGTGAATATTAATATTTTCAATGTTTTATTGTTTCCTTTATTAAAGGACAAAATTGATACCTCCGTGCATGAAGCAAGAGATATCTGTGATTCAACAGTATGACGAATAAATTAATATTATATTTTAATTCCTGAACCAATATTGATGTTATTTAATATGTTTCAACATGTTGAACAGAACAAAAAAATTATTGATGAAAGTGTGGGTGAAGCACAATTTTCAGATTCACAAAACACATTTCCAGATGAGGTGCTTAGAAGTATCAATCTTGATTTCATACAACAAAATTTGAGAGTTTGAGATGATTCAAAGGTACGCTTAATTCCTGCATAATTTGTGTTTACTTTCTTTGTTATTGTATCAACTTTAAAAGATTTGTGTATATTTTAAATATAACACTGAAGCGGCTGGAGAAATAATTGAAAATACATTAATGGTTGATTGTGAGAAACCAAATTTGGATGAACAAATTAATTCAGAAGTCCACACCCATGAAGCAGTTTTTGGAGAAAGAAAGTCTCAACCAGATATACGTGATTCCCAATTAACAATTCCTGATGAGTTGCTACCCTGTCTTAACGAATATGTGAATCTGGAAAGAAGTATTATTGTTCATCCATCTACAAATAAAGAACAAACTCCTGTGAATGTTTCAAGAATTAAGAGACCATCTAAATTTAAGGAATCACCATTCACTACGAAATTTGGTTCAGCAAAAGGTTTGTGCTTTTAACTTTTTTTTTGTTGTATGTACCAAACTTCTTTATTTTATTTATTAATTATTTTTTCCATTTTATTGTAATTATAAAGGAAGCACAGAAGTGCAGACAAAAAATTCAAACTGAAGCATCCATTTGTATCTCATCCAATTTTTTATATTGAAGACACTAAGGTCACCAATAAGTTCGTGACGTAGATTTCAGTGGACCTTCTCAAATATCATGCAAAGAAGTAAGCACTTTACAACTTAATTATATTATTCATTTACATTTTCTGTTTATTATTAAGTATTTTATTTAATCAATTAACAGAAGCAACAAAGGGGAACATTATCTGAAAAACAAGTTCAAGATATCAGCTTTGAATTTTGGCATTCTATCAGTTGAAGACAAGAATTGATTCTATGTTATGGGTACTCCTGGACAGTCATGGTCAGATGAGGTGAGTTACATATTTATATTATAATTACTTATAGTGATTATCTACAATATGTATTTTCTTATATACATATGCAGTATATCATATGTTCAGATACATATGTATATGAGTACATATATATAGTGGCTTACACATTGAAAATTTAATTTTGGGTAGTTGATTTTACAAATCTTCTTTTATTTGATGCAGCAAATTGATGTTTGCCTGTACTATTTGAGAAAGAAATCCAAGTATGAACCAAATAGCTCATATATGTATAGCACAGTTGACTGCAATTTCGTGAACATTGTAAGAGTTGTGTTAGCTGTGTATTCAATTGATGATCCAATGCTTAATGCTGGTGGAAAGGAATACCATTTGAATGAGTACATAAGTGGATTTCGCATGCATACTGTTATTCCATGGCATACAGTTGATCATATATTTATTCCTATCAACATAAAGTCTAAACATCACTGGGTTCTGGCTGTACTTTCTTTCAACAGTAAATGCATATATGTATATGATTCACTGTCATCTGCTAGTCATGATTCTGCTGTGCTTGCTGAAGTTGAGAAGTTAGTTGAGGTTATACCTTACTATCTTTTGGCATGTAAATTCTATGAGAAGAAGGGTATTGATATTGACAACCATCCAAATTACAAATTAAATGATAAACATGATCTTTTTGATGTTTACATTATGGAAGATTTGCCTCAACAACATGTGGCAGCTTGTAAGTTTTGAATATACATATTATTTGTTTATATATATATATATATATATATATATATATATTCTCATGTTATACTAATACTTATTAATTTTCCTATATGCAGGGATTGTGGGTTATATATGATTACATATATTGAGTGTCTTACATTTGGTGGAAGTGTTTCAAAAGTTGACTTTGATCCAGATCTTTTTCGCACGAGATACTCTTCAATGTTGTGGCATTATGGTACAAAAAAATAAGAAGAGAAGGCACAAAGTGATGATGAAGCACCAAGCATGCCTCGTAGGGAAATTCAGATAACAGAAGTTACTGAAGTACATGATATTTGACTTTTATTTTGAGATGGATGTTTTTGATAACAATAAACATTTTGTTGGCGATCTTTTTGTTGAATATATTTTAGGTTTCATATGTTAATTCAATCATCAATGGCAATATTTTTCTATGTTTAATTATTGTGATATTTAGTTTTTGTGTTGTTTATATTACAATATTTAGTTTAGTTTACTATTATGCATATATACATAAATAAATATATAACAAATCATATGTATTTTAAGCATAATGAAAATGTATATATGTATTTAACACATATGTATTTATGTTTTTAATATTCACAGATATGAATTTATGTATTTATAAAGATATCCATTTGTATATACGTATTTCTGCATAATGTATTTCATGTATTATCATAATATAAAAGATACTTTATGTTTTTATTAATAAAAAAATAAAAACTTTCCAACAAATTAAGAATAACAACATCAATAACATCATATTTTTTTAAGCATAAATGAAGTTTATATATAAATACAGTTAACGCATATGTATTTATGCTTCACACATATGTATATACGTATTTACATAGATATCCTTTTGTATATATGTATTTCTGCAAAACGTATTTCATGTATTATTATAATATAAAAGTTTTTTTATGTATTATATTAATAAAGAAAAAACAAAAACTTTCGATCAAATCAAGCATAAAAACTTCAATAAGATCAAACATTTCTTTAAAAGTAAAAATCAAATATATTTTAATCATAATGAAAATGTATATATGTTTTTAACGCATATGTATTTATGTATTTAATCTTCACACATATGTATATATGTATTTAAATAGATATCCATTTATATATATATATATATATATATATATATATATATATTTCTGCACAGTGTATTTCATGTATTATCATAATATAAAAGTTACTTTATGTATTTTATTAATAAAGAAAAATAAAAACATTCAATCACATTAAGCATAACAACTTCTATAAGATCAAACATTTTTTAAAAAGTAAAAATCAAATATATTTTATTCAAGGAAAAAAAACTTAAATTGTTTATAACTAAATACATCAACCGACTTATCATTTGTTGTATTTCCTACATGAACGCCTATTGTGCCCTTTACATCCTCATGAACTACAACAATTTTTACTTTTCTTTCCAAACATATCTCGTCCGGACTTTCCACGACCCTTCTTTGCAGGCCTTCCAGGGGGTCGCTTGTATTTTGGGGGCAGAACTACCTCAACCAAAATTTTATTTGGAATTATCCAATCATCTTTGTGTGGTAGAGGATAAACTGAAACATCATATGTTCTCAAGACTGTTTTTGGCTTGTATAGATCAGAGCAATATGGTCCCTTCTTAAAATTCTTGCTATCAAGAACTGCACAAGCATGAACACACGATATCTCATCCAACTGAAATGCATTGCAAGAACATTTTTTTTCCTTAAGACAAACAATAAAATATTTCTCCTTGTCATAGACTGTATAGATATATTCTGATGCAGGTATAACCTGAAATTATTAAACAAAAATAATTTGCAAAGTTATATCAGAAACAATTTGGCATATGTATTTGACCATCTCAGCATATGTATTTTTCTGCCATTCATATGTATTTTTATTACAGAATATAATTTATTTAGTTTCTTATGTGAATATAAAAATATATCCATAAAACAAATGAAAAAACTAATATATCTATATTTTGTATGAAGAGTTAAATTTCATCATACCTTCATACGTGTACTCTCTGCTTCATTCTGTTGTGGAATTTCTTGAAACTTACCAATAAGATCTGTAAAAGTATACAATGCCTGTTGTCTGTTTTCACAGTTCCATCTACCAAACATCAATCTAACTTCCTCCAGAAAATTATATATTGGTAGTTCTCTAGCCGATACTAGTGCAGCATTAATTGATTCGGCAATGTTTGATGTCAAAGTCCATCCCCTATGAACTGATGCATATGATCTAGCCCACTTATCGTATCCCGCCAAATTCAAGTAATTCTTTACTCTAACATCAACTGCCTCCACCTTCTCCATTAAACTGTGAAATTCATTCTTTGAATATGATTTTGTCATTGTATAGAAGACATCGGATAATGGATCATGTCATTTTCTAAAGTTTTTTTTTACATTTGCCCAAAAATGCCACATACAAGCATAATGTGGTACATCATTATACACCTCACTTACAGCTTTTATGATGCTTGCATTACGATCAGAAACTACACACATTTCTCTTCTTTCACCATATGTTTCCTTCAGATTTTTAAAGAACTAAGTCCAAGAAGCATCATTTTCGGAATCAAGAACTCCATAGGCCAAAGGAAATATATGTCCTGTATGTTCAAAAAATTCATATAAGCATACATAATTTTTGACAAATCAAATAATGCACATTTATATTATTACTTCATACAGCTGTAAAGATTCTAAACTTCCAGAGGATAACTAAAACTTCTACATATGTAGATTTTAAATACAATTTTCTTTCAACAATAATAACTGAATCTCATTACATAAACAATATATATATGTATATTCTAAATACATACAGCTGGAAACATATTTGAAATCAAATATATTTATAATTAAATATCTTACCAGCTTCATCCATGGTCCACGCAGCTACGAAAATTCCATTATACAGTCCTCTTAGATGACTTGTATCAACAACTATGACAGGTCTGCAATGCGCGAATCCTTGAATGAAGGCAGTTAGTGCAATAAATATATACAAAAACTCATTGTCTTCATTTTTTTTCATTCTTATATGTGAACCGGGATAACTAGTGTTTAACACATGAATGTATGCAGGAAGTTTCCCGTATGATGCTGTTGGTTTCCCTCTAAACTCTTCAAGTGCTTGCTCTTTGGCTCGCCAACACATAATATATGTTAAATCCATACCCATGTCTTCCTTCATATCACTTCTGATTTCAGATGTACTGTATTTCCGTTTGTGGCATTTAAATTTTGGTTTGACTATACCACTAATCAACTTACTAGTAGCATGCAATTTAGGATAAATATTATCTTTGATCGGACAGGTATGTTCTGGTAAAACTTCTCTGACATTAAACATTCCAGATTCACCGATACGAGATGCACGAAATAAAAAAAGCACAATTACCAGATCTGCACAACAACATATAACTGCAAAAAAAAATACATTTTCTCATATACAATTAACCATCTGAAAAAAAAAAAATAACTAAATGCATAATACACTTACCAGGTTTTACTCGATCTTACAGATAGTGTTCGAAACTTTTCACGAATTGAATAGTCCTTCATAACTAATTTTAATACTCTTTTTGAGATATAAACTTGATCAACCTCAATATGTTTGTGATGTGGGTTGGAGATAATAACTCTACTTGTATCTATTTCAAATACATCCAAACATTCTTCTGATGGAGTAACTATTAACGCTCTTTGAGTACTTGTTCCCACGTTACTCGCACTGACAGACATCTTTAGACTTTTCGAATTACACAATGATGAACTTACAATTCTGCTGAAATTATCCCTGTCAGAAACAATCACATATAAAGGAAAATTACTCAAATCCTTCAACTCTTTTTTCTGCATAATATAGACCTTCAAACCCATGTCATTACGTATACGTATTTTCTCCGCACTATCTGTTAATTGATATTCGATTTCAATGCATTTGCATGTTAAATCAACATCAACATGAGAAGCAAGTACCGTGTGCAGTTGGTCATATGTAGAGTTTACTCTCAACAATATCGCATCACTCATGTACTCTTCATATTCTTGCTCATAATTCCATCTTCCTAAATGTTTAACAAGAACAGCAATGCTTCCCATCTTCAATCTGTAAAAAACCATGAAATAGTAAAAAAACAAATTAAATATCTAATTCGTAGTATACACAACAACAAATTCGCTAATACAAAACTCCAAAGCGAATTCAAACAAAAATAATTTAATCAAAACCAGCTTATCAAAAATTAAAATTCAGATTAACGTTTTACAATTGCTTCTCAACTTTCAAACTTTTTTACAACAACGCCATTTTTGAAATTGTAAAAAAAATGCTTCAACAATTTATTTCGAAAAATTTTAAAATTTACATACTATATCAAATTTTTGTATTTCGCAAAAATTACACATATTTGGTACAATTTCTTCAGTAAATTTCTGAATATATTTATACTAAAATCACAAACAGTAAAATTTTTAAGATCAAGACCTGTAATTGCACGGTTTTTATTTTTAAATGTGCTTCAGAATGCTAGTCAATGAGAAAAAAATTACGTTTAACCAGTACTTCTTTAATTTGAATATGTATTTTGGGTTTTGATTTTAGTTTCTGCTTATGGAAAAAGTTATTTGAATTTAAATTATTTGTTGTAATTTAACGGTGATGTAAAAAAAAAGTTTTAAAAGGTAAGAAAATCTGTCAATTAATTGTTTCATAAATTATGGAATCGTTTTTTACCATTTTAAACTGAAACTGATTAGCATTATATTAGAAAAATAATATTCTATTGTATATGTATTTAACTAGCAACCGTTTACTCAAATACAAAATACATATTGCTATTTTTTGTAATTTTGAAACTGTTGCTAGAAAAGTTACAATTAATGCTCTATAGTTGCTATTTATGAAATTTTCCCTAGTTTTTATCTGATCTATACTTTTATTAGTTGGAAGCAACCTCATGATTTGGTTCCCAAATGATGTTTTGGTAGTAGTAGGTCTCTCAATCATCGGATGTAGTGTGACGTTCCTACAAGATATTGGTGTTTCTCTCTTTAATTGTTCTTTTGTATTTACTTTTTCGATTCTGATATCTAATTGATTTTTTTCATCATAGAAAGTAGAAATTTTTAATCTACTTCATTGAATATCATTCTTTTGCAATTTACAATTTATTAGTAATTCCTGCCATATGTTTCGAGATCAATGTAGGAGATGTGAAAGACAGTCTTTCCCATATAATTAATTTTATGATGCAATGTGGAAACACTCTGACCAAAGACATCAATTTAGCCACTTCCCAAAATCTTATATTTGGATGGCGTTGGTTTTTTGGGTGTTGTACCCTTTTGGTCATTCCACTATTTTTATTATCTTTTTTTTTCATATTGAGACCCCGAGATTTCTCTTTGAGAAATGAAAATGGACGAGGCAAGAGTGGTTCTCGGGAGGATTCGAAGAAGTAGAGCAGAAGCAGAGCTATAGGAATTTTTGCACTATAACGATTTGGCCCGTCGTGTTTTTTGCTATGGATATTTTTTGCAATTAGATACACAAGATGCGTGTGTTCTGCACAAGATGCACGTGTGTTGCACAATTAATAACTTCACTAAACTTTTATGCTTTTCAAAATTATGATTCGGGTTGCACCACCGCCATGGATGACTTCTTGGTCAAATTCTCATAAATAATTCATAGAAGATGTGTGAAGGCTAAGACAAATAACTTCTACATATATTTGAATTTTTGGTTCATTCTTTTAGCATATACTTTGCAACTCTTGGTCATTCCATCAACATGGATAGGGTGATCACAATTTGAATAAAAATCGATGTAAATCAAAAAATTAAATCAAATCAATTAGATAAATTGACTTTTATTTGGTAAATTGTATGGTTTGATTTTGCATTTTCAAAAATTGATAATATTTGATTTTGTTTTGATTTTATTCAAAATAATCGAGTCAAACCAATAAATTATACACATAATATGTTCATCAAAATTTATTTAAGTAATAAAAAAATACCAAAAAAAAGAGAAATATGAAGGGTCAGATAGAGTCCAAGCCCAAATATTGTTGTATAAGTGATGGAGTGTAAAATTCGATAATGTATTTTAAATATTATCTACTTTTTCAGTAGATGTGTCTTAGAAGCTTATATTGTTCTGACATTTTGCATAGTTTAGGCCCAAAAAAAAGAATTATGTAATATAATTCCTTTGTTGATTGAATAATATTATTCTTTTTTTTCTTTTATTTTTGTGCATGGTTAATAATTGAATCTAACCGAACCAAAATTGATAACAATTAAATTGGTAAATATATATATTTTATTTGATTGGGTTTGATTTTAATTATTTAAAAATGGATTATATTTTGTCTGGACCTGATTTTGATCATTAACTGATCCAAACTGAACGTGAACACCCCTAAGCATGGGTCAGTCAAGCTAATTCAATTTTGTGGAAGGAGGTAGGTAGTTTTTATCTGGTTTATACTTTCCCTAGTTGGAAGCGCCCTCGTGATTTGGTTCCCAAATGATGTTGTGGCAGTAGTAGATCTCTCAATCATTGAAAATAGTATAACGTTCCTACAACATGTTGGTGTTTCTCTCACTAATTGTTCTTTTGTGTTTACTCTTTCTATTCTTATACCTAATTGATTTTTTCATATAGAAAGAAAAAGTTCTTAATCTGCTTACATTGCATATCATGCTTTTACAATTTATGATTTTTCTGGTAATTCCTATCATATGTCGCGAGATCAATGTAGTAGATGTAAAAAACTATCTTTTTTGTATATTTAATTTTATGATGCAATGTGAAAACACTATGATCAAAGGCATCAACTTAGACACTTCCCAAAATCTCAGATTTTGGTAGCGTTAATCCTTTGGGTGTTGCACCCTATTGGCCATTTCACTGTTTGTATTATCTCTTTTCTTATATAGACCCCAAGATTTCTCTTTGAGAAAGGAAAATGGACGAGGTAAAGTTGGTTCTCGGGAGGATTCAAAGAAGTAGAGCGGAAGCAGAGCTATAGGATTTTTTTTAATATAAAGATTTGGCCCTTCGCGTTCTTTGCTATGAACATTCTTTACAATTAGATGCACTAGATGCACGGGCTCTACACAAGATGTACGTGTGCTGCATAATTAATAACTTCACTAAACTTTTGTGCCTTTTAAATTGTGATTCAGGTTATACTACCGTCATGGGTGACTTCTTGGTCAAATTCTCAGAAATAATTCATAGAAGATTTGTGAAGACAAATACAAATAACTTTTACATACATATGAAATTTTGGATCATTCTCTTCACATATACTATGCAACTCTTGGTCATTCCATCAGCATGGGTAGGGTGATCATGATTTGTAAATAAAAAAAAAAATCAACTTTTATTTGGTTAATTAGTTTAGTTTGGTTTTGCATTTTCAAAAATTGATAATATTTCATTTGGTTTTGATTTTATTCAAAATAATCGAATCGAATCGATAAATTTTATACATTATTTGTTCATCATAATTTATTTAAGTACTAAAAAATAGAAAACAAAAAGAGAAATGGGAAGGGTCAGATCGGGTCCAAGCCCAAATATTGTTGTATAAGTGATGGTGTATAAAATTCGATAATGCATTTCAAATAATAACTACTCCTTTATTAGATGTGTCTTAGAAGTTTATATTGTTCTTATATTTTCTCGTAGTTTAGGCTGGAAAAAAAAAAGAATTAATAATACCTTTGTCAATTATATAATATTATTCTTTGTTTCTTTTTTTTATTTTATGGTTAATAATCAAATCAAAATTGCTAAATATCTATTTGATTTGATTTGGTTTTAATTATTTAAAAATTAACTAAATGTGGTTAGAGCTTAGTTTTGACCAATAACCGACCTAAATTGAACTGTGATCACCCCTAATGATAATTATCATATTTCACTATATCTTGGTTAAATTTCCCTTAAATCCTCTTTGGTGTATTTATGTTTTCTTTTTCAAAAATATTCTTACCCTATAATCTACCCCATTTATGATTCAAAACCAAAACACATGGGCCAACCATACATAAGATCCTTTCTACTCCCTCGGTTTCATTTTAGTTGACCCCGATACTAAAAATAGTCATTTCTGTTTACTTGTATGATTTATGAAATCAAGAGAATTTTTTTATAGTTTTAACTCTCCATATTAGTATTAGTAAATATTTATATCAAATAAAAAAAATTAAATCATTAATAAGGTTAATTTAGTAAAATAAACTCAATTAAGGTTTCCTTAATGAATATGTCAAGCCAACAAGAACCAAGTAAAATATAATGAATGGAGTATTAACTAACATCTACCTCTTGTCTTCCTTTCTTCTTAGTCCCTCAACTTATAGGTACATTTTTAGCTACATGCAAACTCAAATATCAAGATTGTACACAGTAGACAATGCAGCCATATGTTGGTCAAAACTCTAGAATTTTTTGGGGAAGTACAATGTAATCACCCTTGTATTGAAATTTAAAAAAATTATTTTGATCATTTTTTCCTTTTTTGTAGTTGCTTATCTCATTTACGAGTCATGGGATAGTTGGCACATTATTTGATGTATTCAAAAATACTTTAAATGATATTGCGGTTTTGAACACCCTTGAAAGGGGCTAATTTGACTTTGATCAATGTTTCGTGATTAAAACCTTGGATGATGATTTTGATAACTCCATTAGCTTCGGAATATCATTTGGGTTAGTAACATGGTTAGTTCGGATATTGGACCCTTATTTTGCATTTCGACCCTCCATTTGAAAAATAGTTAAATTAGGCCTTGATGGGGTCCCGAGGATTAATTTATTGAAAATAATTTTTTTTCGAAAATTTAACGTCGCCATTGAGTCCGAAACATCAAATTTAGTCTAGTTGCATAGTTCATTTATGTTCACGGAATTCTAAATGAATCCTAAGGGCCTGATCCAAAACTTGGCAAAATTCCAATTTTGTTGGTACTGGACATCAACTGGTGTAACCGCTTAAGCGATTATTTAATCGTTAAATCAGGGGTATCTTATGCAACCAATGAGTCACATTAGCAGCCAACTGAGGTGTCCCCTCAGTAGCTTAATGTAATGCCCCAAGAATATACTTCGGACGCTACACGGTGCTTATGACCCCGAAGGACCACAAGCTAACCCACGACTGGTACCTGCTGTGAATACTGAATAAAAATATTGTAATAATGTGGAATATGGACTCAAATGTCATAAGGTTCAAAATACTATAATCAAAACTGAATAAAATACTGAAATACTAAACAATTGCCTGAAATATTCTAGTTGGAAAAACCTCTAACTGTCTGAATATGGAGTCGATGGGACAAGTCCCCAACTAACTCCAACTACTAAAATAATGAACTACTGAATGTACTGAAGTAATATAACATCCTCGAAGTATGAGGACACACTACTATAACTACTGCTGATAACTGGAACTGGGTATGTGCGGTCAGGAACCTGAGCGTCTGAACTTATGATATGAGACATCATAGCGCAAGAAACGAGTATGCGATCAGTACATGGGAATGTAGTGGTATGCTAAATGAGGTAAGGCTGAATGCATAGGTTTATATGCATGAACAATAACTAACTGAATGATATGCAAGAGCTGGATTAGCATACATGGAGGATCTGTAACTACTGAACATACTGTGCGTACTGTAACTGAGTATACTGAAACTGAATCTAATAATTGATAACTGAATATACTGATAATCTGAGATTACTGATAATCAAAATTACTAATGACTGAGTGACTGTATCTGACATTCCTATTCTATAGCACTAAACTGAGTTCTATTCTGAAGACTGAGACTGAAACTAAAATAGTGGGAATTCTCACTTAACCGACATTCCCCTGAGTAAACTGAGTATGGTCCAACCTGTAACCCCAATTGGAAGGGTGCCAGTACCGTGCCACGGGTAAAGACACTGTGGTGGTCAAGCCTATCTGACTGGTGACCCTGAACAGAAAGTCAAGCCTAATCTAACGGGTGACCCCTGGGAGGTAAGCCTTAATCTGACTGGTGAATCCTCACATCCTACGCTGGCTATGTAGTTCTTTAGTATGAGACTGCTACTAACGACTCTGCCTGCCTGACGGGAGAATTCGTCACCTCTACACTCGCTCGGTGCTAGTTCCTGCTCCCAACTAAATGACACTGACTGATTAGACTGGACTGGACTGGACTGAATTAACTGAGTTCGGTAACTGACTGAGTTCTGCTATTCGTGATACTATGGAGTTTATTCAGTAATTACTAAGGCTCTAGGTAAACAGCTAGATTGTCGGGTATTGAGTACCCCCATGACTCGATAACATTAAAAGCAAATCATGGCACAAGTTTTGGAAACATGGCTATGGCTACATGTTCATAAATCAATTATTAAGACGTTTAAACAAACACTTGGATGCATTGACTAGTACATGAATGGGGAGTACATGCTATCATGGTATAATGACACTATTTCATTCACTTAGGCATTTAGACAAGCACTTAGAGAGCATGCTTATGTCACATATAGTAAGCACACATGGTGATCATGGCTACATCAATCAACTTGTACATCGTAGGGTTTATCATGAAGATCATGCAATTCAACATATATAATGATTAATTCCATAAAAATTTGTAGTTAAATCATGGACGAAAACCCAACAATAACATGAAACATGAATTCAATTCAATTCAAACATAGAAAGCATGAAATCCAAAGTCTTATATTTTGAAAAGGGGATTCTTGGGCTCCATGGAAGGTAAGGATCCATGAATGAACATCTAACATACCTGGGAATCTAAATTCATGAAGTTCTTGAAGACCCTCAGAGGGATTCTTGAGATTTTTCTTGAAACTTGGAGGCTAGGGTTTTCTATCTTTGAGAGAGAGAATGTCATAAATTAGGGAAAAGTGAGTTAATAATGACCTAAATACGTTTTTAGGGATTAAATCTCACATCAGGGTGGATTAAATACTTGGGAAAAGACTAATATAACCTTGGATGAAACTTTAATTGTTCATCAAAAAATTTTATTTGGGGCCCTGGCGCGACACGGCGCTATCGCGTCGTATCACTAAAAACTGACAGATGGGAACTGGGCTGACGGCGCGACGCGGCGTAATCGCGGACCCTTAATGAATTTGGACAATTAGAAATTGTAGGCCCTTCGTGACGCGGTGAGATCGCGGAGTCACACTAAAAATTGACAATTGTCATTTAGACCTATGGCATGACGCGCTACTAACTGAAATAACGGTATCTTACGACTGGAACTTAAAATAGCCATAACTTCTTACCCAGTTATCTGATCTGGGAAAATTTTATACCGTTGGAAAGGTGACTGAATTTCCTACAATATGATGGGTCTAAATCTAGGTAATTCCACCTAGAACAAAAATTCTACTTGGGAATTCTCGTGTACTAAAAACTAAACTGAGCTGGGAAATTACGGGGTATTACACTTAAGCAGAGGCTTCAATGATTAAGTGGTGGTCACTTAAGCGACATTTGCCTGCTTAAGCGAAGGTCGACCACTTTTGCCCTGGTCACTTAAGAGATGACCTAGCCGCTTAAGTGGAGATTGCTTAAGTGGTTATTTAGCCTCTTAAGCGGTCAATGCTAAAAATCAATACATAAACCAATTTCTTCATTTTTGAACCTTGACGCTTTGACTTTTGTCGATTTTAAGGAATTTCTTCATCAATCTTTCTTAGGTAAGCTCCAAACTCATGTTTTAATTATTTTCTATCAATTATATCTTCGAAAACACCTTTAACCTTGATTCCAAAATTGAATTTTGGAGTTTTTGTCAGTAAAGCTTTAAAATATTTTTTTTAATTTGGAACTCATTTTAAACTCATTTTCACGTGAGTTTTCAACTGTAGACACCTATAACCTTGGAGATGTTTTTCTAAAGGAAAAAATCGATTTTACTCCTTTCATTTTTTAACTCATTTTAGGAAATATGAGGACCATAGCTTTCTTTTGACTTATAGATGGCATATTTGATTAGATTTGATGCATTTGGTGTTGATTTGAGAGAGTTGGGCTTTTGATTGAGGTTTTGGACTGCGTTTCAGCTTACTAATCTTCTTTATGAAAAGTTGAGATGTACCTTGATTTTTTTCAAAGTGTTTATATGTTGTATTACTTATTTGTTTCTATATTATGATTCGTATAGGACTGGGGGTCCCACTTAGGTGAAATGGCAAGCATCTTCATGGATATTAGAGTCTTTGGTAGATTGTAGTTATATTATTGCCTTGATTAGTTAGTATTACCACTTGTAAGTATCCTTAAGAGTAAAATGTAGATAGATAACCTTATTATTCTCGAATAACTGATGTTGAATGTTTATCTTAGAACTTAAATCTTATTAGTGGTCTTTATTGTGATGTTTGGGGTTTAGTGTCTTGTTATGAGGTAATTATGTTATTAACGTTATTATTGATGGAATGATTGAGGTTTTAGAGGATACATAAAGTATGAATAAACTTGTAATAGCTTAGGCTTAACAAATTGACCAAGTTAGGTTTGGGTAGTCTACGATTTATTATTATCAAAATTGTTGATTATATTGTATTGCCTATATGGGGCTTATGTGAACTTCATTATGAATTTGAGTAATTATTTATGATTATGTGATCGGGAGGGGGCTTATATGCATATTGCTTTTAATTTGAAAGGATATATTATTGTGATGCCTGAGTGGGGGCTTGACTTGACGTTGTCATGTTTTATGCATTAAATGCCCTATTTATCATTGTATTGCCTAAGCGGGGTCTTGACTTGGCATTGTAGGCCTTATCTGAGCATTTAATAGCATATTCATCATTGTGATGCTCGAGCGAGGGGTTGGAAATGATAATATTGATGACTACATGACTATTTATTCCGATAGAGTCAAATGGAAACTGATATCATGAATTATTGATACATTGAGTTGATTCTGAGCTCACTTATACATGTATTGAATGGATTTTGATTTTTATACTAATTGACTGTGAGAATTACATCCTCATATCATGCATGCATATTCATGAGACATTGGTACTGCTGAGACATTCTGATTTTTGTAAGAAAATAACACTTTATAAAACGTTTATACCGAGGGATATGCTGGTAAGGTTGATTTGAGACAAATGATTGAGATTATATAAGTGTATGGATTGTGAATTTCCCATGGGTCCTACCTGGAAGCTGCGATCTCGGTGGATGTATACAGAAAGTTATGCGATAACTTTTAAACATTCATCATCATCACTTTTTTGCATTACATTATTGTAACGACCCGAGACTATCCCTTAGTTGTAATACGGTGCTTAAGGCCATAAGTGACCTCAATCTAACCCATGAACTGGCACAAGTTGTGAATACTAAAAGGAAATAACAAAATACTGTGCAAAAGTCATTTGATAAATGTTTGAATAGTCAAGTCAATAATAAAGGAGTCTGAAACACATGACTGAAAACATAACTAATTGTTTGACTGTCTGAAGGCCTTTAAATATGTTGAGTTATTGGGAAAGGTCCCCAACTAACTCTGACTACTAAAAATAAACATGAACTAAAATACTGGAAAGCATAGTAACTAATATAATTAGTCCTCGACTGACGAGGACTCACCAATAGTGCAGTTGAGTGGCACACGATTGTCTAAGTACAATCGGGGAACGAAGCGTCTGAACCTATATTATAAGACAACATAGCGCAAAAGAGATTATGCGATTAGTACTTTGAATGTACGGGTATATGAGATAAGGACTAGCTGATATGTATAAATATAGAAGGGTACTGAGTATAAATGCATAAACACGTAAATCGAATGCAAGACCAAGTAAAGCATGTACTAAAATAATTTGTAAATCTATTTAACTAAATAAATGATAGATTGTACACTTGGTTATGTAAACCTAAACTATTATAATCAAATTACTGAACTGAGACTGTAGGAGTTAATCCGACATGCCCCAATCTGACTAGTTGGAAGGGTGTCAATACCTTTTCACGGGTACTAACACTATCTGGCTTGGATCCAGTCTCAAAGAACGAGGGTGTCATGCCTCTACTGACAAGGAACCCCTCAAAATCTATGATGGCACCAAAGGTCTAGAACTTAGGAACTGCTACTAATGACTCATGCCTAACAAATGGTGGATCTGCCATTCATGTGTTCACTTAGTGCTAAGTATTACTCCAAACTAAATGACACTAGTATGGATATTCATTTAACATGATTTGGTACTGATAAGTGATCATTATGAAAATATCCTGAATTTAACGATACAAGCGTACTCTGATTTACTTATAACCTAAAAACTGTAACATGCATGATTTTCCTAGGTATAGAATTTTCATAACCCACCAGCACTATCTAATGCAAAATTGATCAATCCATGGTAAAGGAAAAATCATAAATAACACCCTATATTTTAAGAACTAATCATGAAGTGGACATTTGCATTATCAAACATATGGAAACATGTAAGACCCCACAAAATTCCTAGCTTAATTCAGTCCTTCAAGTTTGTTAAGGGGTCCCAGATTTAGAAAATTCCATCTAAGTATTCAGACTTAGTTTATTTTTAGGCCTCCAAAAGTTGGCAATCTCATTTCGCGACCTTAAAGTCCTTTAAATGTCTACATTTTAGTTAATTCATGATCAGGAAGGTCAATAGGTGTTCCCGGACAAGTTTTGGATTTTTCTAACTTCATTTGAAGCTTCTTTGGAATCCTAAAACAGTGTACCAAGGCGATCTTGGCGCGCCGTATCGCCTATCGCGTTGGTTAATATTTTTCCCAGTTACCAGCGTCAAATTTCAGTGAGTCGGCGCAATCTTGGTGGGTTGCATTGGATATCACGTCGGTGCCATTGACGCGACGCGTCGACCTACGCATCGGCAATCCAGTTTTCACTAATTAAAAGACCGCGTTCTTGGGGGTATTGGGGTCTTTTTTCCCCAACACTCAGCCCCCAAAACAAGAAACTTAATACCTTAGGAAGCAAATAAACTCATTTTTTCTCAATTTCTCTCAAGAACAAGCCTTAGGATTTTCAAATTTCAAATCAAGAACTCAAGATTCCACCATTAATTTCCATAAATTCTTCAATAAGGTATGTAAAGTATTCATCCAAGGGTCCCTTCCACCCTTGGAGTTCAAGAAACTTCTTTCAAAAACATGAATTGTGATTTTCATGTTGTAGGTTTGAATGTAATCATGTTGATGTGGTGGAATAGGTTCCAAGTTGAAATATTTATGTGCTTCTTGATATTATGATAGCATGTAAGTTGAAATTTGATTCTCTTATATTGAAACCCTTGAATTATGAAGTCATGATTGTAATACCCCAAAAAATCCAAACCAATATTAGCGCCACATTTCAATCTCATGCATTGTACATCATGGTTCTTTTATAGTTTTATGAGTAAGTTTCGTGTAGATTAAGTCTTCAAATAACTCCCAGCTATCAGACGAATCAAAACATTCCTTACCGATTGAATTCTTGGGAAGGATATTGCTATAGTCAACTTTGAATGATCATATCTCTCTTTATACTATGAATTTTTAAGATCATGACCTATCAAAAGATATATAATTGAATTATCTGTCAAACGATACCAATTTTGCCTAAATCCGATATCGGAGCAAGGAGTTATACCCATTTTACTCCAGCATGTCAGGCTGGGAAACTGAGTGACGACATTCATGATAAGCCGTCACGCCCGTGATAGCCTATCACCAATGTCGTCAGCCCTGGGCAGATTTTCACCCCCAGTGATGACATTTTGTGACAATCCATCACGCCCATGACGGCCTATCACCAATGTCGTCAACCTTAACCAGAAAACCAAGATTTCACCTTTTTGTGATGACAATTCGTGACGACCTATCACCAGTATGATGGCTTGTCACGAATGTCGTCAGCTATTTATTTCATCAATTGAGGGATGTTTTAGTAAGGGTATTTTGGTCTTTTTCCTTCACTTCCCATGACTTATAACCCTCAAGGAGTGTATTATCTTCCATTCTCTTTAGTTAAACATCTCAAAAAGTTTTCTCATACACTCTCAACCATAAGATTAGGGTTGTCTCTCAAGATCATCTCCTCAAGAGCAAGCCTAAGGAATTCTTCAAGAACCTTCAGAAATATTAGATCTCTTTCAAGATTCAATCACTAAGGTATACGTAGTGTTCATCCATGGGTCCCTTTAATCCATGGAGCTCAAGAATCATGTTTTAAATTATAAATTGTGATTTTCTTATCGTGTTATGACTATATTTATGTTGATGATTGTTGTTTGGATTCAAGGTTGTATCTTGATGTGTTTTCATGAAGCATGTGAATAGGTTAGTTGAAACCCATAAATTTTTTATGGATTAAGATGGTCGAATTGATAAATATACCTATGCCTTAAAAGAGTGCATGCAAGGTGTTTGATAAAATGCCTAAGGAACTAGAAATCATGCAATATAGCTAAATTGTGACTAAGTGAATGATTCATGATATGCCCCTATGTTCCAATGATTTTCATGTTGATATTGTGTCTTGTAAATGTTGTTGGGATGTTCATGAACTAGTCTTATGAGATTATGCCATGCTTACTTGCAAATCCTACTAATGTACAAAATGTATGATAACCATGCACTTCATGGAATTCCCCAAGTTATGATATTATGGATTGTTGATGTTGGTCACGTACTCAAATCAGCCATATGTGTCAGTTTCCTTTCATCGAGTCCTGGGGGTACTTGTACCCGAAATAATATAGTTGTGTGCCTAGTGCCATGTCATGTTATCGCAATACTCTCAGTCAAGCCATGGTCTATAGAATTCAGTTAGTCATGTGACTCAGGAAAACTCAGAAATCTCAGCAGTCTCAGTAGTTCAGTAACCTCAGTACTCAGTAATCTCAGTGATCTTAGTAACAGCAGTATTCCTAGTGATCTCAGTAATTTCAGTACTCTCAGTCAGTCCTCAGAACTCAGTACGTTCCTTCAGTCAAGGGAACTCAGTAAACTTAGTTTAGCTCCGCTAAACATTACTACTAGTATCAGTTCAGTTAATCAGTATCAGTTCAGCTAATCAGTTCAGTTCAGTTATTCAGTTTAGCTCAGTTATCCAGTTCAGTGTCTTTCAAATGGGAGTAGGATCCATCACCGAGTAAGCCTAGGGATGGGGACTCAACCGCTAGAAAGGATGGAGATCCTTAGAAGCAATCCCTAAGTTCCAGAATTACGTAGCCAGCGTAGGTACGAGATGTCACCCGTTAGATAGGACTGGCATACTCAGGGGTCACCCGTTAGCATATTTATATATATAGGACTGATCCCAGGAGTCACCCGCTAGATTAGGACTGACTCCACAGCAGTTGTCTTTACTGGTGGTGCGGTATTAACACCCTTCCAGTCAGGGCAGAGATTGGACCCCAGTCAGCTTAGCATGGGGCATGTCGGTTAGATGAATATATCCCATAGTTTTAGTTACAGATTCAGGACTATCAGATATAGTCAACTCAGTTCAGTAGTACAGAATCAGTACTGTTAGAGACAGTCAATCCTTATTATTATAAATAGACTTCAAGATCACCCATTAGACAGGACTGATCTCAACTATAGTTAAACAGTATCAGAATTATCAGATTTAAAGATCACCCGCTAGATGGGACTGATCTCAAATTCAGTTACTCTATATAGAACAAAACTCAAATAGTTCCATCAGAACTCAGACTGTTAAATACAGTTGCTCAGTATCACTTACATCAGTCTTGTCGATCATCACAGTTATATCAGTTATGTCAGTTGTCATAGCTTATGTTATCAGTATTCAGTTTCAGGACTGTTAGACACAGTCAATTAGACCAGTTCTTCATAATTCGAACTGTCAGAAATAGTCATTCATTTATTTAGTATCTCAGTATCAGTAAATTCATATCATCAGTATTCAAACTCAGTAGTCAGTATCACCACGAGTTCAGTTATAGTTGCTTATGTATGTATGTATTCTCACGTTAATATTAGTCAGCATTGTTCATACATATAACCCTTTGCATTTAGCCTACCTTGCTCGTATACTCAGTACATTCAGACGTACTGACGCATTTGTGCTATGGTGCTTTCTCTTATGTTACACCATAGGTTCAGAGGCACGTGTTCTAGATCAGCAGTAGCATTCCAGTCGTAGAGTTGCAGTGAGTCCTCATCCATTCGAGGATGATATTATTTTATTTTATTTATTATTTCAGTTCAGTTTTGCTAGACGGAGTTAGTTGGAGACATGTTCCTTCAACTTCTTACTCAGACAGTATTTAGAGGCTTTCAGATTTAGTTCAGATTTGATTTAGACTTCAGTTGTTTGTGGGTATTTTCCACCCATATGGATATTACGTTTGTCAGATATTTTATTCAGTTGAACCTTATGGCCTATTGTTCATGTTTTTCCATATTATTACGTCATATATTGTAGTGTACAGGTACAGATATCAGTCATGGGTTAGCTTGTGGTCCTTCGGGGTCATAAGCACCGTGTAGCATTTCAGTTCAGAAAATCGGGGTGTTACAATGATGTATTAGCATTGTTGATCATACCCAAGTATAAACCTACGCCTACCATGTGTTTGATAAAATGCTAAATTGAGACTATGGTGCTTTTGTGATCCTTTGGTGGTCTAAATAATGAACTTATGTTATACCCACATGTTCACAATGTTTTCCATGTTAAAGTTATACCTTGTATGTGTTTGATCAAATGCCTTATAAGATCGTATTGTGAGTTGTTGACTATTGTCAAGTATTCAAGAATTGTCATGTTTTATTATTTTTATTCTATCGAGTCCTGGGGGTATTTAATACCCGATAATTTAGTTGTGTGCCTAGATCCAGTGTCAGTTACAGAATAGTCTCAATCATGTCACGATCAGTAGTACTCTAGTTCAGTTACACAACTCAGGAAAACTCAGTAAACTTAGTATCAATCCAATCCCATTCAGTATTCAGTTCAGTCCTCAGTAAACTCAGTCAGATAAAAGAACTCAGTAGTATTCCATCAGTCAACAAAACTCAGTAAAATCAGCTCGGTTCAGTTAATTAGTACAATCAGTAACAGATCAGTCCAGCCTAGTATGAACTAGGAAATCAGTCAGTATCTATTCAGTTGGGAGTAGAATTCAGCACCGAGTGAACGCAAGGACAGGGACTCACCTGCCAGCAGAGGGTGTGATCCTTAGAAGCAGTCCTTGCATTCCAAAACTACGTAGCTAGTATGGGTTTAGACATCAAAACCTGCTAGTTGAGGGTTGATGAGATGGCTTAACCTGACAATTGAGGGTCCTACCGTTCTCATTTGAGAACCTGCCAGATGAGGGTATCTCTTCAGTGTCTTTACCCGTGGCACTGCACTGACACCCTTCCAACTGGGGTTACAGGTTAGACCCCAAATCTATTCAGAAAAGGGGCATATCAGTTAGATGATTACCTTCTACAGTCTCAGTCTTCAGTAAAGAACTCAGATAGTTCTACAGATTTTAGGACTATCAGATACAGTCACTTAGTTTAGTACAGAACTCAGCTAGTTCCATCAGAAATAGGACTGTCAGACACAGTCACTCAGCAAACGGTATATCAGTTATCACTTATACCAATTATTAGTAATTCATGTTATCAGTAAACTCAGTATTCAGAATCCTTATGACTTCAGTTACAGTTATGTATTTATGCATGTATTCTCACGCAAAAATGTTCATATTATTTAGTCAGTTATAGTTCATGCATATAAACCCTTGCATTCAGCCTTACCTCACTTTGCGTACCAGTACATTCACACGTACTGACACATACTTTTATTTTGCGCTATTGTGTTTTATACCATAGGTTCAGACGTACGGTCCCCAGAGCATTCTTAGCGATTCAAACATTCAGCCAGCAACAGTAGACTAGCAGTGAGTCCTCATCATTCGAGGATATTCTTTTATTTCATCATCTCATTAGATTCAGTATTTCAGTAGATGGAGTTAGTTGGGGGATTATCTCATCAACTCTTTATTCAAACAGTTCAGTTTAGAGGCTTTTCAGACTAGATGTTCAAACAGTATTCAGTATTTCAAATTCTGATGTTTTATCAGACTTTATTATTTTCTTTTCATCAGTATTACAGTTTTGAACCTTATGGAATTTCATCTCATTATTCCACATTATACAGTGTTATTACTCAGTTATTGCAGTAGGTACCAGTCATGGGTTAGCTTGTGGTCCTTCGAGATTATGAGCATCGTGTAGCATCCGATGTACCAGACTCGGGGTGTTACAAAACATCATTATCATGAGGAAATATATTTTCATGGTTTAAAATCAAAGCAATTGAGAAGAAATTTATAAAATTCATAATCTATATAAAATTTCACCAATTGAAGGAAAAGAGTTTATACTTATAAAAGTAGGGAATTCTTGGGACTCAATGGGCGGAAGAGAAGCATTGATGAATATCCCACATATCAGAAGTAAAAGCTTTGGTGAAATTCTTGGGATTAGTCTTGTTCTTTGAGAAACCCTAATTTGCTCTTGAGGGGGAAGGAAACCTCTCCTTTTGATTTCTATAAGTTAAATCATGATAAATGATAGAATTTGGGAGGGGGATGGGTCTTTTATACCCCCCTTTGGTAAGCCTAAACGATGTGGGTTAGGCTTTAAAAGGAGTGGAAAAAAACTTAAAAGCTCCTGAAAATTGTATAGGAATCTGTGTTCTCGGTTATTATGACTCACTCTACGACTCGTTGGGACTGACTACGAGTCGTATTCTGAGTCGTAAGCTAGAATATAGGGTCTGGTTCTTTTTTTTGGTCTAATTATGACTTCTCCCTTATGAATCATCATGACTTACTATGATTCAAAAGATAGAGTCATAGTCTGAATCTTGTGTCTTGGGTGTCCTTTACTGGCCAGGCTATCAGTCCCTCTCTACGACTCGTAATCACTGATCACAAGCAGTAAAGTCTAGTCATAGCCACTAGGCTCAAACTTAGGGCCTTCACTGGAGTGACTATGACTCACTCGTGATGACTCTTCACAAGTGGTAACAACTAATTACCTGAGTCGTCATCACGACAATATGTCAAGCCCGTAAGGGGAAATTTCCATAACTTTTTGCCACAATATTAGGTTGAGGCGAGACTTAAAGCGTTAGAAAGCTAGCTTAGTGGTCTATCTTTTGAGAGGTCTAGACCTTGAAAAATTAGAGTATTACAATATATCTCCCCCTTTGGATTATTCATCCTCGAATGAAACTAACTAAGTTGGGACACTAATAAGACTGAGATCATGCATGGAATATTTAGGAGTTAAATCATGACTAAATATTTGAAATCTAATACGTGATACATAGACTTAACTAAACTCATGGACATATGCTATGACATGAGGATGGTTAGATAACTGAGATAGAAAATGAAAGATTTAATTCAAGAAAACAATTACCTCAAGCAGAGTCTGAATTCATAGAGAAGAGGTGTGGATACTTGGTTTGTATATCGACTTCTGTTTCCCACATAGCTCTCTCAACAGACTGATTTCTCCATAGAACCTTAACTAAGGCAACCTCTTTATTCCTTAACCTACGGATCTGACGGTCAAGGATTTCAATTGGGACTTCTTCATTGAGAGGCTATCTTTCACGCTCACACTTTATAGAGGAATGACAGAAGTTGGGTCACCAATGCATTTACTTAACAAAGAGATATAAAACACCGTGTACACAGATACTAACTCTGCAGAAAATTCTAACTCGTAGGCTACTTCCCCAAAATGGCTCAAAATCCTATAAGGGGCCAACATAGAGGGCACTGAGTTTCCCATTCTTACCAAATCTCTTCACCCATTTCATGGGTGAAATTTTCAAGTACACAAAGTCTCCAACATCAAATTCCAGCTCTTTTTTCCTCACATATGCATAGGATTTCTGACGACTTTGGGCTGTCTGAAGCCTTTCTTGAATCAGTTAAACTTATTCCATTGCCTTATGTACTAAATCTGGCCCTATCAACGTAGACTCAACTTTCTTTAACCAACCAATAGAACATCTAAACCTCCTACATACAGAGCCTCAAACGGGGCCATCTGGATACTGGATTGATAGCTATTATTGTAGGCAAACTCAATAAAAGGTAAGTGATCATCCCAATTACCCTTGAAATAGATAACACAAGCCATCAACATGTATTCTAAGGTCTGAATGGTCTCTTCTGCCTGACCATCTTTCTGAGGGTGAAAAATTGTACTGAGATGAATTTAGGTACCAATACCCTTCTAAAAATCCTTCCGAAAATAAGAGGTAAACTGAGTACCTCTGTCTGAAATGATGGTCAACGAAACCCCATGTAATTTCACCAACTCTTTGAGATAGAGTTTGGCATAATCCTCAGCTGAAGATGAAGAATGGACTGGAAATAAGTGGGCTGACTTGGTCATTCTATCCACAATGACCCAAATCGAATCATGATGATGACGCGTACGAGGTAACCATATAACAAAGTCCATATTCACCACTTCCCACTTCCAAGTAGGAATATTAAACTCCTGAAGTATATCACTAGGTTTCTGATGTTCAACCTTAACCTACTAACAATTTGAACACTTAGCCATGAATTTCGCAATATCCTTTTTCATACCATTCCACCAATAAACATCTCGCAAATAGCAGTACATCTTAGTGGCTCCTGAATGAATAGAATATCGTGAACCATGCACTTCTTCTAACATTCTCTACCTCAAACCATCCACATTCGGATCACACAACCTACCCTGACAACGAAGCACACCATCTCTCCCTAGGAGAAATCCTTAACCTTTTGATCCTGAACTTCCTCCTTTAACTTAAAAAAAATGGGATCTCTATCTTGCTTCTCTTTTACCTCAGAAACTAGAGAAGGTTCTGAACTGTTCTAAACCCATACACTGCCTTTGGTCGAATCAACCAACCGAACTCCTAATCTGGCAAGCTGATGAACCTCACGGACTAACTCCTTCTTACCCTCCTCAACATATGCAACGCTCTCTATAGACTTTTTGCTGAGGGCATCGGCCACAACATTAGCCTTACTCGGGTGATACAACATACTCATATCATAGTCTTTCAATAATTTAAGCCACCTCTTTTGATGAATATTTAGGTCTTTTTGTGTGAATACATACTGTAAGATCTTATGATCAGTAAACACATCTACATAGACACCATAGAGGTAATGCCTGCAAATTTTAAGGTAAAGACAACCGCTGCTAACTCGACATCATAATTTGGGTAATTTTTCTCATTAGGTTTAAGCTGTCTATAGCTATAGGTTATCACCTTGCATCGCTAAACCAATACACATCTAAGACCAACCCTGGAAGAATCACAATAAACTATAAACCCATCTGAACCTTCGAGTAGATTCAATACTGGAGCAAAAGTGAATCGAGTCTTCAACTCCTGAAAACTCTTCGCGCAGGAATCTGACCATTGAAACTTGACTTTCTTCTGAGTTATTATGGACATGGGAGAAGCAATAGAAAAGAATCCCTCAACAAACTATCTGTAAAAACCGACTAAACCCAAGAAAATCCTGATATCTGAAGGAGAGATGGGTCTGGGCTAATTTCTCACTACTTCGGTCTTTTGAGAATCAACTCTAATGCCATCACCAAAAATAATGTGATCGAGAAAAGCTACTAATCTCAACCAGAATTCACACTTACTAAAGTTAGCGAATAACTGATGATCCTTAAGGGTCTACAAAATAATCATAAGGTGGTTTAGATGATCACCTTCACTACGTGAGTAGACGAGAATGTCGTCTATAAAGACTATGACTAATATGTCTAATTACTACTTGAACACTCTGTTCATCAATTCTATAAAATCTACTGGGGCATTTGTTAGTCCAAAAGACATAACTACAAATTCAAAGTGACCATACTGAGTTCTGAAGGCTTTCTTTGGAATTCGCATTCTCTGAATCTGAGCTGCTAATAGCCAAATCTGAGGTCTATCTTAGAGAAATAATTCGCTCCCTGAAGTTGGTCGAACAAGTCATTAATCCTAGGTAATGGATACTTATTCTTGATTGTGACTTTGTTCAATTGACAATAATCGATGCATATTCTAAGAGAGTCGTCCTTTTTATTTACGAATAGAACTGGAGCATCTCACGAGGAAATACTAGGCCTGATGAAACCCTTATGTAAGAGATCTTCTAACTATTCTTTCAATTCCTTAAGCTCGGCTAGAGCCATTTTGTAAAATTAAATTAAAATAGGTTGGGTATCTAGGAAGAGATCTATTTCGAAGTTGATTTCCCTCTCGAGAGGAACTCTAGGCAGATCTTTAGGAAATACTTCTAGAAACTCATTCGCTACTGGAACTGACTCAAGGCTTGGAATTTTGAAACTTGAGTCCTTGACTCAAACAAGTTAATAAATACAACCCTTGGAGATTATTTTCCTTACCTTAAGGTAAGAGACCAATTGACCTATAGTCAATGAGGTACTACCCCTCCATTCTATGACTAGCTCATTAGGAAATTGGAACTAGATGATTCTATTTCTACAATCAACTGAGGCATAACAGGAATGGAGTCAATCTATGCCAAGAATGATATCAAATTTGGTCATTTCTAATTTTACAAGGTCTACTGAGGTAACTTTATGGGACACCGTGACTGGGAAATTTATGTACACCCATCTGGATATAATAAAACTACCCACTGGAGTAGATACTGAGAAAGGCTCTGCTAGAATTTTGGGACTAACGCCAAAATCTACTACTACATGAGGAGTCACGAAGAAAAGTAAAGCTCTGGGGTCTAATAATGCATAAACATGAAGGTGGAAGACTTGTAACGTACCAATAAGCACGTTAAGAGAACTTTCTTTATCTTGCCAAGTCTAGAGGGCATAGAGTCAATCTTGGCACTGTCTACTGGTCATACTAGAAGTTGTACCCTGCTAAGTAGAACGGCCTATTGGTGTTGTTGAAGAGTTAGTCTGGCCCAACTGATGATCACTCCTACCCTTCCACATACCGGTTGGGTAATCCCTTATCTTTTGGCCTGTATTACCACACCTAAAACACGTATCACTACCGGTCATACACTCACCCTTATGATTATTACCACACCTCTTGCAGACTGGATTGGTGAGGCCACTGTTCACAGTACCCTGAGACTTAGATTTGGACGCTCTATCACGAACATCTGGCCATGGAGCACTGGCAGAAGATAGGGATGGGACTGAAAATTTTTAGCAGAAATGAGAATGATTCCCACCATCATACATTTGCTGATAAAAGTTAAAACTACCAGTTTTGGCCCTCTTATTCTCCCTTTACTTTTCTTTGAGCTTCTCTTCCTCAATCAACTGAAAATGAACCGTCATCCTAGAGAGGTAAATCTCCTTGATCAACATAGTTGTTCTACATTCTTTGACTACATCCTCAGAAACACTAAATACAAACTTACTTATTTTGGCCCTAGAATCAGCCACCATGGTCGGAGCATACCTTGCTAACTGAGTGAACTTAAGTGAACACTCCTTCACACTCATATTGCCTGCTTTAGATTAATAAACTCTTGCACCTTAGCCTCCCTCAACACGAGTGGGAAAAACTATCTAAGAAAGCAGTAGCAAACCCATCCCACTCTATAGGCCCTGCATCGGCACCTATATTCTCTTTTCACTGCTTAACTCAAGTATGAGTTACCCCTTGCAACTGGTTAGCAGCTAGTCAGCGCTCTCATTAGAAGTGACACCCATGATATTAATCACTTTCTACACACAATCAAGAAACTCTTGGGGATCCTCTTTAAACTTGGATCTGGAGAATATTAAAGGATTCTTCCGAGTAAATTCACGAATCCTAGCAGTTGTCGCAGTCACTACTAGATTGGCCAGAGAAATAACCTACTGGTTATTCTGAAAAACTATAGACTTGGCCAAAAATATGAAAGTAGCCTTGAATTTGGGATGGGAGACATGTTCATTCATAGGGTCTTCTTGAACAGGTGGTGATGCGGGCTGGTCCATGTTCGTTATTTCTTTTTGGAGGAATTTTTGTAAATATACAAAGGACGAGTTAGAAGAGGGAAATTTAATAGACCTTATGCTCTATCGCACGACATGAATACTGAAAGAAGAGAAACTTTCTAAAACATCCCGTAGCCTCTCGCCTATAAGTGTGGCGTGCTTCACACCCATGAATAAAACTCTACTTAATGTGGTTTTCAGACACCCTAGTACACATTAAACCTTATGCTCTGATACCAAGTTTGTCACAACCCGAGACTACCCTCTAATTGTAACACTGTGCTTAAGGCCACAAGTGACCTCAAGCTAACCCATGAAATGGGACAAGCTGTGAATACTAAAAGAAAATAACAAAATACTGTGCAGAAGTCATTTGATAAATATTTGAATAGTCAAGTCAATAATAAAGGAGTCTGAAATACAACACTGAAAACATAACTAATAGTCTGACTATTTGAAAGTCTTTAAACATGATGAGTTGTTAGGACAGGTCCCCAACTAACTCTGACTACAGAAAATAAACATGAACTAAAATACTGAAAAGCATAGTAAGTAGTATAATTAGTCCTCAAATGATGAGGCCTCACCAACACTGCATTTGAGTGGCATATAAACTGTCTAAGTATGATCGGCGAACTGAGTGTTTGAACCTATGTTATAAGACAGCAAAGCGCAAAAGAGAGTATGTAATTAGTACTTTGAATGTATTGGTATATAATATAAGGACTATCTGATATGTATAAATACAGAAAGGTACTGGGTATGAATGCATGAACACATAAATCGAATATAAGACCAAGTAAAGCATGTACTGAAATAACATGTAAATCTGTTTAACTAAATAAATGATAGACTGGACACTTGGTCATGAAAACCTAAATTGGTATAATCTGAATACTGAACTGAGATTGTAGGAGCTAATATTTAACAAATATGCCCCAATCTTAGCTGATCGGGGTCCAACCTATAACCCCAGTTGGAAGGGTGTCAATACCTTGCCATGGGTACTGACACTGGCTAGCGTGGATTCACTAATATAATATCCCGAAGGACAAAGGTGTCATGCCTCTACTGACAAGGGACCCCTAAAAATCTACGGTGGCATTGTAGGTCTGGAACTTTGGGACAACTACTAACGACTCATGCCTAACTAATGGAGAAGCCACCATCCCTAAGTTCACTCGGTGCTAAGTATTACTCCCAACTAAATGACACTAGTAAGGATATTCATTTTACATAATTTGGTAATGATAAGTGTGTTATGAAAATATCCTAAATTTAATGATACAAGCATACTCTGAGTGACTTATAACCTGAAACTTATGACATGTATGATTTTCCTAGGTATTGGGTGTTCATAACCCACTAGCACTATCAAATGAAAAATTGAACAATCCATAGTAGAGAAAAAATCATGAATAACGCCACATATTTCAATAACTAATCATGAAGTGGACATTTGCATTATCAAATATATGGAAACACCATTATCATGAGGGAATATATTTTCATGGTTTAAAATTAAAGTAATTAAGAAGAAATTTATAAAGTTCATTATCTACATGAAATTTCACCAATTAGGGAAAAAGAGTTTATACTTGTTAAAGTAATGAATTCTTGGGATTCAATGGGCGAAAGAGACCCACTGATGAATATCCCACATACTTGGAGTAAAAGCTTTGCTAAAATTCTTGAGATTGGTCTTGTGCTTTGAGAAACCCTAATTTGATCTTGAGGGGGACGGACTCCTTTTGATTTCTCTAAGTTAAATCATGGTAAATGATGGAATTTTGGGGATTTTAGGTCTTTTATACCCCCTCCCCCCGAAAAGCCTGAACGACGTGGGTTAGGCTTTAAAAAGAGTGGAAAAAAAACTTAAAAGCCTATGGAAAATCATATAGGAATCTGTGTTCTCAGTCGTTATGACTCGTCCTACGACTCATTGGGACTGACTACGAGTTGTAGTCTGAGTCGTAAGTTGGAATATAGGGTATGAGGCTCTTTTCTGGTATGACTATGACTTCCCCCTTATGACTCATCATGACTGACTACAAATCGTAATATGGAGTTGTAGTCTGAACTTAGGTCCTTTACTGGTCAGGCTATGAGTCCCTCCCTATGACTCGTAGTCAATGATTATGAGCCGTAAGGTCTAGTTGTAGCCACTGGGCTCAAATTTAGGGCCTTCATTGGAGTGACTATGGCTCACTCATGATGACTTGTCACGAGTGGTAACGACTCTTTACCTGAGTCATCGTCACGGCAGTGTGTTAGGCCCTTAAGGAAAAATTTCCTTAACTTTTTGCCACGATATTAGGTTGAGGCGAGACTTGAAGTGTTGTAAAGCTAACTTAGTGGTCTATGTTTTGAGAGGTCTAGAGCTTGAACATTTTGGGGTATTACAATCATTTTTCTTGGTTTGATTTGATATGGTTTTAGCATTTAATTTTGTATTGTATCATCGTCATATAACATTATTTATGATATTGTCTTTGAGCATTCATTTCGCCTCCATTACATTATCTTACATCATCCTATATTGATGGAGAGATTGAGGTATTATGGAATGTGGGGTATGACTGTGATTTGATCAGGAAAGATAGTTGTGTATCACCCCTCCCCCCGGTAGCATGAGATACACTCTTATATATGCAAAAATTCCTTGTTTCTACCCCATAGTATTGGTTAATGATAATTTATTTGTGTGTCTTCTTCATAAGTGACTTCCCTTGTTATTGAATATAAATGAACCCTTTGTATGATACATCTATTTGACCAATGTGTTGGATTACCCGAATTAGGATAAAGTGATGTATTTACTGGATTATAGATTATTGGGAAGCCTTGGGTAGTTGAGGTGGTGGTTCTCGTTATCTCTTTAGATTAGAGTCAGTTATCGACGATGCTAGATAAGTACATGTGGTTTCGTACTCACCCTTGCTTCTCTTTCCTTTTTCTTATTTTCTACACCCTGTGCAGGTATCAGATTGAGTAACGGCTTGTAGATTATTTTCTTTCAGCATTAACATTACGGAGATTAAGGTAGTGTTGGCGAACTCCAAGCTTACCCGGATCTCTTTTTATTTATATTATGCTTACTCGCATTTAAGATACTTTAGCTATTTTTATTATTTTGTTTTTAGAGGTTTGTACTAATGTAAACCAGATCTAGAATGTATTTTGAGTCTTGTGTCTCGTATACACACACACACTATGAGAGATATGGCTTGTGTTAGCATGAGCTGAACGTGAAGAACATTTTTAGGTTAAATGTTGTGATTTATAATACTTTTTACATAATTTTTAATTAGTATATATTACACCCCGTCTCAATTTATATTGCATTGGTACAATTTTGACAGTTAACTAAATTTTTACATATTTTTAAAGTATTTTAAATTATTAATTATTGTGATTTATAGTATTTTTTTCTCCTGTCCCAATTTATGTGGTAGTAATAAAATTTAGAGAGTCAACTAAATTTTTTTCGTCTTTTTAATTATTTTAAGTTGTTAATTATTATGATTTATAATACTTTTACGTAATTCTTAAATATATAACAGATTAAAAAAATAAAATAAACAAATATAAAATAAAATATCTAAGCAGGCAACACAAGCAAACATGTCGATCTACTACCTGCTTATCATCCTTTATAAGTGAGGTAATAAATCACAAATGTCAATTTAAGTGACATAATACTTAGATGGTCATAGTAATTCATTAGGAGTGATATAGTAAAATCACGATTGAAGCAATGAAGCAAACATGTCTTAAGTGACTTACAACAACTAACTAGAAGTGATATAACAAAATTATAATATAAAATATTTGTGAAAAAAATTATGTAGGCCTCATATAAGATCAAGTTAATTTAAAACATTAAGAGTTAATTTATCATTTTGTGTCTATTTATCTTTTTTATTAAATATTATTAATATTTTAATACTTAAATGACTTATAATAATTAATTAGGAGATGATATTTAGTAAAATTACGGTTAAAGCAGACATGTCATAAATGTCTAATTTTATTTTTTTAATTAAATATTAGTAATTTTTTTAAAACAAAATCGGGCAAGAACCCATTTCATAACCAAATAAAAAAGTTTACAATCAATGAGTTAGCCTCAAAATGACCGACCCGGGTCCAAAATTAAAAACTAAAAAGACAACAAATATCTTAGGTCATTTTAGGAAACTCCAATTCCTTCAGATGTCTTAGATCGCCTCTTCATCTTCATACTGTTAGTTGCAATTTTTCGATGTTCTGTCACTGCCGTTGCCGCCATTGCCACACCCTTCAACTCAGCTCTACTTTGTCTCCTCCTTGTCCATTGAAAGCTAAGTCTCTAGCCTTTATATTTCATAAATCTAATCTATAACTCAGTGGATTGAGGTTCCACAGAAGTTGATACCACCACTTAAACTATCGATTAGATTTAAAGAAAAAAAACTAAAGATTTGAGATTTGTGGTCTAAAAGGTGTTGTAGATTAATAGATATATCTAGGGGTTTTGTGTTTGGATCTGATTTGCCTACTGTTTGAATACCCCAACCTTCGACATCCTTAATTCTCACTGGATATACGTGTTGCATTCAAAAGAAATCATTTCCAACAATAGGCTTGTTCATCTACACAGTCAACCCCCGAAATATATTACATCCTCTTTTCACACCTTTTAATTACTGTGGTTGTAGGTCATTCATGTTTTTTCCCAGTTTGAAGCCACCTGGATGCATGCTAATCTCCATTGTTGTGGATTTTTTCAGGTTTTCCCTTTCTTCCCGTGTAATTGCTTATCACATTGTGGCCATTCCAACCACTTTTATTATTCACTATGATTGTTGATCAGTCTTGTATTTGCCTGATGTGCTTTAACCTTATATTGTATGCCATCCTCATGAGTTATCCTTTTGATGTTTGGAGTTCCAATTTTTTCTAGTTCAATTATTGCTCTTCCTTTCCTTGGCACTTGTTCCACATTAGTATACTGAAAATTACCTGCAAAACTAAAAACTAGGTAAGTAAAAAAGTCAATTAGAGTGTTACCTTCTCTGAGGGAATATATCACTCTAACTGACATTATTTCTATTAGTGCTCTGATGGATTTAATCACCATTGATATATTCCAAGGAACCTCATACTGTATTAAAAATTTGCACCACTGTCCAGGAATCAGTTTTCACTATAATCCGAGATATGAAACTTATTGTACAATACTTTAGGCACTCCATAATAGCTATTGCTTCTTCCTCCAAACTAGTGGTGTCCTTAATTATTTGTCCTTGAGCCACCACTAACTCTCCATTATGATCCCTAATGCAAAATACAATAGAGCTAAGATCAAGATTTCCTTTGGATGCCCCATTAGTATTCCCTTTAAACCAACCAATTTCAGGTGGATTCCATTTAATCAATTTAAAGGAAGTGTGAGTTCTGAATGACCATAACTCATCTACTATTTTTCAATCTCTTCCTGCAACTTCAATGTGGAATCTGATTTTTACAAACTTCACTATAGCATTATTAATTTCCCAGAAAACCTTTCTTTCTCTATAAGCACCACCATGTCTAATAGTGTTCCTCCTTTTCCACAAAAATCACATGATAACAGTAAGTACAATAGAAAACACAGCTTGTAGTTTATAGTTCCCATTCAAATTCATCCACATCCTTACAGCTTGTTTTATATTCAATCTTTTCTCTCTAATTCCAATAATTGCACAGTAATGATCCCAAACCCTTACAGCAATCTCACTTTTTAGAAAAAGGTGAGTAATTATTTCCCTGCTTGGAAATTTGCAACAAACATAAGACAACTCTGGATTCCAGTTGTGTATCACTGCAGCAGCTGGAATTATTCCTTGCCATACCCTTCATAATGAAAAGAAGAATTTAAATGGTAATTCTTTAATCCATACTGCCTTCAAATCCTCATTCTCATTTTCTCTTTGTCTCAGTAATTCCCAGGCACTTTTGTGGAAAATTTGCCAGAGCTATTCATAGTCCACCATGGCTCATCCATCTTGTCATCATAGCAAATAAAACCTATGTTATCTTTGGCATGATTCACTACCTATATTGGTACTTTATCACTCATAGTTTCATAATTCGACCCATTTTTATTCAAAACACTTGCAATATTAGACAAGGGATGACAAGTTTGAACCTAGAAGTGCTGCATGAATAGAGGACCAGTATCGGTCCAACTGTCAAACCAAAAAGTAGATGTTCCACCTATAGGTTCCCACCAAATATGTTGTTCAATATTTTCTCTATTTTCCAATATGGTCTTTCATATTTAAGATCCCTCTTTCCACTTCACAGTTGTAGGTATCTATTTTTTACGGTACTTGTTCCACAAAAAATTAGTCCACAAGTTATGCTAAGTTCTGAATCTCCACCACAATTAAGCATGCATAGCTTATTCCACATCAGATATGAATCTAAATCCCAACCCTCCTCCTTGTTTTGGTAATGCAAGCTTATTCCATGCAGCCCAATATTTGTTGCTTCCTGTCTCCTTACTCTGCCAAAAAACTTTGCAAAAATTCTTTGCAGTTCTTTAACAACACTTTTAGATGGAACAATTGTTGATAGAATATAAAGAGGTATACTCCTCTTTACCTCTAAAAGACAATAACCTACCCTTCCATTTTTTAAGCCTGTTCTGCACCTTATCTATCAATTCGAAATAGTGTTCTTTCTTCCTCTTTAAGTATGTCAAAGGACAGCCAAGATATTTCAATGGAAAGCATCCCCTCTTCATTCCAATAGCATATTCTACTTGTTGCACAACATTTGCCGGGGTATTTACATGTAAAAGAAGCATTTTTTCATATTAATCTTTTGACAAGATTCAATCTCATACTCTTTCAAAACCGACATTATTTTCTTAATAGAATACTCATTAGAAGGAGTAAAAATAAGGGTATCATCAGCATATGCAAGATGATTCAACTCAGGAAACCACTTAGGCATACCATATCCCATAAAACATTATTATCAAAACCCTAATTAAGGGCTCTTGTCATCACATCTGTGTAATACCCGTACCTTTTTCCTAGTTTGAAATCATCTCAAGGATGTTAGAACTTGTTTTGAAATATGAATCTATTTTTTTTACGTGTGGTATTTTTAAGATTTTCAATTTCTATCATGTGGGAAATTGACTAAGCTTTCCAACGATACCAATTTTGCCCAAATCCGGTATCGGGAGAAGAAGTTATGGACATTTTATGGAAGCAGTTCGGACTGCCGAAAACCGACGGACAGGTCGACGGACCGTCGAGCCGGCCGTCGTAACTGAGGCAGTGGACCTGCTTTCCGCCCAAAAAACGACGGTAGCAGCCGACGGACCGTCAGAGCCTGCCGTCGCACTGAGGCAGTGAGACTCGTTTCTGCCCAGGTCCGACGGTCAGGACCAACGGACCGTCGCCCTAGTCCATCACACCATACGTTTAGTATTTTCAGGCCGTTTTAAAAAGGGTATTTTGATCTTTTACCACCCGTTTATATACCTAGTTAAATCCGGCCAGAAGTCACATTCTCATTATTTATTCATAACATCAAGATAGGGTTTCTCTCAAGATCAAAAGCTGAGAACTAGGGTTAAATCCTTCTTCAAGAAATTCAAGAAATTTCAAGAACCAGTCTAGAAATTCTCCAAGAACCTTCAAGGATCTATCATCCCAGGTATCCATAGTGTTCATTCATGGACTCCTTTCGTCCATAAAGCCCAAGAATCTCTTTTCTAAGTTCAAGTTTATGGATTCCCTTTATGAATTTTATGATTGGGCTACTCTTGTTCATGTTGATAATGAGTAATTGAATTCTATTCCATGTTGGGTGATAAACTTTATGTTGGTTTGATTAGTATAGACATAGAGTCATGCAAACCTATGACTAAACCCTTGAATTATGAAATTAGAATTGAATCATGATGTTTAATTGTTGTATAATGTTGTTTACATATGCTATGCCTACCATGTGTTTGATTAAATGCCTATATGAAGGAAAAGTGCCCAACTAGTATGATATTATGAAATCCCCATGTATGTACAAGTTTATGCATATCACATATTTGACGAAATGCTTCAATAAATGAATTATGGATTATGATGTTAGCCATGTGTTCAAGTAAGTCATGCTTTGTCAGTTTTCTTCTATCGAGTTCTGGGGGTACTTGTACCCGAAACATTAGTTGTGTGCCTAGAGTCATGTCATATTTTCACGATACTCTCAGTCAAGCTATGATCCGTAGACTTCAGACAGTCTTATGACTCAGGAAATCTCAATGATCTCATGAACTCGGTCAGTTGCCAGATATCAGTAGTATTCCGTCAGTCAACGGAATTCAGTAACTCAGTCCATGTTCAGTTCAGTAAATCATGTTCAGTGTCTATTCAGATGGGAGTAGAAATTAGCACCGAGTGAACCCAAGGATGGGAACTCACCTATTATATAAGGGTGTGATTCTTAGAAGCAATCCTTGAGTTCCAGAACTATGTAGCCAGCATAGGTTGAGACATTATAGCCTGCTATATGAGGGTAGATGAGGTGGCTTAACCTGCTATAGGAGGGTTCCCACCGTTCTCACTAGAGTTACCTATTATTTTAGGGTTACTCACATGTTATCCTTACCAGTGGTGCGGTATTGACACCCTTCCAATCAGGGCACAGAGTGGACCCCAGCTCAACTATTATGGCACATTTGGGGCATGTCGATTAGATGACTACTTCCCACAGTTTCAGTCTCAGATAGTTCTTCAGATTTCAGGACTGTTAGATACAGTCAACTTAGATAGTTCCATCAGAATCAGGACTGTCAGATACAGTCACTCATGTTATCAATTATATCAGTATCAGTATTCAGATTCAGTAATCATGTTGTCACTGTATTAGTGTCAGTTATTATGTCTCATGCATGTATTCTCACGCTCATGATAGTCAGTCTGTTATTATTATTGTTCATGCATTTAGCCTACCTCACATACATACCAGTACATTCAGTCGTACTGACGCATTCGCGCTATGGTGTCTTATACCATAGGTTAAGAGACACGAGCTCCAGAGCATCAGTAGATTCCAGATATCAGCAGTCAGAGTTAGAAGTGAGTCCTCATCTTTCGAGGACGTGATCATTTTCTTGATTATCTCATTAATTAGTTTATTAGTTGGATTAGTTGGGGACATGTCCCATCAAATCCTTGTTCAGACAGTTCAGTCAGTTAGAGGCTTTCCAGACAGTTATTTCAGTTGTTTTGGGTATTTCATACCCCATTTTAGATGTTATGTTTTACTTCAGTTATGTGAACCTTATGGCCTTTCAGTTTATGTTTCCGCACTTTACAGTATATTATGCAGTATACAGGTACAGATATTAGTCATGGGTTAGCTTATGGTCCTTCGGGGTCATGAGCACCGTATAGCATTTCGGGTATCAGATTCGGGGCGTTACAATCTGTTGCTATTATAAAGAGTGCAGGTGAAAGTGGATCCCCTTGTTTAACACCCCTAGTAGAATGGAAAAAACCCACAGACTTCCCATTTAGCAATACAGAATATAATTATTGGAAATTAGTCTCCATATTGTATCTACCACTGTATTAGAGTAACCCATTCGTCTCATCACTTTCATCAAGAAAAACTAAGACACGCTGTCATATGCCTTAGCCATATCTAGTTTTAAAACCATATTAGAAGGCTCTCCTCTCTTTCTTATATCAGTAATTAGTTCCAGTGTTAAGAGAATATTTTCCACAATACTTCTACCTTTAACAAAGCCAGACTAGTTAGGGGATATCAAATTTGGTAGAATACCTTCCAACCTATCATGTACAATCCTAGAAAGGATTTTGTTGATAAATTTACTAAGACTAATTGGTCTTAACTCAGAAAAGGATTGCACAGAGTCCTTTTTAGGGATGAGAATCAAATTAGTATGAGTAGTAGACTTTGGAAGAGTATTACCTGCAAAAATGCTCCTCACCAATCTAATTATATCATCACAAATAATATCCTAGCATACCTGGAAAAATCTGCCAGAAAGTCCATCTGGGCCACTAGCACTATCCCCATTTAGTTTAAAGGCAGCTTGCTTAATCTCAATATCTTCAGGAATAGCCTTAAGAACCTCATTATTAGACCCAGAAATGAGCTCTGGGATATTATTCAATAAAGTGAAATAAGTTGCATCTTTGTCCTGTGTAAATTTCTTCTGATAGAAAGTTATAGCTGCATTTGCAATCTGATCTTCCTCTTCTAGCCAGCCCCCATTATCATCTATTAATCTGACAATTTTAGTCTATTTATTCTTCCCTTGACAATACTATGAAAGAACTTAGTATTCCTATCTCCATTTTCAAACTAGTCATAACCTATTTTTGATGCCAGAAACTTTCCTCTAACTTAAGATATTTAATATATTCAGCTTTGGCCTTTTTTTGCATTACCATCCTATTCTCTGAAGAAGGGTTTTCCTCAAATAATTTCTTTTTTAACTTAGCTATCTCCTCTCTCACAATCAACTGTTGGGAAATATCACTAAAAGCCTGTTTCCTCCATAAAGTAAAGGCCTTTTTAACTTTTTTAATCTTCCTTTTAAAGGCATTAAAAGAATTATTAGAAAAGTCTCTCCCAATTTCTTCTTACCACCTCTGTAAATTCTGAATGATCAGTCTAAAAATTTAAGAACTTGAAAGGTTTTTGGACAATTGACTCAGCTTGATCACATTTTAGGAATAGAGAGGCATGATCAGAACCATCTCTGGCTAAGTGTTCCACCTCCAATATATTAAACCTATTCTGAAACTCAGCATTAGAAAATATTCTATCCAGCTTCTCAAAAATACAGGCAGCTCCTGCTCTGCCATTCCATCAAGTAAAAGGGTCGCCCTTATCTACTACCTGTGAAAGATCACAAGCCTCAATACAATCATTAAAGTCTTCCATTTCTGCTGAAAGTACGGGTAATCCACCAATATTTTCTGAGGCATGCAAGATTATGTTAAAATCGCCTCCCATCAGCCATGGAACTGATATTCTGTTATTCTATAGTGAAAATGTTATCCCATAAATCCAGTCTCTGTGTTCTATCATATTTAGCATACACTAGAGTTGATACAAACTCTAAATCCATAGATTGATTCTGAATCAATAAAGAGAGTTGTTGTTTAGAATCACTCTCTATCTTAGCATTAAAACCATGCTTCACAAAGCACCAAATTTTTTCATTGCAATTATGAAACATGAGGGGCATCTGTAACCTTCCCCTATATTTATTTATATTCCTAAAATGCTGAAATGGTTCCATTAGTGCGAAAAAAAGCAAATTTATGTATTTTATTCAGCATCTGAACCCTCTGAAAAGACTTCTGCGACTTAACAGACCTAATATTCCACATTAAAGCCTTCATTATTGCTTGTTAATCAAACTTCTACCACCGCTTTTAGACTGAGATCTGTTGGGCATGAATTTCTCTGCAATGGTTTGTTTTCTACCTTTTTTTACTTGTTTGACTGCTATAATAACTCTTATTGAAATATCTGCTTCATTTAAAATCTGAAATTCGTTCTGGTCTTTATTTAGAATCTCCCATCCCCCTTAAAATAATACTCCAGAATCCTCTGCTTCATCAATATTATGAGTGATTATATCATGTAGCACTGAGTTGAGATGTTCAGACTCTTCACTCTACACAGATTCCTCAATTGCCAGAGGCTCTTTTACAATAACTAGACTTTTATCAATCATCTCATCCTCTGCAAGAGTTGTATTAGCTGATGAATGAATATTATACATTTTGCTGCTACTGTTGGTAGATGTATTAATACTCATCTTGTCTTTATTTCCACAGTTCCTTGTTGCTTCTCATGATTCACTGTTTCCTTGTCAGTACCCTCTCTTACTTGATCATTCCTTGGTGAACTAAACTCTTTTTGTGCCTCATTAATTAGATAATGCTCTAACTTCTTTGCCTCAGTTATTGCAGATTCCTGCTGATTATCTATAGCTGGTGGTGTTATGTTCTGCTGATGAAGGAAAGATTGACCCAATCTTTAGTTGACTATCCCCTTGTTTTCTTTCCCTACATTATCTGCATCATTATGATTAACATCATCTGTAGTAGCATCTCCTTGATTTTGAATATACTCTTCTATATCCTCTGTAAGGAATTGGAATTGATTGGCAGTACTAATCTTTTTTGGGGTGACAGCCTTCTCTCTTTGGTACCCTTTTATTAGGGAACTTTTTTCTAGTGCGATTCCATCTATGCTCAGAATTGTGTAATTGTTTACCTGGTCTTCTTTTTGTACCACTCTCATCTTCAGTAATTTTATTTTGTTGTGCACTATTTTCCTCCTCTTCATGCATTTCCGTTAACTCAGGATGTAACACTACACTCGTGTTCATTATGTCCTTGTAGCATGCATCTTCTACAGTACTTTGGTAGAGATTCATATTGATTCTTTACCTTTTCTACTCTAGAATTGCCAGTTGTTGAGTTCACAATCTCCATCTCAACATAATTAGGGAAATCAGCAAGCAGGTCCACCTGGACTCTAACCCTAGCACAACTAGGTCTTGTCTTATTCACAGTAGACATACCCAAATATATTGGTTTCCCAACTGCAGCAGCTAATGAAAAAAGAGACTCTTTAACAAAATACGTGGGCTTAAGATTAGGAAATAAAATCCATGCCATTGCCTGTGTTGTTTCCTTATTTGTCTTGAAATTAGCATCATATCCTTTAACATGGAGTTGTTTAGGGAGTTGTAATCTAAAATCATCTATAGAAAAACTTCCCAACAACTGCATATTGAAGTCCTTCAATTGTATTCATCCTCTGTCTACTTCTTCTTCTGTCCGTTTTATTCGTGGTACTCCATTAATAAACTCTAGCTTTTTAATAGGAATAGGTTCCACTCCTGCACATGACTTATTCAACCCATTATTTTATTTCAAGAGATTCGCATAGATCATTTTTGGAGAAGGTGGTTGTGAATTTTCAGATGATGGTGGTTTGTTATGTGATTTACATGGTAACTATCGTAAATTACCCTTATTATTCTCAAGGGATGATTGGACAGCCATTAAATATGGCTGACCAACGACCAACTTGGCCATTTCTGGCAGTAGAAAACCTCAAAATATGTTATCGGCGGTTTAGGGTTAGAAACGGCGGCTTGCTAAATGGGTAGTTGAAATCTTTGATTCACAATTATAAGAAGATGAAAGGTTTTAATACATATTTTTCCCAGTAACTTGAAAAAGCTTCTTTCAACGCAATATCATTAATTTTCTAATATATAAATGACATATAATAATTAATTAGGGTTGATCAACTGAAACAGGCATGTCAAAACTGTTGATATAGAGAGAGAGAGAGATATTTATTCTCTCTTCTTTCGCTTTTATAATTCCGTAATTGTGAATTCGGGTGGGTTTAAGCTTACTTGTCCGGATGATTTGGCAAGTGTCAATCACGTGCATATTCTGGATCATGACATACAATAATGGTCACTCGGCCCAAATAAATTCCACCAAATGGTCCTACAATTCATATTCTCATATTGTAGCTATTTGTTGTCGACTTTCTCTTTTTTGGCTACTTTTTTTTCATTTTTATTGCTTCTTTTTTTATTACTCTTCTAATTTCAAAAAATCAAATATAATTCTGTAGTTCTGCAATTATTTCTTTTAATTCTATCAAAAAAAAACGATCACATAAAACTTTATATTTTTTTTAAATAATCAAATACCAAAGTGTACTTTTATCTGTTATATAAAAAACATAGTTTATACAACAACTACCACACACACATGTAGTTGTATACACATGCATACATATATATAGTTGTAGTTCTCCTATTGTTTCTTTTAATTCTACCAAAAAAAATAACAATCACATGAAACTTTATATTTTCCTTTAAGAATCAAATACAAAAATAGTGTACTTTTATTTGTTATATAAAAAACATAGTTTATGCAACAACTAAACACACATATAGTTGTATACACACACATATATACATACATATATACATACATACATACATACATATATATATATGTATATCATATAACAATGATACAATTTCTATACATATTTTATACAGTTGTACATATATCTTATACTGATATGCATATTATATAACTGCTATACAGTTATTGTATACATTCTATACATTTTTTTATATGTATCTTATATAGATATGTATTTAATTCAATAACCATAAGATTTTTATACATATTTTATACAATTTCTAGAAATGGCTAGTGCGTGAAATTAAATTGGATGAATGGATACCCTATGGCATGACTTTGAAAATAACCATTTGGGGGAATTTATTTAGCCTAATGGATATGGGTGTCCTTTTCCCCAAAAATGTAGGAGGTTTGGGCCCTAATTACGATATATATCGAAAGTTTGGTCCCTAATTATAAGACATATCAGAATAACTATCCAGATACACAAATAAAAGTTGGGTGTATCTAGATGCAAACAACAAATATTGTGTGCATCCATGGAACTTTCGACGAGATCCATGAAATTTCGGTGAATTCCTTAGAACTTTCAACAAGATCCATGGAATTTCGGCGAGATTCATGGAATTTCGATAAAATCTGTGAATTTTTTATGGGATCCATGGAATTCCAGCCATATCCATGAAATTTCAATCATATTCATGGAGTTTTTTGCGAGATCCATGGAATTTCGACAACGACAATCATAGGTCTCTGACTGTCTGCCTTACCCAAGTAATGTGCATTCGCTTATCTCAGCCTTAGATACACAATCTCAAATATAAAGTCCTAGATACACAGACTCAGATACATGTAAATTTATGTATTTGAGATACATGTGACTCCTAAGATATACGCGACCTTGGTATTTTTGTAATTTAATCTAAAGCTAAGAAAACTTTTATAAAAGCCCCTTATGTTTTGTTATTTTTGTTATTTTTCCTTTTTTTTAAGGGGAAGGACATAATTGACCATCCGGTGTAAACTCATGACAAACGAATGGCCGGCAATTGACAATTAATAGCTTTTTGATTTGGGTAAAATTCAGAAATAGCATACTTATCTCCTTAATTATGAGTTTTATAGTAACAGTTTCATAATTACATAATATAGCAAGTTGTATTTTGTATTTTTGCAAACTGTTGCTACAAAAATACAAATACATATGATTTTTACCGCCCTTATGATCGATATGTATTTTGTATTCTTGCAAACTGTTTCTACAAAAATATAAATACTTACAAATACATATACTACAAAATGTAATTTGATAAAAGTGTTGTTATTTTTTTTGTAATTTAATACTTAAGTATGCTACTTTATGTATTTTACTCTTTTGATTTTGCCTTTTTAGCTAATCTTCTTTCTTTATTTTTAAATTTTTTCACTCCTCGTTATCTTTTTTTTAAACCTTTTTGTGCTCTTCCTTTTTAAAATAAGTTCTCTCTTTTCCAAACAACGAACTTGAGCTAAACTGATTTTGAAGTAAATTTTTCACATTAATTTTTCGTTGCTTTTTTATTTTGCTCCTTTTTTCTATTCCTTTTTTTTAAGAATAAATAAATAAATTTTACTCTTCTAATTGTTGGTCTTACTCTTTTAACAATCAAATACAATTTTGTAGCATTGTAATATACTTCTCTCCTTTTGTTTTTCTTGCAATCAAATACAAAAAGAGTGTATCTTGCAAATACAATTAAAAAATATACAGTAGATATCTGATAGTAAATACATGTATCATTGATATAAATACATTATTTATACAATAACTATATAGTTTATATACACATCATATACAGATATATATCCTAAACAAATTTTAGTCATAATAATTATTTAGATTCATATTATATACACCAATTATACACTTTCTTTACACATTTCATGCAGTTTTTATAGTGTGTGTGTTTGTGTGTGTATATCGATATGCTACAAGTATAAGTTTTTATACATATCTAATATAGTTTCTATGGAAATCTTATCTAGATACACACTCTATACAATAATTACATAGTCTATATACACATTCTATATACCCTTGTAGGTAGGGTTGGGCATATTTTGGTTTAAACCGAGAAAACCGAAAAATCGAACTGAAATTTAATTTTGGTTTTTTTTTTTTGGTTTTTCGGATTGGTTTCGGTTTCAAATTTTTGAAATTTGGTTAAACGGTTTGGTGTTTGGATTTTCAAAAAAAAAATTGGATAAACCGGAAAAACGAAATTATATAAATAATATATTATAATTTATATATATATTTTATTATATATGTAAATATACTAAAATATAATATAATCTGATATAACATATAAATATATAAATTAATCATTTAGTAACCCTAAATCCTAATATACTGCTTTGCTTTAGCCCCTAATATTAACGTGAAGGCTGCAACGACACTCAATTATCCTCAGTTCGCTAGTTCATTTGAAATTTCAACATCGTCAATGGAAGTCGGCAGTCTTTTGCTCAGTTCGTCACTGTCGTCGGCAGTTGCTGCCAAGTGCGGCCACTGCCGTCACGCCAACAGTGATGACTCAACGAGGTCGATATTTATGGTTATTTCATGCGTGTTGAATTAATTATATTTGGGAATTAAAATAGGTTTGAAAAAAAGATTATTTTTCTAGAAAAATCACCAATTTTAAATGCTCACTATTTTAATCGTTAAAACTGAAATAAAAATCCGAAATAACCGAACCAAATTTGTAAAAATCAAACCAAACCGAAATAATTTTGATTTGGTTAAGGTTGTCATTTTCGTCAATCCGAAAATCGAAAAACTGAATCGATATTCAACAATCAAACCGAACAAACCGAATGCCCACCCTACTTGTAGGTAGTAAACATGATGTATGCCACACCTAAATGTAGATTTTAACCACTAACACCAGCAAGGATTTCAATCACGAGAACCTAATACCTAATGACGACATATGCATAATACTATTGGAGCATGCTCTATCCATTGGAGAGTATGTGGGCTTGACTCACTCACATGAAGAATTTTAGGACACACAAATACGATGACCTATTTGCAAGCAATTACAGCTATGTATAGTAATTAAATTAGGAAAAAATACAGTTTATAGATAAAAAAACTTTTATAATTACGTGGTATGGGTAATGTTTTAAATAATTACAATTCAAGAGTAATTGTTAGTTAAAATTTTGTTTTATGTGGGCCCATTTATACAAATATATTTTCTAATAAATAAAACAAAGGCAAATTAGATTTTCTCTCTCATAATTAATATTTTATCTCACCCTTAGCTGTTAGGAGTGATATGCGGCAATAGGTATCTATTTTTATCTTATTAGACGTTATGGGCGGCAGAAGCTAAAATTTTGTGATAATTTCCTCAAGGTTTTATGCTCAAGATTGTGATAATCTCAAAATTTTGTTCCATTGAAATATCAAAGAATATATTTCTTCCTATTTCTTCTCCCTAATTTTCTCAAATATTGTGTTCTTCACCTATACATTAGCTGTTTTTTGTCCATTGAAGATTACGTTGAAGTTTTGTTCATCCCTAAAAATTCGCATTGATTTAATTTGAAGATTTTTTGTGGTAAATTTCATATTTTTACAGATATATATGTTTGTTCTTCTATTTTTTTTTAAGTTATTCTCTACATTACCCACTAATTTTATTCAGTTTTTTATATATTTGCAGTATTAATTAGATGTTCAAGTAACCAATTTCTAGTTTTTCAAATGGATGGGAAAACCCTTTTTAGGAGAGTAACAAGAGGTATTGTTCATGTAGATAAGACTAATTATGGTACTCCATCATTTGATTTAGGAGTTTCTCAATTAGACAGTGATAATGTAGATATTATAGCGGAATTGAAAGAAGACAAGTTGAAAGTAGAGACTCGAAGAAAAAGTGACAATGACCATGTTAAGATTTGAAATAGCATGGTAGATTGTCAATCAAAAGATGAGTTAATCAACGCTTCAAAAAATATCAATGGTCAGTACAAGTGGATCAAAAAAAGGAAAAGAAAAAGAAATGGCAACTTCTAGCAATAATGTAAGAGCAAAATGTTTCAAGGTTTATCAATCCAAAGAGGAGAATAACGATGTTGAGATTCAACATAAGGTATTTTGTATATTTATCAATTAGACTTTTTTTGTAGGGTAGTTTGTGTAGAATGTCATAATGTTAAGGTTTTGTATGTGTACGTTTGTATTCGGTGTAAAGGTATATACATATATCGACATCATATAGTTATCATTATGTAAATATAACTATATATGTAAACATATACATATATACATACACACACACACACACACACACACACATATATATATATATACACATAAATTTATACATATATTCAATTCGGTCAGCATATAAAAAATTTATGTGTTTATGATATATAGTTGTATACAATTTAGTTTCGGGATGAGGTTTTATATACATTTTATAAAAAAAATTATCATTTGTATTTTTTTGGTTGATCATTTGTATTTTTTTTTGTTCAACATGATAGTAGTTTTGTCATCATAGATCTTCCTAAGAAGTCCCCGCATGTTGCGTGTTATGTGGAGTCTTCATTGTTGCATATGTTGAGTATCTTAGCTATGAAAAAAGTATATCACCTGAATATTATGATGCAGAAACTTTTCGTACCCGTTATGTTGTTCTTCTATGGAAGCATGGGACTCAGAAGAATGAGATTGGCGCAGTTAGTGATGATGATAGTCCGGATAGGCCAGTGAGGCCTCAGTTTGAGTGTGAGAGTAGTGACATGATAGTTATGCCTTAGACTGTACATATGTTCATCCATTTTGTTGGTTTTAGTTGAAAATACAAACTGATCTTCAATCCTTTTTTGTTTAATTCTAATATCAAATATGATATTTTATTTTATTGAAAATTGTCCAGTGACGTATTTTTTTCAATGCTAAACTAGTTTTTGTTATAAGTGTGTTGTCTAAAGAATACTAATAGTGCACATAACAATGTGTACATATTAGGTATTTGAATATGTCTCATAGATGAGCCATGTAATAAGTATTTACAATAGTCTTTGCCTTTTTAGCAATTGAAATCTCTATTGACTAATTAGTGTTTGTTTATAATTATACATTTATTACGAAAAAACTTTTTTTTTATATAAAACTTTGTATATCTATAGGTTAATAAAACAAGCCATGATGGTATGTTACCAATCTTTTCAATTGTTATCTATAGGTTAATACCATGTTTTTAAATGCACAAATTCAATCTCTTAAGTTGTGACTGACATTTATTTTGACACATATACTATCTTGTAGAATATGGTATACACACATACATATACATATATACATATGATAGATTAAATGAGGGTTAAAACCAACTGCATATTACAGTAGACCGCACATATGATTAACAACTGCATTACTGATATTTTATTTATACATTTGAAGCTATTCAAATAAAAGTTAAACATAAACAATTAAAATGTATACAGTTATATAAATATATTTATATACATATATACATATCAACTGACATTCCTACATATATACATACATACATATCAACTAACATTTTTTGGTATACGTTAATTTAACTGAAAATACATATATTCATATAAATGTATTACTCATATTATTAAACAATTACGTTTTATATAATTTAATTTGAAACATATACAATCTTGAAATTGTATAGGTATAAATATATGTATATATACATTTTAAGTAAATAAAACTATATATGCATATAATATGTTAAACATCAGGATAGTTAGAACCGACAAATTATTACATTAGGCTGCATACTGATAGAATTATAATATAAAGTGAAATATATATGCAAACTTACAATCAGTATATAACATGAAAATAAAGTTTATAACAAAGTATATAGCGTGAAAACTTACAATTTTAATTTAATATGCAAACAAAGTGTATAACAAAATGTGTCATGCTATTGATCATTATTCGAACTACAATCAGTCACAAGTCATAACAAAATCCTGTATGTGTTTTGCCGTATACATTCTTTTATGGTTGGATAACTTCTGCTTCATAATGCCGCCAATCAATGCACTACTAATATGTTTTCGCTCGTACACCCAATCCTTTAAAGGACAAGTATGCTCCTGACGAAATCGACAAATCTTAAAGAAGTCAATCTTTTTATTACGGGATGCCATTAGCAACCAACCACATCCCTTCAATTTACACACCAAATTATACTTGCTATGTAAAAGTTATCTATTAGTAATTTATACAAAAAAAAAATTGTATTTAAAAAACTTCAAAACTGATTTGCTAACGTATTCAATCCCGTTTACCAAATTTTGTACGAATAGAAACATATAATAACAACTGTATGTATCTAATTAGACAATAATATGAATAAACTTAATAAACTTATCCATATTATATACACATAAATACATAAATATATTTTTATCATAAGACAAAATCATGTACAAAATAAAAATACAAATGCTTTAATACGATAAATACACTTACCCGACTGCATTTGATTGTATCGTATTGAATTGAAATCTATTTCTGATCGCATAAAGCGTCATCACAGACTTTAAAGTGTCTTTGTTCTTATAAACTTGATCAACGAGCACTTCATTGTGATTTGGATCAGAAATAATTGTCCGATCATATCCATTTATATCAACAACTTCAACCAATGCACGGTTATCTCCAAAATTTCCTTTTTTCTCATCAAAAACAGAAATTTCGCATTCAACATTCGAGCAAGCGCTCTCGTTTTTCATGATTTTATCATATACAGAAACATATAATGGATAGTTCTCGAATCCTTTTTCTTCTTTACGTACCATTACATAAACTGTCAACCTCATGTCGTTACGTATCTCCATTCTTTTACTGCTAAATTTAACTATATATTCAACTTTCAATGTTTTTAAATTCAACTCAATACAAAGTTGCTTACCAATCAATTAAATCAAACCATCATATTTTTCTATTTCTTCAATTGCAATTGAGTCCAACTTGTACTATTCATACTCATTATAACAGTTTCACACGCCTGAATGCTTCAGAAAAATTGGCAATTGCCCCATCTTTTTTAAAAAAATCTGTAAATAAATACAGTATGCAAATTTTCAGTAACTATGATTCAAAATAAACTAACAATTATAAGATTTCAAGAATTGTAAAAATTCGTGTGTTAGATCATAAATTAAAATTGCAGTATAGATCGTGTATATATTAACAAAAAATAATGAATCAAAATAGATTGAAATGCATATAATTTAGTCGAAAACAACAAATACACAAATATAAGCACAAATACACAATTTTAATTTTCAAAAAAATCGTCTTTCAAGAGTTTTTAAACGAAATTTGAATTGAGAAAATACCTATTAAAATTTGTGGTTGAATAACTACTCTTTCTTCTCTCAAATATTTTTACCTTTAATATAATCATTTTCGTAGATAATGAGCTTTAATGCTCAATAATGAATGAGCAATTAGTGAGAAGTTAGAGTAATTTAAGATAATTTACTGCTTTCAAATGTCCTTTTTTATCTCCTATTTCAGTTAGGTTATTTTTCTTCTTATTTGTATAATTCTTATATATATACAAATTACTATTAACTACTTTTGCCTATTTATTTTTTTTAACAGAAGTCCACCATTGTGGATTATGGGGTTAAGGCAATGACCCCAACCTTTATATTATCAAATAACATAAGTACATAGAGGAGGACATAGACCATAGCCTCCAAAACAAAATAAAAGAAGCAAAGTATTATCCTAGAGGACATCTCCTTCTCTGAAGAGATCTGACAGTAAGGCAAAAAATAAGCTATAAACTTGGTTAGCATAATTATATAACAATATATACTAAGCACCATTAATAACAAAATGGTTACTATTTGTCTTGAATCTAAAATTTGGTATACCGAGCTTTTCAAGATTCAAAAAGGCTTTGGCAGAATACGGTAGTATGTTGACAGAATTCATGATAATATTGCCGAGAATAGATTCACCATAGTTAGCCAAGAGATCAGCAAGTTTGTTTTCCTCTATGTAAGTATGAACAAAAATAAAATTAGCTTTGCTAGAGAGCTGGATAATATGATCAATGATGTAGTAAATCTGTCACGGTGATTTCATTTTGTTGTTAATCATATCGATAATGATTTGTGAATCATCCTCGATGATAACATTAGATAATCTCATGCTGATGCATATCTTGATGCCTTGGAGAATGGCTTTGACCTCTGCTACGTTATTACTGCATATCCCATAGTTCTCAGCAAAAGCCAAAACAAAACAACCCTCACTATTTCTGATAATCCCTCCACCACCTGCGCTGCCCGGGTTGCCTTTACTGCTTCCGTCTGTATTGAGTTTGAGCCATCCACTGGTTGGTTTTTGCCACCTAATTAATTTACTGATAACAACTTGTTTGGCCAACTCAACATATTTACATAAATCAATCCAGTTAGAAAAAAAATTAAGGTCAGGAAAGTGACAATTAAGAAGCATTACCATCATATTGCAAATCTGTCTAATAATGGATATGGAAGACATATGTTTATCCTCAAACTTTATTTTACATCTAATCTTTCAGATTTCCCAGCAAATAATGGAAGGTAAACATTGAATAAACGAAGCATGAATTTTGTTCTTAGTTTCAGAAAGCCACCTCGACATAAGGATTTGTCTAATGTCACCAAATCTGATGGTAATGCCACATGTTTGGCTAAAGTAAGACCAAACTTTTTCGGCAATGTTGCATTGGCAAAAAAGATGAAGAGAATTCTCTTCTTTGTGGATTAAACAACAATAACACATATAAGGATTATTAACTTTAAATCTCCTCACTGCAACATCAGTAGGAATATTATCATGAATCAATCTAAGCATAAAAAAGGAGATTTTGAACGGGAACCTCTTATGCCATATCATAGAGGAAATGAAGGAGTAAGCTCTTTGAATCCTTAACTTATGTCAAGCGGTCTTACAGGAGAAAATTCCTTTAGTATCAATAGTCCAAATCGGCCAATCATCATAGTTATAATGGATATTCACCTGTTTAATATCATTAACAATATAGAAAGAAAGCTCCTCAATGAGTTTTGGGATGTTCCAGCCCCTCTCATAAAAAAAATGGTTCACTATGATTCTTTTAGAGGCATTGCGATAATTAATCAGTTTAGCAAGCACACCTTTATCGGTCCAGTTATCCCACCAAAATGAGATATTTCCTTTGCCGATTTTTCAAAGAATGATGTTTTCAAGATCATCTTTGATATTCATTAGCCTTTTCCAATTATGATATTGCCCATAAGATCATTTCCTGCAAACAAGGTGCTTTCTTTTGCAGTATTTAACATTCAAAAAGTCCCGAAGCAAACTATGGTTAGTCCTAAATTTCCACCAAGCCTTGGCAGAAAAGGTAGAACAAACATCCTTTAAAAATCTGACTCCAATACCACCCTCTAGAGTAGGATAGCAAAGATCTTGCCAAGCTATCCAATGATGTTTGTTCTTATTGTCCTTATGTCCCCAAAAGAAATTAGCAATTATTTTCTCAATTTGGGATAGAACAGTCTTGGGGGGATATGATACAGACAATAAATGAAGGAGAAGAGAATAGAGGACAGCTTTGATAAGGGTGGCTTTACCTCCAAAAGAAAGTAGTTTACCTTGCCATCCTTGTAATTTGTTGAATACTTTAGCAACCATGTTGTAGTAATATACAATCTTATTTTTTTCTTTATAAATGGGACAACCAAGATAATGCAGCGGGAATTGAAGTTGAGAGAATCCAGTTATGTTTTGAACATCAGTTATGCAGTCAACTGGAAAGTTTGAAGACACTATAAAACCTGATTTTCTTCTATTGATCATTTGCCCAGAAATCTTCTCATAGGTATCCAATTTTGACATCATTAAATTGAGGGAAAGAAGATCACCTGAGGAAAATAAAATAGTGTCATCAGCATAACATAAATGAGTAATTAGGGGTCCCTTTTTGTCATAAGAGTAGGGGATAAAGCCTTCATTAGGGAGGTTATATAGAATAATAGAGAAAATTTCAGCACTAATAATAAAAAGTGAAGGGGATAAGGGATCTCCCTGTTTTAGACCTCTGCTAAAATTGAAGAAACCATGTCTGGTACCATTTAAATTGATGGAATACCAGACATTAGAGATGAGTCTCCAAATTCTGTCAATCCATAAGTTAGAAAAACCCATTCTCTTCATGACCGAGCAAAGAAACTTTCAGTCCACCCTGTCATAGCCTTTTGCCATATCCAATTTCAAAATAAGATTACCATATTAATGGGACTGATTAATATTGTGAACCATTTTTTGAGTCAAGATGATGTTTTCTGAGATAGACCTCCCTTTAATAAAACCAGTTTGGTAGGGAGAAACTAGCCTCTTCATCATAGGAGTTAGTCTCTGACTCATAAGTTTAGAAATAATTTTATTAGAAAATGCTCTAAGACTAATAGGTCTGAGGTCAGAAAAATACTGAGGTGACTCAATTTTAGGAATCATAATAAGACAAGTATGAGTAAGTGATCTGGGAAGAGAGGTGCCTGCAAAAAAATCAAAAATCATGTGTAAAAGGTCCCCTTTGATAATGTCCCAGCATGTATGGTAGAATTTACCAGAAAAATCATCTGGCCCTGGTGCACTGTGTGCTCTCATAGAGAAAATGACATCCTTCAGTTCATCAATGGAGGGTAGGGCCAACAACAGAGTGTTGTCCTCATCATTTATTATCTTCGGAATACAATTCATGACAAGGTCATCCAAAAGGATGTCTTCCTTAGTGAATTGTTTCTCAAAGAATTTGATAGCTTGTTGAACAATATTATCATCACCACTGATCCAGTTGTCGTGCTCATTATGAATGCTTGTGAGATTTAGCCTCTTTTTCCTCCCTTTCACAATGGAATGAAAGAACTTCGAATTGACTTCTCCTTCAACAAACCATTTAATACCAGACTTTTGTTTTCAAAAATATTCTTCTTTCTTGTAAGCTCTGATCAATTCAGCATTGTCTTGATTAAGAGCTTCCCGATTCATCTCAGAGTTATCACTAATAGATTGAGTTTCCAGATCAGCAACTTTTTCTTCCAGAGATTTGATTGATGTAAAGATATTATCAATCGTATTCTTAGACCAGGCTGACAACATTTTGAAAGTGTTTTTGAGTTTAAGGTGGAATTTCCAAAGAGGAGAACCTTCCACCTCAATATTCCAAGTTTGCTCAACAATGTTTAGAAAATCTGGCTCATCAGTCCAAAAGTCAAGGAACCTAAAGTATCTAACAGGAGTCTTGTGAGAATTGTTAGCCGTGATGAGTAGAGGACAGTGATCTGATCCTGTCATGATCAGATGGTTAATGTTGGTATTATCAAACATACTCCCTCATGGATGATTCGTAAGAGCCCGGTCTAATCTTTGCCAAACTCTTCTGTCTGAATACCAATCATTACACCATGTAAAAGGAGAACCAGTATAGCCTGCATCCAGAAGTTCACAATCCATGATACAATGAATGAAATTCATACTTTTAGACATTCTATGGAGAGAGCCATCTTTATTTTCAACTGGATTTATTATGCAATTAAAATCTCCAGCGATTAACCAAGAGAGGTTATAATTATCATTAATACTTCTGAGTTTATTCCAAAGGTCATCTCTAAGATGAGCATCACATTTGTCATAGACATACGAAATAAAAAGAGGGTTACCCTTGATGGTAATAGTGCAAGTAACCTTTGATCATCCTCTTCACTGATTATGCAATCCATATTGGAGTCCTAAAAAAGCCAGATTCGACTGTTGCAGTTGGAATGAGCAAATTGGTAGCCAATAATCCTCTTGTATTTGTCCAACCTATTGTCCTTATGGAAAGGTTTAGCAAGGGCAATAATAGAGAGATTTTTAGATTTTATAAGTCGTATAAGTCTCTCTAGAGCACCATTAGAGTTGATGTTCCTAATATTCCAATATAAAGACTTAAACATGATTAATATTGTTTGAGTGATTACTCTTTTGGATCCTTTCGTATCTTTGACTTTGTTGATAGTTCTCTCTTCCTCTGTGTGATCTGCCACATCTTCCTCATCCTCATCCTCTAGGAGATAGGTGTCCAAATTCAATGGCACTATCAAAGGTGGAGCTAACAATAACATCAACCAGGGCATGAGGACTAAAGAATTCAGTTAAATTTTCAACTTGCTCATCACTAGTGATTTCTTCTTTTTCCAAGCTAACATATTCGCCACTAGCATTAGAGCTCTCTTCTTGCTCTACATAATCGGAATCATCAGAGCTATCCTCATTGTTAGACGGGATCGACTGGAATTTATCCAGGGTGGTGCCACTTATCAATTTTAAATAGTTATTGTGAACTTCATCAGATTTAATGTCCTGCTTGCGATTCTTGTCTTGCGATTGGTCAGTGTTCTTCTCATTAGAGGTAATAGCTTGCTCGGTACCACCATGACTATCCATTTGGGACTGATCTTCACGAGTAAAAGTATTAATAATGTTTGTATGTATAACAGAATTAGAAAGAGCATTCATCGGATTGGTATTCACATTCGGAAGGGAGCTAGAAGTATTTTCTATTTGAGCAGAGCTTTCTCCCTTTTCTGATCGATCCCTGGCAGTATTTTTCACTTGATTCTCAGGGTAATTTTGAGTAAGGCCTGTGGAGATTATATCAATGATCATTTGAGATTTGCTCGAAATTGCATTTTTAGAGAAATTCTGATTTCTTCTTTTTTTTTTGTTCACCTTATTTCTTATATTTTTTCTAGGATCAAAGGTGTTGGTCTGGCCCACTCTACAAGAAGTGTCAATACCCTTTACTTTGCCAGGGACATGCACAAGGGTAGAGAGTTTGTTGTTCTTAGCAGGTTCCTTTATAATGATGCCTTTGTTCTGATTCGAATACTGAGAGTCATTCTCCATCTGAGCACCATTACTTTGAACAATCTTCTCCTGTTGTTTATAGATTCTTTTGTCATTGGATCTTTTCTTTTTGTTGGCAGTCTGAAAACCATCGTCATCAACTTTATCTTTCTCAAGTCTAGCTTTCTTTTCCTTGTTATTCTGTTTCTCCTTTTGCATTTTGATCCTCTCATCCCTAGCTTTGTTCCTGCACTGAGAATTTTTGCAGTAGAGGCAATAGGTGGAAACTTTTTCATATTCTATATCGATTTATTTACCATCTTCAGAACTATCAGGTCTCTTGAAACCGAGCCAAATTATATCTAATTTAGGTTTGAGGAGGTTTATTTCCACCTTGACTTTTGCTACGTTGCCTCTCGACTTGGAATAAGTAGCTTGGTCAGGTGCAATTACCACTCCTACATTTCTGACAAGCTTAGAAATGATATTTCATTTGAAAAGATGCCAAGGAAGTTGGTGTATAAGAATTCATACCGGGACTATGGATGTTTCTTCTTCGGGATTAAAATCAGCTATCCATTTAAGAATTTTCATTGGTGACTCTCCAATGTCAACAAATTCTTTGAAGAGAACATGATTATAGTCAACTTCATTAGAGAAATCAATATAAACATGTCGATGATCGAAAAACGCAATCTTCACCAATCCAATCAAATGGAACTGTCTAATGAAAACTTTCCTGATCTCATCCATAGATGGGTTTCCTTTGTAAAACTTGCCTATCAGCGTGAGTTTACATTCTTGGGCCAATTTGACAAAATAGTCCTCGACTGAGAAATAGACAGTTGGTTTACCGAGGTGACTTCCATGGCGAATGTTAATTTGTTGCACCTCTTCATTGAGATTGGGAAGTTTCGCTTGGACAGCAGCCGCAAACGTAGGCTTCGAAACTATAAGATCAGTATTTTTGTTGCCCGAATTGGCGTTGCTTCTATTTGTGGGGTTTTGAATTTTTTCTTGTTGCATGTCCTCTGGGATGGCACCTTGATGTTGAGCGGTCGTCTGAGCTGAAAGATTATTTTTTTGAGACATAATCTGTTGACGTTGGTTATTGATGGGGATTTGACAACTATCTTTTCTTTGTGGTGGAGGATTGAAATTTGATGAGATTTTTGGTTGGGGATGGCTTTGATTCGGTGTTAAATTGGTGGGAGAGGTTGGGTTATTAATGATTTGGGTGGTGTTGGAGGAATTTTCGGCAGTGTTTTTGGTGATGACTTCAGTGATATTGGGGTTTTCTGATGGCGGAGATAATCCCGTTGTGGTGGCCGCAGTAGGGGAGGAGTTGGGGATAGGCTGAGTTGTCGAGACATTATTGGGCAAGGAGGGTGGGTCTTGGGTGGTGTTGGGGAGCGGGGGTCCCCCGAATGCATATATCCGTTAGCTGATAGAGAGAAGAAAGAGCAAATTTAGATAGTAAGTCTCAGGAAAGCATTTGGCTTCGAGGATCGGTGTGAGTAATCTGTGACACTTTTGCCTATAATTTGTAATTATTGAAACTTTCACTGGGAAGTTAGTTATAGGTCTTACGAACCTTCAACGATTGAGTATGAGAAATAGACATTAACTGTGACTTGATGGAGTCAAAAAAAGAAAATAAATTTGAAGAAAAATTTTGAAAATAAAAGGAACAAATAGCAAATCAGAGTATATGACCACCCACGTATATAACATTTGGCCGCAAGATTCAATTCACTTGTAGGTAGTCGTACAATGGGTGCGTTAGCTTTGTTTTTGTGATAAATAAATCGGTGAGTCATCTTCAAGTATTTTTAAAAGATAAATAAATAAATACAGTATATATAATGGTGCAAAAACCTTTGTTGAGACTGTCAAAAAAGAAAATTTATTACTAAAAGAAAGACAAAAGGACAAGGAGTATATCCTATTTGGACTAACTAAACCTAATGACTATCAAATGGGAATAAAATGACCGAAGGAACACAATCTGTCCATAAGCCAAACTTGGGTAATTTATTTTGAAAAGGGTCAACTCATGTCCTTTTCTCTTTTTTTAAAGATCAGTCTCGTGTACATACTTAAATGTGCTTTGCTTATTGAACTTGTCCATAATTTAGAGTAGCAGACTTTGATGATAATTTGTAGAGCATTGTGCTTGTGAGATGGGTGTGTGTGTATGTATATATATATATATATATGAAAAATTCCATTTATATACAAAAAGATAAATAGTTTATAACATTGTTTATAACAAAAATAGCTATTAGACCATTTTATTTCTTTCTCATTTTTTCCTTTTTCTTTTCAACAATAATATTAAAAAAAATTGTTTTTTGCGTTGTTTCTTTTTTGCTGTATTTTTTTTTATTATTTTTTCCATTTTTTTCAGTACAACTTTTATTCATGTATCATATATTGTATAAATGGTGTATAATCATGTATATATGATGTATAAATAATTATATAATGCATCAATATTGTATAAATTATTATGTAATGTATATGTAATGTATCAATATTATATAAATAGTGTATAAACTGCATATATGATGTATAAATAGTTATGTAGTGTTTATGAAATATATCGATATAAATTTTTCATACAGAAAGTATACACTAACTATCCATCACGATGCACTCAAAAACTAAATATACATGCTTTATATATAAAGTATACATATTGGGTATGGTGTTGTTTTTGTATACATAAAGTGTACACTGATTATATATTAAGATACATATAAAAATTAAATAGACATTTTTATACAGAAAATGCACGCCACAGAGATTAACTGAAAAGATATAAGTAGTAAAACAAAACAAGCATTACCAACATAGAAAATAATAAAATTGGCAAGTTACAGACAAAAATAAATTATACATTAAGATAAGGTTCAGATACATCATTTATATCCACTATCACAAAAAATCAAAAAATCGAAAAGTTCACAAACAAGGAAGAACAAATCATTTTAAATTTGAAGAATTAAATCTTCATATTAAAAAAATCAAGATCAAACGAATATTGTCCGTAAAATTATTATAATAGAAATAGGGAAATGCGATCACTGAAAATAATGCAACAAGTTTTACAATTGAACTTACTCGTTGTCCTTCGATTGTTTGAGTTTAAGAATTTCGCCAATAAAACAGGAGGAACATGAACATCCCACTAGACAATCTTATATTAGGCGTACTGAGATTTACAAGGCGGGGGAGCTTGAATTTATTGCCGAGTGCTATACTTTGTTGTAGTTGTGTTTGATAGTTCTTTCTATTATTCAGGTTCTGTTTCATCCTTAATAGCAATTTAATTTGTGTTCTACTTTCTCATTTTTATGAAGCTTAGCTAGTCCCACTTAGTTCTACCTTCCTACATTCATCAAGACTAGAAAAGTCTTTTTCTTTACCTGTTGAGGATGTCCTTGACAAGTTTACATTCCTAGCAACTTTTCGTTTGTATGCTAAACTACCCTTATGACTTGGGCTCCATGAGGCTATGACTATTGACTCTAGTCAATACTTTGTTAATATAAATATTAATCACCTTTTGACACAATAATGGATAGCAAAGAATTCTCATTAAGCTTCTTTCTGTTTTTCATTTTCTTTCAATTAAACAAAAAAGTAACTTGATTTCACTAAAATGCAATTCTATCTAAGAAATTCTTTTCATTTCATTCTAGTCTGAAAAGAATAACGGATCATTTGGTATACGAAATGTGATAAGCAGGGGATATCCCATCAGATTATTTTATCCCACCTTTTATATTTGATAGTACTTTCATCATTTTAGTACTAATGGTGGGATGAAATAGTCCCAAGAATAGCTAATGACTAACACCAAACTTGAGATTAAGTTAATCTCAAATTTTATCCCGCAATTATTAAACTTACTTATGTACCAAACGACCTCTAAGATCCTTGCACTAACAACAAAAAAGGAATCAAATGTTTTTAAAAAAAGTTAGCTCGAACTTGAATGACTGTCAAATTCTTCTAGAAAATCGGGTAAATGAAGCTTTCAAGACTATATGTTTATCTGTAAAAATTAGTCCGACTATCTCATAATCTATATCATAAAAACTTAACTTAATCTTTTTTTAATATAATTTATGTATTTAAACACATGATAACCAGAAATTGATGCGTGCAAATTACTTATTTTTCTAAAACTAAAATTGACTGAAAAAGGAGGTAACAATATTACTTTCAAAGGTAATAAAAACTTGGTAAAATTTAAGTGTTTACTCATAAATTTGAGATAATTTTAATAATGATTTTATATTTTTTCTCAAAATTTTCAAATGTATGCAAGTCATGTCACATATGCTTGAGTATACATAATTATTATTCCTTAATTAAGATTAATTAATTATAATAAATTATATTAATTTGATATAATATCATTCAATACGAATAAATATTTTTTATTGATACAATTACAACAAAATTTGACTAGGATGCACGTGTTCCCCTGATCAGTGGATAACTATGACAAGTGTCTCTTTGTCACGTTTGCCATACTACAGAATCTTCCAACTGGGGTCTTCCCTCGTTGATTTGTCTATGGTTCTCTCTATCTTCTCTTTATAAGCATTTTTCATTTTTCTTTTTAAATTATTATGATATAAAATTACATATATATATATATATATAAAGAAAGGTTATACAAAATGTGATGTGGCACATCTCAAAAGTTAGAATTCTTATTTATCTTTTTTCTCATTCTTTTGAGTTTTTTTTTTCGTATTTATATGTTATATTAGAAAATATAAAAATTATTTCTTAATTACATACACTTAATTATTCATTAATTTTTCAATTTAGAAAACTCAAAAGTCTATGTCATTATGATTTTAATAATCATTTATGCAATGAGATATGCATAAAATGTAAAAAAATTGCGACTCAAATGACGTAATTTCTTCAACAACCAATACATATGTTAATCCTTTCCTCTTGCTCCTATTTTTTCTTCCTCAATTGATAAATGCCACACAGAAATGACTCTTATTATCATGATTATTGAAGCATAAAGGAATTGGGATTGAAATCAATAAACAAAAATTATTATTATGTTCTAAAGAAGCAAGTGAAAATCATCACAAAAAAATTTTCGTAAGTACTTATTTCTTATTTTTTAAATATATTTTTATTTTTAAAAATGAAAGAAAAAGTTAAGAGAATGAATACATTGTTATTTTTATAGGTAAAGGCAGTGTTTTTTTTTTTTTTTCACATATGTATTATGATTATATAAACTTAAAAATTTGTGAGATTATTTGTTGGACTAATTAAAGAGTTGTGTTATTTTTTTTCTTCAAGATAAGAACGACATGATTTGATTCTTTTCTTCTTATGATAATTTGTTCATATTGTCATCTTTACTATACATAAGCTTCACTATTTTGATCATAAAATGAATCTTAAAATTCATTATGATGAACATGTTTTTTAGTATCTAACATTAACAATAAGGTAAAAATTTAAATCAATGAAAAATAAGTGGTCCAACTATTTTCTTTCTAGCTTCTGTTATTATTTATGTTATTGACTTTCTTTTATCTTTTTTGTTCATGTGTTATTCTATGTCTAACTTATACTTTCCCTCGGTTTATAATAAATGAATTGTTGGATTTTAGCACACATATTAAGAAAAAAAACATTAAAGACATAAATTTAATACAATTTTCCATTTTTACCTCCAAAAAAGGAAAAAATTAACCTTGTAATACCTTTTCAAAAGTTAATTGGTTGTCAAATCATAAGGTTAAATTTGAAAAAAAATTCAATGATTCACTTATTTTGAAACACCAATAAATACTCCAACAATTCACTTATTCCGAAACGGAGGGAGTATTTGATAAGTGCAAACAAAAAATATTAATTTTATTACTAAGTTAGGCTACTTCTTTGTTGTACCTGGCAGAAATGTAATTATAAAAATTAATATTAAATTCAACACTAAGTTACCTAATTTTTTGTTTGTACATGGCAGAAATGTCATTATATAAAAACAATATTTTAGTTTTATCAAATTATTTTCAAAATTTTACATTTTCTTTTCTCCTTTTTCGACTGTGTTTTTATACGTGATGAGAAGTACTATTGATTTATTATCAGATGTACATTATTAATTACATCTAATGAATAGGACAAGAAAAGAAAGAAAGTAGGAGGAGTTGGGGAAGGAAGATGGAGATGAAAATTGTTGAAGGAATATGATAATGATAATACAAGTGACTCAAGAGTTTTGATCGACTTGAGAATTTGTCGTTGAGGAGGAGAACAACATCTAACTTGATTAGTTGAAAGACACTGTATTTTATATTCTTGCGTATTTATTTTTTATCTTTGTTTTTTCAAAAAAAAAATATTTTTCCTTCTTTGCTCTCATTTTGTCCGTTAAATAAAATAACCACATATTTTTTTCCCTTTAAAAAGTAATGAACATGTCTATATTCGTTTCTTCTGTTAAAATTTTGGGTGCATGTCATGGAGACTTCAAAGATCCCGCATCTTTTAATTACATGATTAAAAAAGATCAATTCTCAAGGCTCTATAATCACATAATCTTATTTTTTAAAAGAATATTAAGGTAAGAAAATGAACATTTTTATTCTTACCTACTTGAAATGTAGATCTCATAAATAATTTGAATTATGAAGATAAAATTTCCTTTAAAAATGAACATAATTAATTTAATTATTTTGAAACTAATAATTTTAATTTAAAGGATACACCAATGCAAGTGCGTGCAAATACATATGTGCAATGCAAAAGGTTTGATCATATTTTTTAGAATAAGTATTATTTAGAGTTTAAAAAATAATGCAAAAACGAACATAATCTTTGGATAATTTAAAATATAAGTATAATTATTAAATGATGGAGAAAGAAGAACTCTATGAAAACATTAATGTTACGTTTTAAATGACTATTAACACATGATATATTATATTAGATACTAAAGTCACTGAATATTCCCGTGTAACTGATTTAGAAGATCTCCAAAACTATTACTCGTTAGAATAATCAAATGTGTGTGTACCACACACACATATATATGTTACAAAAGTGATGTGGCACATCTCAAAAGCTAGAATTTTCATCTATCTTTTTCTCATTTTCTTGAGCTTTGTTCTTATTTTTTCCCTATTTATATGTTATATTAGAAAATATAAAAAATATTTTTTAATTACATTCTCTTAATTAATCATCAATTTTTCAGTTTAGAAAATTAAAAGTCTGCGTCATTATGACTTTAATAATCATTTATGCAATGAGATATGCATAAAACGTAGAAGTTTAGAACTGAGTATGAATAATAAGATGAATTCTACTTTCATTTTTGATTTATATGAATTTAAAATTAAACGAAGTCTTTTAGTATTAAATATTTATTTAGATTTGAAAACTAAAAAAAGTCTTTCAATATTCCAATAATTTTAAAAATTTAGCTTGTATAGTGAATTAAGTTTTTCTTTATGACCGCGCTAGTTATCTAGCTATATATTAAAGTAACAAAATAACAAGGAGTAGTGTGCAAAATTAGGAAGAGTAGAAATAGTATTCTTCTATCTTTCTTTTCTACATTAAACATGGGCTATTTATAGCACAAGTAAAAAGATGGAAACTTATCCAAAGTGAAAGAGGTGAGATATGACTAATTAACATTACTTATGTGTTTGTACGCCTTATGTCCTTTAATATGGACATATGGCATCCATCAATTCACAACACTCTCCCTTGGATGTCGATGTAAAGGAAAATTTCTTGAATACGCATTTGAGTGATGGCTCATTAAAAATCTTATCAGGAAAAACACAGTAGGATAAAAACCCTGGTTAAGGAAAAAAGAGTACAGCGCGTATTCTCACTCCCTCTAATGAAGACCCGATTCGACTGATTGAGTCTTCGCATTCCAATTTTGTGTACCATCTTTTTAAAGGTTGAAGTTGGTAAAGATTTGGTGAACAAATCTGCTGGATTGTCACTTGAACGGATTTGTTGTACATCATGATCGGCATTCTTCTAGAGATCATGTGTGAAGAATAACTTTAGCAAAATGTGTTTCGTTCTATCTCTTTTTATAAAGTTCTCTTTTAATTGAGTTATGCATGCTGCATTGTCTTCAAATATGACTGTGGAAACCTTGATATCGAGCTTCAGGCCATATCTCTCTCTGATAGAATGTATCACTGATCTCAGTCATATGCATTCTCTACTTGCCTCATGGATAGCTACTATCTCAGCATGATTTAAAAAAGTGGCAACGATAGACTGCTTTGTAGATCATCATGATATAGCAGTACCTCCGTATGTAAACACATAGCTTGTTTGATATTGCGCTTTATATGGGTCAGATAAATAACCTGCATCTGCATGACTAACAAGATTTGGACTAGCTTAGTTAGTATAAAATAGACCCATATCAGTAGTCCTTTTTAGGTACCTCAATATATACTTAACTCTGTTTCAGTGTCTTCACGTAGGAGAAGAACTATACCTTGCTAGCAAATTAATAAAAAATATTATATCCGGCCTTGTAGCATTAGAGAGGTACATAAGTGTGCCAATAGCATTGAGATATGGTACTTCGGGATCAAGAATCTCTTCACCCTCTTCTAGATGTCGAATGGATATTTACTCACTTCGAGTGATCGAACAATCATTGGAGTACTTAATGTATATGCTTTATCCATGTAAAATTGCTTCAAAACCTTCTCAATATACGCAGTTTGATAAATGAAACCCTCGTCTGCTAAATGTTCAATTTGCAGACTAAGATAAAGTTTTGTCTTTGCAAGATCTTTCATTTCGAATTCTATCTTTAGATATTCAATTGCCTTTTGGACCTCTTATGGAGTTCCAATGAGATTTATATAAACAGCGAGTATGACAAACCCTGATGTCGTTTTCTTAATGAAAATACAATGACAAATGACATCTTTTATGTAACCTTCATTTTTTCAAGTACTCACTTGGACGATTATACAACATACGCCCTGATTGTTTTAGATCGTACAACGATCTTTGTAATCTGATTGAATATAATCCCCCGAGACTTTGAACTATATGCTTCAAGAAATTTTAATCCTTCTGGGATTTTTATGTAAATATCGTTATCAAGTGAACCATAAAGATAAGTTGTAACCACATCCATTAGATGAATTTCAAGATTTTCATGTACAGCTAGCCCGATGAGGTATCGAAACATTATTGCATCCATAATAGGTGAATATTTTTCTTCATAATTGACACCGAGTCTTTGAGAGAATCCTTGTGCAACAAGACGTGCCCTGTATCTTACAATTTTATTTTCTCATTTTTTTTTACGTACGAAGACCCATTTATAGCCGACTGGTTTTACACCATCTGGAGTTTGGACTACAGGTCCAAAAACCTTTCGTTTAGCAAGTGAGTTCAATTTCGATTGAATTGCTTCTTGTCATTTTGGCCAATCTTTTCTTCGCCGACATTCTTCGACAGATAGAGGTTCAAGGTCTTCATTGTCTTGCATAATATTTTGTGTGACATTATATGCAAAAATATTATCCATCGTAATTTTTGATCAGTCTAAATTTACCTAATCACTAGTAGAACTTATTGAAAAAAGTTCTTCATTCACTTGAGTCTCGGGTTCACTGATTTCTTCAAGAATATCAGGATTAATCAAATTTTGAGTCTCTTCAAGAGAATCTTTTATAATATTATCTTTATCATTCTTCGCGCTTATTTTTTTAGGATTTTTATCTTTTGAACCCAATGGCCTACCACGCTTTAGGAGTGCTTGGGATTAAGAAACTATGACATTAGTAGATGATTCCTTTGGGACTTCAATTCGGACAGGCACAGTCGTTGTAAGGATATGTGACTTAGTTATCCTTTTCAAATCAGTAAATGCATCTGGCATTTGATTTGCTAGTTTTTGTAAGTGAATGATCCTCTGGACTTCATTTTCACATATGGGGGTACGTGGATCAAAATGAGATAATGATGAAACTTTTCATGCAATTTCTCTTTTCAGTTCACATTTTTCTCCCCCTGATTGCAAAGAATTTGTTTTATCAAATCGATAATCTGTAAATTGAGCAGTAAATAAATCTCCCGTCAATGATTTAAGATAGCGAATTATAGAAAGTAACCCGAACCCAATATATATTCCTAACCTTCGCTGAGGGCCCATCTTAGTTCGTTGTGGTGGTGCAACTGAAACATATACAACACATCCAAAAATTCGTAGATGGGCAATATTTGACTCATGACCAAGGATCAACTGTAATGGAAAGTACTTATTATAATGAGTTGGTCTGAGACGAACAAGTGATGTTGCATGTAAGATAGCATGACCCCAAACAGTAGTGGGCAATTTCATTTTCATAAGCAGTGATCTTGCTATCAATTATAGGCGCTTAATGAATGACTCAGCAATGCCATTTTGAGTATGAACAAGAGCAATAAGATGTCCAACTCTTATCCCAATTGACATGCAATAATCATCAAAAACTTGGGATGTAAATTCTCCAGCATTATCGAGACGGATAGCCTTAATAGAATAATCTGAGAATTCTGCCCTTAATCGTATTATTTATGTCAATAATTTCACAAACGCCAGGTTGCGAGATGACAAGAGGCACACATGCGATCATCTTGAAGATCCATCTATTAGGACCATAAAATAGCTAAATGACCCACTAGATGGGTGAATAGGCCCACATATATCCCCATGTATACGTTCTAGAAACATAGGGGGTTCGACGCCAATTTTCAATGGCGATGATTTAGTTATCAGTTTGCCTTGATAATAAGCAGCATATGAAAATTCATCACTTGCAAGAATCTTCGGGTTCTTTAGTGGATGCCCTTTTGAATTTTCAATAATTCATCTCATCGTTGTTGAAACAGGATGGCCTATTCGATCATGTCAAAGCACAAACGTATTTAGATTAGTAAACTTCTGATTTACTATAGAGTGTGCTTTAATTGTACTAATTTTGATATAGTATAAGCCGGGAGACAAAGTTGGAAATTTCTCCAACACTTGTTTTTTACCTGAGATATTTTTGATAATGTCAAGATATTCAGCATTCATTTCATTTATTCAGCATTCATTTCATTTATTGTCTCAATATGATATCCATTTAGGCAGACAACTTTAAAACTCAATAAATTTCTTGGGGATTTAGAAGAGAACAATGCATCTTCTATAACTAGTTTTGTCCCCTTAGACAGAAATATAGTAGTTCTTCCGAAGCCTTCAATCAATTTTGAATTACCAGAAATTGTTGTAACATTTGTTTTTCTTCTAAGTAAGCGGGAAAAGTATTTTTCATCTTTAAATATTATATGTGTTGTTCCACTATCAATTACACAAATATCGTCACGGTCGATTAGTGATACAAATAAGACTTGAGGAGTATCCATATTTTCTTCAAGATGAAAATATAAATAAAGTAAATATTACAGTATTACTAGCACATAAAGTATTTTCACAAACTTTAGTTATTTACAAGACTAGTGAGATATTATTAACAGAAATGTAAACTAATACAACTTGAACAAAAAAGTAAAATAATCAGACTATTTCATAATTATCACCGACAGGGTGATTTACGTGTTCTTCAGGAACTACAAAGAAATCTGAAACTTTCAAGTCCATGGGCTCAACATTATCTTCAAAGAGAAAGTCTGCTTCAACATCATTATCTATTTTCTTAAGGAACTTCTGATAGAGCTTCACCAAATGCTTTGGCGTACGACAGGTACGCGACCAATGCCCATTTCCTTCACATCGATAACAGTTACTTTTAGAGTTCGTCCTTGACGCTGCTTCAGGAGTTTCACCCTTCTTTTTGCACTGCTGGTGCTGAGGGTTATTGTTTATTACAAGGAGATCACCCTGATTAAAATACCTTCCACGACTATGACCTCGACCACGATCACGACTAGAGTCAGGACTTCTTTTATGCCTGGTTGGGTAAAAATTTACAGCATTCACTTCAGGGAATGAAGCAGTACCAACAGGTCGACTTTCATGATTTCTCCTTAAAAGATCATTATATTGTTCAGCAATAAGAAGATGAGAATTCAATTCAGAATATTTTTTAAATCTCATGCTGTTGCAGGAGCATACTCAAAGTGGAAAAAGTAGAGAATGTTTTCTCTAACATGTCGTGATCTATGATATCTTTCCCGCATAAATTAAACTGTGATTTAATTCTCAACATCGCAGAATTATAATCAGTTATATTCTTAAAATCTTGCAACCTCAGATGGGTCCATTCGTAACAATTTAAATTGTTCCGCAATACAAGAGGATCCTTAATCGTGAGGTATTTCATTTTCAAACCTTCATTAAGATGATGACGAAGAAATATCATAGCCTTGGCCTTGTCTTGATTTGATGCCTTATTGACGTTTTTTATGGTGTCTGTCAGACCCATCGCATTCAAATGTATTTCGACATCCAGTGTCCAGGATATATAAGTTTTGCCCGATATATCTAGGGCACTAAATTCACGTTTTAAAATATTAGACATTATTTAAGAAAAATAAATACTAACCTTTAAATATTATTGAAAAGTTTTTATAGAGACTCGTGTTAATAATGTGATATAAACTTATATATTAAAGTAACAAAATAACAAGGAGTCGTGTGCAAAATTAGGAAGTGTAGAAATAGTAATCTTCTATCTTCCTTTTCTACATTAAACATAGGCTATTTATAGCCCAAATAAAAAGGTGGAAACTTATCCAAAGTGGAAGAGGTGGAAGATGATTAATTAACATTACATGTGTTTGTATGCCACATGTCCTTTAATATGGACATATGGCATACATGCACCAACTCACAACATATTACTCATTTTTTTGTTATTTTAATACTCCTCCAGTCTTATTTTATGTGGCATAGTTTGATCGGACATAGAGTTTAAAAAATAAGGAAAGACTTGGTGATGTTTTTTAAATTATTTTTTATTAAAAAAAATTTATAGTACTATCTTTTCTTTAATTAAGTAAAACCAATAAAAGTAAAAATGGAATTATGTCTTTAAATAATTATTAAATAAAAAAGTGATACTTCTTTTGAGACAGACAAAAAAAATGACGATACATAAAATGAGTCGGAGAAAGTACTCTTTTTATCTTGTCAATTAGGTGCATTATAGTGGACCGTGTAGATTAGCTTGACAATTTTGAACCTTTAGAAAATCCTACTCCGAAATTTGCATGGTGCTTCCATCAGAATTTTGATTCAAGTGATTAACATACACTTCCCGTTAATGAAAATAATATTTTTAGATTATGAGGTTATACAAATAATTTTAATTTTAAAATTAAGATTGCAGGTTTTTGTTACAGTGAATAAAATATACTTTGCTAGTGTAAAAGTAGTTTACACCGAATGTGTATATTGATTAACTTGAATTAGAAGTATGATTGAATATTAATAACCGATTAATGCTCGACCGATATGTTGTTCTATCTAATTGTCTCAAGTTTATGTACTAATATTTTTGGTACATTGAGAAATGCTAAATAAACTTGAAGTCTCTTAACAAGTTACTTAGCTTAAATTTAAATCAGTAGGAGTATAAACACAATTTGCTTAGGTGTCACTTCACAGACTAACAATTTTTTTTGTATGTTTGTGTACTTTATTTGTAAGAAATTGAGTATTGATTTGTCTCTCTCCAGTGTGTGGTCATTGGGGGGTTTACTCTGAATGTGTATAGTGTTTATACGCCGCAGGTGGGCTTGGACGAGGAGGAGAAAATGAGATTTTGGGAGGCTTTGGACGAGTTGGTGAGAAGTGTGTGCCTAGCTCTGAGAAGATTGCCGTAGCAGGGGATTTCAGTTGGCACATTGGGGGAGGCTATGACGATGTGCATGGAGGTTTTGATTTTGGGGAAAGAAATGGAGAGGGAGCTGCCCTGTTGGATTTTACGAGGGCCTTTGGGGCTGGTGGTAGTGAATTCGAGCTTTCCGAAAAAGGAGGAACACCTGATTACCTTTCGAAGCATGATAGCCAAGACTTAGATTGACTTTTTGTTGCTTAGTTAGGGGGATAGGGCGTTGTGTAAGGACTGTAAGGTCATTCCGAGTGAGAATCTTTCGACCCAGCACAGGCTTCTAGTGATGGACTTGGTTATTAAGAAGGACAAGAAGATGAAGGACCGGGAGGGTCGACCCAGAATTAAGTGGGGTGACTTGACGCCGGTTAGTGTATCGGAGAAATGGGAAAAGATAGCTGGAATGAGGGTGTGGGAGTGTAGGGAGATGTGGATGGTATGTGGGATAGGGCTGCCAATTGCATCAAAAAGGCTGCGAGAGAGGTATTGGGTGTTTTGAGGGGCCGATCTAGACACCATCGGGGGACTGGTGGTGGAACGAAGAAGTTAAGAAGAAAGTGGAGATTAAGAAGTCGGCGTATGTTAAGTTGGATGAGAGTAAAGATGAAGAGGAGAAACAGGTGAATAGGGAGGAGTACAAGTTAGCTAGGAAGGAGGCTAAGTTAGCTTACGGTTGCTAAGACAGCAGAGTTTGAGAGCCTGTATGCGGGATTAGAAGAGAGAGACGGAGAAAAGAGGTTTTATAGGCTTGCTAAGGCTAGGGATCGAAAGGGTCGGGACCTCGATCAAGTGAAGTGCATTAAAAGAGAGGATGGTAGAGTGCTGGAGGAGGACGTTCACATTAAGAGAAGATGACAGACGTATTTTCATAGACTCTTGAACGATGAGGGGGACAGAGTGTAACACCCCGTATTCAAGTACATGTATTGGCGTATTCAAGTACGTGTATTGGTCTTATTTATATGGAATTAATTTTTTTATTTTATTTATACCGGAATTTGCCCGTCGATGATTCCATACGAAGGTTATTGAATAAGATTTCCAACGATATAAAGATTTCTAAAAACGAATAAGTTTCGGATATAATTGAGCACGTTCGAAACTATAAAACGGTGGCCGGGATATGGTAAATAGTAAATGTGCAGGAAAGGAAAATTTCCTGCACACAAACTACTGAGGCCTGCCAGTTTTTTGGGTCAACTTTGAACAATCATAACTCCCTTAATATAATGAACTGGGAGAGCTACGACCTATCAAAAGAAAGATCTTTGAGTCTTCTTTCCAATGCAATTAGTTTCATCCAAATCCAACGTCTAAGTAAGGAGTTATACTCGTTTTACTTTAGCCTCTCAAAACAGATTTTTAGTTTCAACTTCAAACGATCATAACTCCTTGTACAGGACGAACTGGGTGGACTACTTTATATGAAATGAAAGACCTTTGAATTATCTTTCCAACGATACCAATTTCACCCAAATTCGATATCGGAGGAAAGAGTTATGGTCGATCTACTTTAGCTTGTCAAAACAGTCCACCATGGACAGATTCGGATTTACTTAAAATTTTAAGGGTAATATGGTCATTTTCCATCACCTCATGAACGAAAATTGGTCATTATATACATATACTTAGCCTCATATCCATTATTTATCATCCATTATTGAAGAATAAGAAATCCTAGCCAAATTTCAACTCCAATTATCTTGTGATTCAACCGTAGAAAATCCAAATTGATTCTGTAGTTGTGTTCACCGTCTCGAGGGCTTCGAGAAGCACCCCTTATTTGTGCCAACAGGACTTCGAAATCAAAAGGGCCATTTTATGGTAAGGATGTAAATTATGTTGGTGTTATTTATATGGATATGTATATATATGCATGTAAGCATAAGAAGTGTGTTATTTGATTGTTGTTGAAAGATGATTGGAAATGATGTTGGATTATTCTTGTGCATGGTTGGATTATGTTGAATTGTGAAGGGATTTGGTGTGATGATGTGGTATTGAAATGATGATTATATATATATATATATACACATAAGCCTATTGTTCAAGTTGGTTTTTGGAATGCTATGCAAATATTGGTTGTATGGAATTATGGAAGAGAATTGTGGTGTTGGGTTGCTAATACTAGATGCCAAACATTTCATTGTAGATAAGTGATTTGTAAAGACGGGAGTTGTGTTGAATTGGTATCCGAATCTACGACGAGGTATGTAAAGCATACTCTAACAATGTTCTTTGGCATGAAAACACCAATGTTCCATCAAGTAAGATTCCGAGGTTGTCCAAAAACATGTATTGTTCTACGTTACCAACGAAGTTGTTTCCATCCTATAAAGTGTCAAAATGTTTCATTGATATACCAAAAGGCTCCTATTTCATTGTTGTGATATTGATGATTCTGAAACACATTGTTGATGTACCAATGAGTCTTTATTACATCGTTATTGTATAGAAGGTCTATTACTTGGTTCCCATTGATGTATCATTGTTTCAAAGTATCAAAAATGTGGTGGCGACCGAAATAACAATCTCAAATATTAATTGAACTAAGTGATGGAAAAGTTCTCTCTTATCGGGTGGTATCCCAGGGGCATAAGCCTAGCATGGGTCGATCCCTATTTATGTGTTTATGGGTGGTATCCCAGGGGCATAAGCCTAGCATGGGTCGATCCCAGTTGATATGTACTGGAGGCAACCTAATGGTCACAGTACAGTAATGATTACAAAGACGATAAGAACGAAGGTAAAGTGATTGAATAAATACAATGTACAGGTTGTCACAAGTTCTAGTAAGTGTGGTCCACTCCTATTACGATTTATTCACTTGTTTCTGATTTCTATTGAGCTCCTATATCATATGTGATTATCTACAGCTTTACATACTCAGTACATATTTCGTACTGACGTCCCCCACGGGGACCTGCATTTCATGCTGCAGGCACAGGTACCTCAGCTCATACACCGCACAAGTAGGAGCCAGGTCATACAGCTATTGTTGGTGAGCTCCAGTTTGCTTCGGAGCTTTCCGAGTCGGTTCCTTATGTTTTGTTATTGTACAGGAGTCATGTGTGGGCGAGGGTTTGTCCCGACCCTAGTTATGTCATGTATATCCTAGAGGCTTTGTAGACATAAGGAAGGGTAAAGTCATGGAAGTTTATATAGTGATGTTATATTTGTATATGTGGTGGCCCCGACGGCCAAGTATTATATATATATATATATTTGTGTGTGTTGTGCTGATACAGGTAATTAGACCCTTATATATGCAACGAAGTGCTGTCCAAATTTTTGGTGACATATAAGTGAAAGTACAGGTATTTGAACGGGTTCTCCCGGGCCTTCTCGGCTTCGGGTGTCAGTCCGACCCGATGGGATTTTTGTGAGTATATGGTATTACTCTGTGGTGTCATATTTTTATTATTCCATCCATCCTGTTGCATTTTTATTACGACTTTGTTTACTATCATTTATTTTGAGCCGGGGGTCTATCGGAAACAGCCTCTTTACTTCCTCGAGGATAACGATATGGACTGCGTACATTTACCTTCCCCAAACTCCACTATGTAAGAATACACTAAATTTTTTATTATTGTTGTGCAGTGTGTAATATTCACTTTGACCACTTTCAGCAAATATTTGGATTCTTTATAGTAATAGCTAGAAGTGTATGTCCTTCTCTGCCCGACATTAAATAAGCATTCAATTTCCATTTTGAAGTCATTATATCCCGTTCATTGTCTCAATTGAGACCCTACTTGATAGTCCACAATTTTGAAATAAGAAGTGATATAGATGATGCTCGGTCTAAATTATACTATATACTTATCTATTATTTACCTCGTTTTGAAATATTTTATTCATTGTTTGATTGATAATTATAATATATACCAGCGGTGATAGCCCCGTGCTGAGCACGAACCCAACATGTTAAGATTAAATTTTTTAAATTATTATAAAATCAGTGAAATAAATTGTCATAATTAAGTATTGATATATTTATATATAATATGAGTGTATTTAGAAATTTAATCGCAGTTTATATTCTCCCGATAATTTTACTACTTAAAGTTTAGATCTTTCATTAAGCGTTAAAGAAATATATTTATGCATGAAGTGGCATAAAAAATTTAAATTATTTTAAATAATTTAAGTTTTTAATTATTCTGTTTTATAATACTTTTTCTTTTATTTCAATTTAAGTGATACTGATATAACTTTGAGAGTTAAGCAAATATCACGATTGAAGTTGCAAAGCAGTCATGTCTTAAATGACTCATAATAACTAATTAGAAGTGATATAGAAAAATTGCTATAAAAAATACTTGTGAAAATAATATAAGTGGGCATCATATAAGATATAAAGTTAATTTAAAACATTAAGAGTTAATTTATTATTTTATATCTATTTTACCTTTTCAATATTAATAATTTTTTAATAAGTTAATTTAAAATATTAAGAGTTAATTTATCATTTTATGTCTATTTTTCCTTTTAAATATTATTAATTTTTTAATACTTAGATGACTTATAATAATTAATTAGAGGTAATATAATAAAATTACGGTAGAAGTAGCTGAAGCAGACATGTCATTAATGTCTATTTAAATTTTTAAATTAAATATTATTAATTCAAATACGTAAATCACATATAATAATTAATTAGGGTGATATAATAAAATCACAAAGAAAGCAGTGGTCGGGAAGCATGTCGACCACCGAAACGAAAAAGCAGTTAAAAAAATAAAATTAAATTTCCTTATTTACGTATTTTATGCTTCATTTAGTCGTACCTAATAAAAATTGATATTTTGATTATTCATATCTTAGCTCGTAATTATGTATTTAATTTTTTTATTTGAATTTATTCATTTAGATCTCAATAGATGTACTACTTTCATACTTTCTTTTTGACACAAATATTACTATTGCAAAGTTCTTCATCCAATCATTTTTAATTTATAATTTTTTATCTACTTTTATCTTTGTTATTAAATATTATTTATAATTTAATACTTAAATGACTTATAATAACTATTTAGAAGCGATAATAAAACTATTATGAAAATGCTTATGAAAAAAAATTAAGTGAACCTCATATAAGTCGTCAAGTTAATTTAAAACATCAATGATTAACTAATTAGAAACGATACAGTAAAATTACTATAAAAAGTACATGTGAAAAAAAATTAAGTGAACCCCATATAAGCATCAAGTTAATTTAAAATATCAAGAGTAAACTTATAATTTTGTATCTATTTTACCTTTTTTTATGAAATATTATCAATTTTCTAATGCTTACATGATCTATAATGCTTAATTAGGGGTGATATAATAAAATCACGATTGAAGCAGTCATGTCATAAATGTCTATTTTTTTTTTAATTAAATATGATTGATTTTCTCATACGCAAATGACTTATAATAATTAATTAGAGATGATATAGTAAAATCACGATTGAAGCAGCTGACTATTTTACTTTCACCGGATTCATTGCCGCTTGTATATTAGTAATAGATTTGAGCTTTATGTTGGTATATTTTGATGATTAATTAGGCGAGTGAGATATTTGGAGCTAAATCGGAGTTAAACGAACAATAAATACACTAAATAAATGAGAATGCAAACGTCTCGATCGCACATCATTATAAGTTGAATTGCACTCGAAACTTAGCCATATTTAATTTGAAGAATGTTGTTGGTGAAAATCGCGTTCATGATGCATCAAAAATACCCCCACAAAATTTATGCACGCTGGGGCACCACCCAATGCCTGGCAGCCTGGCATTAGGTGGTGCGGTGGAGACAAATGTGGCGCCGTGCAGCCTCCATTGACGCTAAACCGCACCCTATATATCCCAAACACGTTTTATTAAAGATATTTTTGGAGGAAAGGAGAGCCCAACTTATAGAGAGGGCTTCAGCTCAAATTCGAAGACCAACTCTTAACTACATAATTTGAATTAGTTTATTGTCATTCACATGCACACTCATCACTCATGGCTCATAAATATATGGCATAAATCGATTAACGTTAGTTTATTGCCATCGCAAAATCATGGTGCATAATAAATCATAAGTATGAATGTTCCAGAGTAGATACGATAATATCTTACTACAGCTAGCTAGTTATTTAAATGTTTCTAAAACGAGGACCTATGTTAGAAGTAGATTAATCAACCAAAGTAGTCATGTTCACACTAAATTTCTTCAGTTCTCATTAGCAATTATTGGTGCCATCTTCAGTAGTAATTTTAATTTTATAGATAGTAGACATTTTCAATAGCTCTCCCACCTTTGCCAAAATTTCTTCAATCTTAACATATGATGGTTACAAGACCAACACGTTACATTACCAATGCAAAAGATGAGCTGGTGGTCTTTCAGGGTACTCTTCAACTTGCAAAAGAAAAGCACCTCATTCCTCCCTTGCAAATCAACATCAACTCAGAGGTAATTCTCCACATACTGTAACACAAAAATATTACTTGTACCTCACATATTATTGATGATTGATTGCATGTCTCTTCTAATGGACATATATGCCACGTATATATAAAAAAGCTAACCGAATGGCTTGTCTTTTAACAAAATATTGTTGTGCAATAGTACGTAGTTGTGATTTTACTTCTATCAATCATGGTTGCCTTCGATATATTTTCATCTCCAAACGCTTATGTGTTAGTAGTCATACATCGTTTGTGGAATGGGCTATTGGAATCATATCTTTTCTGGTTTTACCTCATAAGCTAATTTTTAAAATTGAATTAGGTCCAAGATGATCTATTTTCTTTAACATAACATGGTAACATAAGTCAAGGTTATTCCCATTCTTGATTTAATTACCTTGTAGTAAGCTCCTGTATTATGTTAATTCACACTCCTCTTGATGGGTCTAATTAAGTATCCAGGGTGATAGAGAGGTTGTTTGTAGTCCCTCATTGTTTGTGGAATGCATAATTGGGATCGTTGTACATGTTATCTTGGCATTGCTTACCTAAAATAACTATTTCCTCTGTATCAATTTGCTCGACTTGATTCGGAGTATGAGAGTCAAGTTGATTAATATATGACATGAATTCAGATATAGAATATAATCTCATTTTTAAAAAAAGTAAATTTATACATTTAGAAGCTACTAGTTAGGTGTACGCGTTTTGCGCGTGTATCTCACTCTAATGAATTCAAATGTTACACTAAATAGAATATTTGTTTAAATTGATAAAGATGTGTATAATAATTAAATTCAACATCTTTTGAATATGTAAAGATGGAGAATTTATTTAATTAAATCTGACCTTTACCAAAAAAAAAATTCAAAGCCGATTGGCATTCATCTACCACCTATAAGCTATAACAAAACAATATAATATAGAGATATATGAAAACAATACAATTAAATCTAACCTTTACAAAAAAAAAAAAAAATCTCAAAGCCGACGGACATTCATCTATCAAAACAATACATCTAAACCTAACCTTTACATAAAAAAAATAAAATCAAATCAGAGATATCAAAATAATACAATTAAATTTAATCTTTACCTGAAAACTTTTTTTAGAGTCAGTCGATATTTATCTATTAAGTGTAAACTATAACAAAACAATATGATAAAAGAGATATCAAAACAATACAATTAAATCTAACCTTTACACACAAAAATTTCTCAAAACTGATCAACATTCATCTACGACCTGTAAACTACCATTTACGACCTGTAAACTACCACAAAATAATACACTAATAGAGATACTAAAACAATACAGTTAAACCTAATCAAAAGGGACGACTTGAATGAAAATAAAATAAGAAAATATAGTAGAAGTAAAAAAAGATATATATATAACCAGAAACAGTATTTTTTACAAAAGTAAAAATCTTCATAAACATCTCTTCGTGTAAATATAAGGTAGAGTAACATATTTATTTTAAAATTCTAATTATGGTATATTAAAGATAAGGAGGGAAAAATAATTTATCTTTACTAAAAATACTAAAGGAATTTTATACCTAAGCAAATTATATTACTATCACACATTCCTATTAAAATAAGGAAAGAAAATTGATTTACCTTAACTAAAAAACAGTACACGTAATTTATAATTTTTCCGAAAATATAAATTATAAGAAAATTTTTAAAAACCAAATTTCCAAGTTGTGTCGTTTTCCTATAGAAAATTTGATCAACTTACATGAATTCATGTATCATAAATGAATATTAAAAAGAAAAAAAAAACTGTGATAACCTTCTTTTGGTAACTTAATGGCTGGAGGATTTATTCAACCGAATAATGTTTAGCTTTGCATCGTTTAATACTAAAAACAGTATACTTAATTTATAATTTTTTCAAAAATATAAATTATTAACATTTACTTCTATGATTGTATTTATTTATCATATATAAGGTACTATAATTAAGACTCTTTTACTAATGGTAATTTTTTATTTTTTCAAAAATATATATTATTAGATTATAGACTATAGATATAGATTATAGATTATAAATTATAAATTATAAATTATAAATTATAAATATAGATTATAGATATAAATATAGATTAGTATCTCTTTTCTCACTTATATTTTTTCAAGTTCTTTTTTTGGACAGTTTTCTTTTGTTTTAATCTGTTTTAAAATCAATTTTATTTATTTGGTCCGCTAAAAATAACTTTTCTCTTTATTTATTTATTTTAACAAATGAAAAATTCATGTTATTTCTTTAATATTTATCACTAAATAACTATATAAAGTATATATTAAAAGTATGAAGGGCTTTAGAAATGTTGTTTGAACTTTTTGTCCTTCATTAAAAGTCTTTGTTTTAGACAAAATCATTTTTTTATTATTTCTTTATAATATTTTAAAGTTAAGAATTAATTAAATATATTTATGGTAAGACCTTTCCTTATTTATGATTATGTGCTCAAATTTATGATTAAATTTAGATTGTTTGATTCTTAAAAAATGAAAAATAATATATAAATTTGGAAAGAAATTAAAATAAAGAAGTATAGTGTAGGAAAAAAAAAAGGGGCGGGGGGGCAAAAATAGCGGCACTGAGAATGAGGAGATGAAGAGAGGTACATTTACTACACAAAGGGATAACTAAATACACTTGTCTATAAATAAATGATACCTCATATAATTATTATTGATTGAATCTCACCCATGTTAAAATTTTCCCTTTTAAAGTATAAAAAATATCCATGTTGACCAAAAAAATAAAAATCCACAAATAAAAGGGGTAGAATTAGAATTCAAGCAAACAAAAGGACTATAAAAACAATTTACTTCTGCTTGGGGACCATAGATTTTGTGCCTATTACCCGTTTGCCACTTGACACTCAGAAAATGAATAAAAAGGTGCGATGGGGTTATAGGAGAAAGTGCCAATAGTTGACGTGGTCCCTACCTATTCAGATTTTTCTTTCCCATCACATGACAAACAATACTGTACTTTACCTACTGAATCTTGAGGAATCCAATTGCTCTTCTTTCATTGGTTGCTGATACGTATCTTTGTCCCTCCTTTCCTTTTATTCTCTATTCTTAAATATTTTTTTTATTTTTCAAAATAATTTTTCTATATTATCTTGACAATTGGACCTACGTCCTTTTAAAAAAAAAAAGAAATACATCACGAGGCACCTAAGTTGTACTAGGGGCGACGCTATATGTTATTTATAGGTTGATTTGAATGAATCTAGATTGATTTGGTTTTTATTGAAAAAAAATCAAATCAATTATGTTGATTTATTAAAATTATAAATTAAATTAACATAAAATAATTTTTTCGGTTTAGATTTTAATTATTTTTTTTTATCTTTTTTGTTTTTCTTGATTTTTTATAATCTTTATTTTTTAGAATTATATTGTGATTGAAGATTAGATCAAGTATATTTTCATCCATGTGCTAATGAAAAATCACAATTATGAAAAATTGAGGAGCGAAAAACTCTCTTGAAACTAAAAAGTAAGATGAAGAGTGAAAAGTTTAGGTTTTAAGTTTATATTGGATTTTGAATCATTTTATTAACAATTAATGAATAAATATTATAACTTAAAGGCTCAAATATGAATATATATATATATGTATACACACACATCTACTTTATAAATATTGAAAAATTAATAAAACTAATTAAAAAGGTATTTAAAAAGTAGATTATAATTAATATTTTATGTATAAAATGTTAAATTATATATATGCATATATATACATATATATATACATACATACATACATACATACATAAAAATGACCCTAAACTTGACACTAAATTATAACTTTGACCTTAAACTTTTGACAGTGCACAATTATGACTTTTAACTATTCAAAACTGCACAAATATGACCTCCAATCCTACGTGGCAAAACCCGTGTTCAACACGCAAAACTGAATGCGTCCAGCTTAAAATTTAAGGGCATAATACATAAATATGACCTTAAACTTTGACAGTGCACAAATATGACCTTTAACTATTCAAAACTGCACAAATATGACCTTTAAATGACTCTTCACTATTATTTTTGGCTCAAAGATGAAAATGACATCTAATTTCCTTTGTCATTGCGGAAAAAGAACAATATTGAAGATTTATTAATTAGGCGGGTCAGCCTCATATGAAAAAATCGAGCGGGTATGTATATATATTATAAAACAGATGACGAATTTAAGTTATATAATATATCTAAATATTATTTATTTAAATATTAAATTAAAAATGAAACTATACTAATAATAAAAAAAATTGTAGTTTTAATAAAACGTTATTAAATTAATGTTATTAAGGATAGTAGTAGTAGTATATTAAATTAAAGTTATCAAATTAACGTAATTAAAATGTTATTAAATTAACTTTATTAAAATGTTATTAAATTAACGAGAGGCAGACCTACGTGGTTGACATGGGGTTCACCCAAACCCCCTCGGTAAAAAAATTACGTTGTATATATATAAGATAGAAAATGTATATTTATGTACGTATATTAATGTTGAACCACATAAAACAAGTCACTTAGATAGCCCAGTGGTGTTATTTGCTCTTCTTGGGTGCTTCCTTCAGCCTACTGTGCGGGTTCGATCCCTGCTAGTGGTTGTTTTTTTTTTAATTAAAAAAAACTAGGTGTTGCTGCTATAGAAATAAATAAATAAATAATAATAATTTTTTAAAATTAAAAAAAAATTAGGTGCTGCTACTATAGAAATAAATAAATAAATAATAATAATAATAATAATAACAACAACAACTACAACAACAACAATAATAATAATAATAAAAAAAAACGACATCGTTTTAACAGAAAAATTAAAACTCTGACAGTGCACAAATATGACCTTTAACTATTCAAAACTGCATAAATATAACCTCTCTCCAAGTCAACTCTTTTAACGACGTGGCACCGTGTGATTGAATTACCTTTTCACGTAGGCGCGAGTGAGACTCACGCATGGGGTTGCAAAATCGGAGGTCATATTTATTCAGGTTTTGAATAGTTAAAGGTTCTATTTGTGCACTATCAAAGTTTAAGGTCAAAGTTATAATTTGATGTTAAGTTTAAGGTCATTTTTATATATCAACTCTATATATATACATACATATACACACACACACACATATATATATATTATGTCGGTTTGATTTGAGTTGGGTTTGACTTTTTTTTATGAACACCAAATCAAACCAAGAATGGTTATGCCGGTTTGATTTGGTTTGAGTTTGACTTTTTTTTGTTAACACCAAACCAAACCAAGAATGGTCAATTTTTTTTTTTCAAACACCAAAGCAACCAAACCAAACCATATGTCAAATTTTTTTCTCGATTTGGTTTGGTTCTTCGGTTTGATTCGACTTGACGATTTGGTTTGTACACCCCTAAATCTAATATTGGTTTTCATATAGATTTTATATTGGTATTAAATAATTAAAAAAATATATATATAACCACCGATCCGAATCCACAATAGACGAGGAGCAGGCAGCCCAGTCGTCCGCCTATAGAGCTCAGCCTTTGTGGTTGTGGCTTCGAAACCCCCTTGCAACATTGCTTTTTCTTTTTAAAATAAAATTCTTCGTCTTAAAATTCAGAACTCAAAAGCTTCAAATTTTGATTCAGCCTCTAATCGTTCCTTTTCAACTTTCAATGTAGATAGTAATTTTTCATTTAGCTTTTGCTTCTTGATATTCAAGTTATGTGAACTTTATACATGACATACTTTTTTTAGGTTAACATAATCTCTTATGAGTAAAATTGTAATTTACAGACATTTTGTATATTTGTAAGTATTAAATTAACGTAATCTTAGTGATGAACGTATTGTTTAATTTTTGAGGAAGGAAAGTAATAGAAAAAAAATGTGTGGTTATAAATTATTTAATAAAAAATTAAGAATAAAATAAAAAAAAAATAAAAAAAATAAGTTATTACTTATTACATATAAACAGAGTCGTATATAAATTAAAATAGAAGGAATACTCATTTTGAGGCGAGAAGGATGAGGTGGTTTTTATTTGTGCTTGATTTAACTAGTTATTAGAACTAACCAATATATAATAATAAAGGAGGAACAAAGACAAGGTGCACCTCTCTATGACCTCCATTTTTTTTCTTTCTTTTTTTTTGAGATTTTTATTTTATTTTTTCCTCTATTTTTTTCAAGAGTCAATTAATTGACTTAGCGGTTCGATTTGTACCCCCTACATGTTATATTAGTAGTTAGCACATCAAAATAAACAAAGATTTAGGATATCACTATCTTCTTTCTTGGTTTCACAAGTCTCGAAGCAACTTCAATATCTTTATGCAGTTTTGCCAGTAATTGATTTTCCGTGAAGAATATGTATATGTCCAACTACTTCAAAAAAAAATCTATCATTGTGACACCCATATCACTGGATCAAATAAGAATTACATGCACAAATAGTTTATCATATAATAAAAAACGTCCAAGCAAATCCTTCGAATGAATAAATTATTACATAAAAGACAAATATTATAAATTTTGAATACTTGAAAGACATTAAATTGTGATCCAATAGATGTGTTTTTCGTTGATTTCATGTAACGCCCCGAATCTGGTATCCGGAACGCTACACGGTGCTCATGATCCCAAAGGACCACAAGCTAACCCATGACTAATATCTGTACCTGTATACTGCATAATGTATTGAACTAAGGATGCAGAAACATGAACTGAAAGGCCATAAGGTTCAAAACTGAGACGTAGCTGTTAAATCATAACATCTGGTGGGGTATGAAATACCCAAAGCAAAACTGAAATAACTGTCTGAACATAGTAGTCTAGAAAGCCTCTAAACATGACTGAAAATGTCTGAGTGAGGAGTTGATGAGACATGCCCCCAACTAACTCCAACTAATAAACTAATCAATGTGATAATAGAAAATCATCATGTCCTCGAAGGATGAGGACTCACTTCTACTCTGACTACTAAAACAGGAATCTACTGTTGATCTGGAGCTCGTGTCTCTGAATCTATGGTATAAGACACCATAGCGCGAATGCGTCAGTACTTTGAATGTACTGGTATGCATGTGAGGTAGCCTAAATGCATGGGGTTCATATGCATGAACAATAATAATAACTAACTGACTATCATGAGCGTGAGAATACATGCATGAGACGTGATAACTGACACTAATACCATGAATACATGATTTCTGAATCTGAATACTGATGACATGACATATTGATAACTAACATGACTGATAACATGCATAACTGTATTTGAGTATAACTGATAACATGAGTGACTATATCTGACAGTCCTGAATTTGATGGAACTATCTGAATTCCGTACTATATCTGAGTTGACTGTATCTGACAGTCCTGAATCTGAAGAACAATCTGAGTTCTATTACTGAGACTGATTGACTGTATCTGACAGTCCTGAATCTGAAGAACAATCTGAGTTCTATTACTGAGACTGATTGACTGTATCTGACAGTCCTGATTCTGTAACATAAAATTGTGGGAAGTAGTCATCTAACCGACATGCCCCTTATGCGCTATAATAGCTGAACTGGGGTCCAATCTGTGCCCTGATTGGAAGGGTGTCAATACCGCGCCACTGGTAAGGACAACATACGAGTAACCCTCATATAATAGGTAACTCTAGTGAGAACGGTGGGAACCCTTATATGACAGGTTAAGCCACCTCATCTACCCTCATATAATAGGCTACGATGTCGCAAACTATCTGGCTACATAGTTTTGGAACGCAAGGATTGCTTCTAAGAATCACACCCTCATATAACAGGTGAGTTCCTATCCTTGGGTTCACTCGGTGCTAATTCCTACTCCCATCTGAATGGAAACTGATCATGATTTACTGAACTGAACATGCACTGAATTTACTAAATTTTGTTGACTGATGAGATACTACTGATATTCGATAACTGACTGAGTTCATGAGATCATGGAGATTTCCTGAGTTATAAGACTGTCTGAAGTCTAAGGATCATAGCTTGACTGAGAGTATCGTAAAAATATGACATGGCTCTAGGTACACGACTAATGTTTCGGGTACAAGTACCCCCAGGACACGATGGAAGGAAACTGACTGAGCATAACTTACTTGAACACATGACTAACATCATAATTCATAATACATTTATTGAAGCATTCCATCAAACATGTAATAGGCATAAACTTGTACATTCATAGGGATTTCATGATATCATGCTAGATAGGAAATTTTCCTTCATTTAGACATCTTATCAAACATATTGTGGGCATGGAACATGTAATTATTATTATACAACAATTAAACATCATGGTCATATTCTAATTTCATTATTCAAGGGTTTAATCATAGGGTAGCATGAATATATATCTATAATAATTAAACCCACATAGAAATTATCACCCAACATGGAGTAGAATTCAATTTCTCATTTATCAACATGAACAAGAATAGGCAAATCATGAAAACATGAAGAAAATCTATAACTTGTAGTTGAAAAAGGGATTCTTGAACTTTATGGATGAAAGGGGTCCATAAATGAACACTATGCATACCTGGGTTATGATTCTTGAACTTGAAGAATTGAAAATCCCTTAGTTCTGAAGAATATTGGATTTTGTTCTTGGAAATTTAAGGTTAGAGAGAAACTCTATTATTTGTTGTGAAATTATTATGAACATAATGGCTGAAATCGTGTATTATTGGGTATATATAGGTGAGTGGTAAATGATCAAAATACTCCTGTTAAAACAATTTAAAATAACTGAGAAAATTATCCAACGGTGGGGTGCGACGGTCCGTCGCTGGATCGATGGTCCGTCGGACTGGGACAGAACTGAGACTCACTGCCTCTGAGTGACGATGGGGTGCGACAGTCCGTCACTAGATCGACGGTCCGTCTGACCTCGCCATCGTACATTTCTAGAAAGTGGACTTACTACCTCGATGCGACAGTCATGGTCGACGGTCCGTCGTTTGTCTGACTATCTGTCGCCTGCACCGTCGAACCTGGGCGATTTTTCTGCTTTCTGTATTTCGGCCATAACTTTCTCACCTGACATCGGATTTTGATAAAATTGGTATCGATGGAAAGCTTAATCAATTTCTCACTTGATAAAAAGTGAAAATCTCAAAAATACCACGTGTACAAAAATATATACATATTTTAAAGCAAGTTCTAACATCCCTGAGATGATTTCAAGTTAAGAAAAGGCATGAGTATTACAATATCTCCTCCTTGAGAACATTCGTCCTCGAATGAGACTAATTGAGAGAGAAAATAATAAGCTGAACATGAACTGAACATGAATAACTGAAACATGATCTCATGACTGACATGACTGACAAGCTGAACATATAATGTTGAACATGCATATCTGATGCATGTGTGATTGATTCATGAACGCATAACTGAGTGTTCTGAGGAACCAAGTTTTCTCACAATGAGAATGCATGTCTGATTCATAATTACATAACTAAACTGATACATGAATGCATGACTGAATATGCAATGGTACTTGATACCAAGTTTGTGATGAATACTGAACATGAAACTGAGTAAGCTTAAGGAGAACTATTACCTTAAGCTTAATTTGAGGTGAGGTGAGGATACTTGGTACGCATGTCTGCTTCTGTTTCCCAAGTATCTCCCTCGACTGACTGATTTTGCCAAAGAACTTTAACTAGAGGGACTTCTTTGTTCCTCAATCTACGAGTCTGATAGTCTAAGATTTAGATTGGAATCTCTTAATAAGAGAGGCTATTCTAAGCATCTATGCTCTAGATAGGGACTACTACTGATGGGTCACCTATACACTTCTTGAGAAAAGACACATGAAAGACTGGTTGAACTGAGGCTAAATCTGAAGGAAATTCGAGCTCATAAGCTACCTTGCCAAAGCAACTGAGAATCTTGAAGGGACCGACATATCGGGGACTGAGATTTTTCTTCTTGCCGAATATCTTCACTTCCTTTATGGGAGAGATCTTGAGGTAGACATGATCACCAATCTTAAACTCGAGATCCTTTCTACGAACATCTGCATAAGACTTTTGTCGGCTCTGAGCAGCCCGGAGTCTTTCTCTGGTCAACTGGACTTTTTCTAAGGTGTCAAATACCAAGTCAGGACCTATGACTGAGGCCTCTCTAACTTCGAACCAATCGATTGGAAATCTACATCTCCTACCATAGAGAGCTTCGAATGGATCCATCTGAAAACTGGAATAATAACTATTATTGTATGCAAACTCAATCAAAGGCAAGTGGTCATCCCAACTCCCTTTGAAATTAATCTCACACGGCCTTAGCATATCTTCTAAATTATGAATGGTCCTCTCTTCTTGACCATCTGTCTGAGGATGAAAGGCTGTACTAAGATGAATTTGGGTACCAAAACCCTTTTGGAAGGCTTTCCAGAAGTGAGAGGTAAACTGGGTACCTTTGTCTGAGATAATAGACAACGAAACACCATGCAATCTGACCAACTCCTTGATATTGAGTTTGGCTTAATCCTCGATTGAATAAGAGGTATGAACTGGAAGGAAATGAGCTGATTTGGTCATTCTATCTACAATGACCCAGACTGAATCATGCTGATGATGAGTTCGAGGCAAACCCGTCACGAAGTCCATGTTCACTTCTTCCTACTTTCAAGTAGGAATAATGAACTCCTGCATAGGACCTCTAGGCTTCTGATGCTCTATCTTAACCTACTGACATGTAGAGCACTTGGCCACAAACTCTGCAACATCTCTCTTCATCTCACTCCATCAATAGATCTCCCGCAAGTCGCGGTACATCTTAGTGGCCCCTGGATGAATAGAGTAGCTCGCACCATGTGTTTTTGCAAGAATTCGCTGCCTTAAGTCATTTACGTCTGGAACACAAAGACGACCCTTACAACGAAGAACACCATCTCCCCCTTGGGAGGAAATCTCTATTTTCTGATTCTGAACTGACTCTTTCAACTTGGCAAGGCTAGGATCTCTATCTTGCTTTTATTTTACCTCGAAAACTAGAGATGATTTTGAACTACTCTGAACACATACACCCCCCTCTGAAGAATCGACCAAGCGAACTCTTAGTCTGGCAAGCTGATGAACTTCTTGACCTAACTTCTTCTTACTATCCTCCACATGAGAAACACTACCCATTGACAATCCACTGAGAGCATCGTCTACTACGTTGGCCTTGCCCGGATGATAAAGGACACTCATGTCATAATCTTTCAAGAGCTCTAACCACCTTCTCTGACGAAGATTGAGATCTTTTTGAGAAAAAACATACTGAAGGTTCTTATGATCCATGAAGACATCTACATGAACACCGTAGCGATATGCCTCTAAATCTTCAAGGCAAAGATTACAAATCTAACTCAAGATCATTAGTAGGATAATTCTTCTCATGGGATTTAAGATATCTGGAGGCGTAGGCTATGGCCTTACCATGCTGCATAAGGAAAAAAACTAAACCCACTCTGGATGCATCATAATACACTACGAACCCATCAGAACCATCTGGAAGAGCTAAGACTGGAGCTGAGGTGATTCGAGTCTTCAACTCCTGAAAACTCTTCTCGCAAGGATCTGACCACTGAAACTTGACTTTCTTCTGAGTCAATTTGGACATAGGAGATGTAATAGAATAAAATCCCTCAACAAACCGTCTGTAATAGCCAGCCAAACCCAAGAAACTCCTGATATCTGATGGAGAGACAGTGCGAGGCCAGTTTCTTACTGCTTCGGTCTTTTGAGGATCTACTCTAATGCTATCACCAAAAATGATATGGCCAAGGAATGCTACTGACCTTAGCCAAAATTCGCACTTACTAAATTTGGAAAATAACTGATGATTTCTGAAAGTCTGAAGTACTATTCTGAGATGGTCTGCATGATCGTGCTCAGTGCGGAAATAGACCAGAATATCATCTATAAAGACTATGACGAACATGTCCACGTACTGCTAGAACACACGGTTCATCAAGTTCATGAAAGCGGCTGGGGCATTGGTAAGACCAAAGGACATGACTAGAAATTTAAAGTGACCATACCGAGTACGGAAAGCTATTTTCGAGATGTCATATTCTCTGACTCTGAGCTGATGATAGCCGGATCTGAGGTCTATCTTAGAGAAATAATTGGCACCCTGAAGTTGGTCAAACAAGTCATCAATTCTAGGAAGAGGATACTTGTTCTTGATCGTGACCTTATTAAGTTGCGGTAATCTATACACATTCTGAGAGAACTGTCTGTTTTGCGCACGAATAAGACTGGTGCGCTCCACAGGGAAACACTGGGTCTGATGAATCCTTTATCTAAGAGATCCTTCAACTGTTCTTTCAATTCTCTGAGTTTTTTTGGTGCCATTCTATAGGGCAGAATAGAGATAGTCTGAGTGTACGAAAGAAGATCAATGCCGAAGTCTATTTCTCTTTCGGGAGGAATTCTTGAAAAATCTTCGGGAAAGACATCTGAATATTCATTTATGACTGGAACTGATTCAAGACTGGGAGTCTCAGAACTGGAATCCTTAACATGAACAAGATGATAGACACATCCCTTATATATTCATTTTCTCGCCCAAAGGTAGGAAATAAGCTGACCTCTGAAAGCGAATACACTACCCTACCACTCTAGGACGGGTTCATTCGAAAACTGAAACTGGACTATTGTATTTCTACAGTCGATTGTGGCATAGCAAGAATGAAGCCAATCCATGCCGAGAATGACATTAAAATTAGTCATCTCTAATTCGACTAAGTCTACTGAAATGACTTTCTGAAATATCATAACCACGAAGTTCCTGTATACTCGTCGGCCTATGATGGTTTTACCCACTGGGGTATATACTGAAAAAGGCTCTGCTAGAATTTTGGTACTGATTCCAAAATCTACTACTATATAAGGAGTAACAAAAAATAAGGAAGTTACTGGATCTAGCAAAGCGTAAACATGCACATGAAAGATATGTAACGTACCAGTAACTACATCAGGAGAATTTTACTGATCCTATCGAGACTGAAGAGTATAGAGATGATTTGGGCGTTGCCCACTAGTAGCACTGGAGGCGGCACCCTGCTGATTTGGGCGACCGAACTGAGCTGAGGAGAGATTCTGTTGACCCTGAGGACATGGCTAAGGACAGTCTCTAACTCTGTAGCCTGGCTTGACACAACCAAAAAAAATGCCACTACCCGCTCTACACACACCCTAATGGTACTTACCGTAAGTCTGGCAAAGAGGATAGGTGCGGGCACTGCTAACACTGCCTTAGGACTTAGAGCCTGGCGCTCTATCTCTGTTTCCCTCTCTGAAATTAGGAACTGAAGTACTGGACGTGGAAGGAGATGGAACTGATGACTTAGGACGAAACTGAGAACGGTTTTCTCTTTCTAATTTAGGCTGAGCGAAGTTGAAACTACCTGTCTTCGCCCTCTTATTCTGTTTCTCTCTTCTTTTAATTTTCTGCTCCTCTATCTACTGAGCATGGGTCATAAGTCTGGCTAAAGTCATGTCATTGTTTAGCATGGCGGATCTGCACTCATTAACCATGCTATCGTTCACCCCTGAGATGAATTTACTCATCCTTGACCTGCTATCTGCAATCACGTGAGGGGCATATCTGGCTAATTAAGTAAACTTGAGAGAATACTCTTTTACTGTCATATTGCCATGTCTGAGGTTGATGAACTCTAACACCTTGGCTTCTCTAAGCTCTAGGGGAAAGAATCGATCAAAGAAAGCTGAAGCAAACTCCACCCACTCAACTGACCCTGCATCGTCTTCCCTTTCAGACTTCCACTGCTTGAACCAAGTGTGAGAAACGTCCTGCAAATGATATGCAGCTAGATCAACACTCTCAACAGTAGTCACCCCCATTATATCTGTCACTTTCTGCACTTGATCTAGGAATTTATGTGGGTCTTCGTCTGTCTTAGACCCGAGAAAGGTTGGAGAATTTATTCAGACGAAGTCCTAAATTCTAGCTGTAGTTGAATTGGCCACTGGGTTGGCCGGAACAACATCTGATCATTTATTTTGGGCAGCTACTGAATGAGCAAGAGTGGTGAATGCGGTCCTGAACTCCGCATGAGAAACGTGATCGCCCAAAGGTTCTTCGGGCTGAGGGGCTGAGGGAGGCATGTTCTGAAATAAAGAGAAAAAATGGATTAGACTGAGATTGAGTTGAGATTATGCTCACTGGCACGGCATGAATACTGAAAGAGGAGAAACTGTTCCTAAAACATCTCATAGCCTCCTGCACATAAATGTGGCGTGCAACATACCCATGTACAAAACTCTACTTGATGCGGCTTTCAGACTTCCTAGGATTCTATTGAACCTTAGGCTCCGATACCAAGTTTGTAACACCCCAAATCTGGTACCCGGAATGCTACACGGTGCTCATGACCCCGAAGGACCACAAGCTAACCCATGACGGATATCTGTACCTGTATACTGTATAATATATTGAACTAAAGATGCGGAAACATGAACTAAAAGGTCATAAGGTTCAAAACTGAGATATAGTTGTTAAATCATAACATCTAGTGGGGTATGAAATACCCAAAGTAAAACTGAAATAACTGTCTGAACATAATAGTCTAGAAAGCCTCTAAACATGACTGAAAATGTCTGAGTGAGGAGTTGACGGGACATGTCCCCAACTAACTCCAACTAATAAATTAATCAATGAGATAATAGAAAATCATCATGTCCTCGAAGGATGAGTACTCATTTCTACTTTGACTGCTGAAACTGGAATCTACTACTGAACTGGAGCTCGTGTCTCTGAACCTATGGTATAAGACACCATAGCGCGAATGCGTCATTACTTTGAATATACTGGTATGCATGTGAGGTAGGCTAAATGCATGGGGTTTATATGCATGAGCAATAATAATAACTGACTGACTATCATGAGCGTGAGAATACATGCATGAGACGTGATAACTAACACTGATATTGTGAATACATGATTTCTGAATCTGAATACTGATGACATGACATAATGATAACTAAAATGAATGATAACATGCATAATTGTATCTGAGTATAACTGATAACATGAGTGACTGTATCTGATAGTCCTGAATCTGATAGAACTATCTGAGTTTCGTACTATATCTGAGTTGACTGTATCTGATAGTCCTGAATCTGAAGAACTATCTGAGTTTTATTACTGAGACTGATTGATTGTATCTGACAGTCCTGATTCTGTAACATGAAACTGTGGGAAGTAGTCATCTAACCGACATGCCTTATATGCGCTATAATAGCTGAATTGGGGTCCAATCTATGCCCTGATTGGAAAGGTGTCAATATCGCGCCAATGGTAAGGACAACATGCGAGTAACCCTCATATAATAGGTAACTCTAGTGAGAACGGTGGGAACCCTCATATGACAGGTTAAGCCACCTCATCTACCCTCATATAGCAGGCTACGATGTATCAACCTATGCTGGCTACATAGTTCTGAAACGCAAGGATTGCTTCTAAGAATCACACTCTCATATAACAAGTGAGTTTCCATCCTTGAGTTCACTCGGTGCTAATTCCTACTCCCATCTGAATGGAGACTGATCATGATTTACTGAACTGAACATGAACTGAATTTACTAAATTTTATTGACTGACGAAATACTACTGATATCCGATAACTGACTGAGTTCATGGAGATTTCCTGAGTCATAAGACTGTCTAAAGTCTAAGGATCATAGCTTGACTGAGAGTATCGTGAAAACAAGACATGGCTCTAGGCACACAACTAATATTTCGGGTACAAGTACCCCCAGGACTCAATGGAAGGAAACTGACTTAGCATAACTTACTTGAACATGTGACTAACATCATAAGTCATAATACATTTGTTGAAACATTCCATCAAACATTTAATAGGCATAAACTTGTACATACATAGGGATTTCATGATATCATGCTAGTTAGGCAATTTTCCTTCATCTATCTTATCAAACATATTGTAGGCATGGAACATGTAATTATTATTATACAATAATTAAACATCATGGTCACATTCTAATTTCATCATTCAAGGGTTTAATCATAGGGTAGCATGAATATATATCTATAATAATTAAACCCATATAGAAATTATCACCCAACATGGAGTAGAATTCAATTTCCCATTTATCAACATGAACAAGAACAGGCAAATCATGAAAACATGAAAAAAAAAATCATAACTTGTAGTTGAAAAAGGAATTCCTGGACGTTATGGACGAAAGGGGTCCATGAATGAACACTATGCATACCTAGGTTATGATTCTTGAACTTGAAAAATTGAAAATTCCTTAGATCTTGAAGAAGATTGGATTTTGTTCTTGGTGATTAAGGTTAGAGAGAAACCCTAATATTTGTTGTGAAGTTATAATGAACACAATGTCTGAAATAGTGTATTATTGGGTATATATAGGCGAGTGGTAAATTACCAAAATATCCCTGTTAAAATGATTTAAAATAACTGAGCGAATTATCCGATGGTGGGGTGCGACGGTCCGACGGACTGGGACAGAACTGGGACTCACTGCCTCTGAGCAACGATGGGGTGCGACGGTCCGTCGCTGGGTCGACGATCCGTCAGACCTCCCCGTCGTACATTTCCAGAAAGTGAACTTACTGTCTCGATGCGACGGTCATAGTCGACGGTCCGTCGCCTGCATCGAACCTGGGCGGTTTTTCTGCTTTATGTATTTCGGTCATAACTTTCTCACCTGACACCGAATTTTAATAAAATTGATATCGATGAAAAGCTTAATCAATTTTTCACGTGATGAAAAGTGAAAATCTCACAAATACCACGTGTACAAAAATAGATTCGTATTTCAATGCAAGTTCTAACATCCTTGAGATGATTTCAAGCTAAGAAAAGACACGGGTATTACATTTCATCTCTTGTATTAACGCTCCATTTCCCTTTGAAATCAAGAATAATGACAATAACAATTCTCACTTTTTTCTATTAAAGGATTTGATTTTTCGTTCTTTCTTACACATATTAAATTAGAGAAATAGATGTTGAACACGAATAGGAACAAAAATTAACGATAACAACACTAAAGGAGGAAGTTTAATCGTTCTTCCTATTCATAAAAAGAAAAATATACAATCAATTAAACATGATATACTGCTACATAAACAAAACACAAAACAGATGTAACGAAGAAGAAACAACCCTAAATTTCTAGTAAAGTTTGATCATACTATTATTTAAAATAGAATTATAGAAATTCTTTTTTATACAAGTAAGATTCTTATTAATTTAGAAGTATTAAATATTATAATTTTTTACCTAAATTATACAACTAAACCTAAAAAAATTATAAATTAAGTGGAAAATTATTTCAGCAAAAATTAAAATGACATATTTTTATTTTTTCTAACACATATTTTTAACAGTGCAAAATCATAGACAAACAGAAAACAACGTTTTAACTTTTTAACACTGATTTTTTTAACAATGCCAAAAATATAAACAAACAAAAATAACCCCCTTTTGATTAACCAAAAATAAATAGCTGAATTACATAAAAGGAAAAAAAAAATGAAGTATCCTACCCAAATACAAAAAGTACCAACCTTGTCTCTATCTAATTCTTCTTTTATATATTTTAGGAGTGTTTTTTAATTATAAAAATTAATTCTCCTAATACCTCTTACCATATAAGTTCATCTATCATATATTTTAGGATTCCTATTTTATTATTAATTAAAACATATATTGAGGAAAATAAAAAATAATGATTTTCTCTATTATGAGACTCTTAATGAAGGACAGAAAGTTCAATTAACTTTTCTAAGGCATTCACACTTTTAATATATATTGTAGATGTAGATGTAGATTGTAGATTATAGATTAGCCTTATTAATTACTCCTATGTTTTGAAAATATAAATTTAAGTATTTATGCACTTTGTATAATCATTTAATAATAAGATAATATACGAAAACATAATAAAATATTCTTTAATTTTATAAATAAAATAGTCAAATTAAAATAAATATTTTTGAAAAGATTGTCAACTAAAAGAAAACGGAGGAAATAGTAATATCAGATAACTTTTGAAACCAATTAATGAAAATTTTCGTGTTATTCAATATTAATTTCTCATTTTCGTGTTATTCAATATTAATTTCTCATTTCTGTCTTGTGTTATAGTTGTAGTATATTCTCTGATTTATAAGCGGTAATTTAGCAGCTGAAGCAGGTAGAAAGTTGACATGTCTGCTTCGCTTTATTTGTGATTTTACGATATCACTTTTAATTAATTATTATAAATCATTTTTATATTAAAAAAATAATACTAATATTTAATAAAGAAATAGATATTTATGATGTGTCTGCTTTAGTTGATTCAATCGTAATTTTAATATAACACCCCTAATTAATTATTATCTCCCTAATTAAATATTATAAGTCATTTACATAATAACAAATTAATAATATTTAACTAGAAAAAATAAAATAGTTATTTATGACATGTCTGCTTCAGCTGCTTCAACCATAATTTTATTGTATCACTCTTAATTAATTATTATAAGTCATCTAAGCATTAAAAAATTAACAATATTTAATAAAAAGGTAAAATAGACATAAACTGAAAATTAACTCTTGATGTTTTAAATTGACTTGACGATTTATATGGGACCATCTTAAATTTTTTCATAGGTATTTTTTTAAAGTAATTTTGATAAAGGGAGTTCACCAGCTGAAGTCGGCAGCAGATCGACATGTCGGTTTCAGGTGCTTCAATCGTAATTTTACTGTATTGCCGCTAATTAATTATTATAAGGTATCTACATGTTAGAAAATTAATTATATTTAATACAAACAAGTAAAATAATATTTTTGGCATGTTTGCTTTAATTGTTTCAATCGTGATTTTATTAATCACTCATAATTAATTATTATAAGTCATCTAAGTATTTAAAAAAATAATACTTAATATTTAATAAAAATAGATATAAAATTATAATTTTACTATGTCACTTCTAATTAGTAGAACGGATGAAAAATTATTATAAATCACAGTTTCAAATTATTTTTAAAATATAATTTACTATCAATGCCACAAAAAATTAAACAAGGAGAGTAACATATATTATTTGAAAATTACATAAAAAGTACTAAAAATTATAATGGCTAACAACTTAAAATATCTAAAAATATATTAAAAATATAATTAATTATCTAAATTTTATTTGTATCATGTAAATTGAAGCAAAAAAAATAATTTATATTGGGCTCGTACTAATACGGGCCCTCGGTATTTAGTAACAATAATAAAAAGAAAATGGCTGTTCAGGACTCCCAAGGGGCAGTGATGATGTTTAAGTAATTAATTTTCTTAAAATGCAACTCCACCAATTTCTAAAAGTCAAGTTAACATGATGAAACTATTCTAAATTGTTGTCAATAGTTTGATATTTTTATACCACAGTACTTCTTTTCAGATTTTCTAAGTTTAAATAAATATATTAGTAGTATACTAAACAAAATTACAATGATAACACCTGAGTTTTAAACTAATAATTTTTATGTATTTGTGTGAATTTTTAAAATAGTGTAAGTGATTTTGATGAAATGCGTAGCAAATATTCTAGTTCCATCTTAAAATATAAATAAAATAAAATATATATAAACCACACTTATAAATTAAAGGTAAAAATACTATATTCGATAAAATCTCCGCTCAAAACTAAACAAAGAGTAGAAGAATTCATTCAAATCATCTCTCTTACAAACTCGAAAAAAAGTTAACTCATAAATGGGACAACGGCATTAGTTAAGGGAAAATAATTCCAATTCTAGAGAATTGGAGGAGTTAACTAATAAAATCATAATGATTCCATGAGGGGGGTCCTTAGGGACATCTTGTGATAAAAGAAATTCTAGGAGGGAGTAGATTAGAAAATACTTCCCCATTTCATTTTATGTATAGGGGGGAAAATCGATTTCCCACTAAGTTTGTCTTAAAAATCAACCTTTTCCTCGAATTATCAATAATAATTAACCTTTTCCTTTTATTTTATGCAATATTTATTTTATCCTTATAATATGATAATATTTATGAACATTGTATAAAAATATAAATATTATCTTCATTTAAAAAAAATATATTCATATAACAAAATCTTCATAAAAACATAAACATTATCTTCTAGGAAAAAAAAAAGAAATACTAATTAAGTATATAAGCTAATGATGATCTTTATAAAGTAAATTAGCATGATATAAGAAAATTAGTTTTATTAATAATAATCAAAACTATAATATTTATTTTACAAGTGAAAATAATAAGTAATACTAATTTTATAAACATATTTCAATGCAAAAAATACAAACAATAAATGAAAGAGATAAGTCTCTAGTAAAACCTTTATTACATAAAATGAAGCTCACGTCAAAGGTGTCATGTCATCTAAAATGATTGACAAAGGTATCATGTTAGCTAAAAAGATTGACAAAAATACGCTAAAATTTAGTTTAAGGAGTAATAGGACCCCCGTGAAGTTGACATGTGTCGTAACAAATTTGGTCATAGTTCGGGGGTACTAGATGTTTTTCTCGAATAATAATAAGGTCAAATTTTAAAGATTATATTATTTATATAAATTATAAAATATGTAATACTCTATTAATGACAATCACATCTTATTTACTGATATAGACAATAGATACTATCGTTTTTTATCACTTGATCCTCATACTAAAAATAGAAGTTTTAATTTATCTGCTCAATTTGTGAAATCAAAAGAATTGTATTATATTTTTTTTCTATCATTTAGTGTTAAATAATTATATAAAGTAACAGTATAGACAAATTTAAAGTTTCAAATTATTATTTATAAAGTTAATTTAGCAAAATATACTTCTAAGTAAAATTTTCTTAAGGATTGTGTTATATCAACAAAAAGTTAAGTAATACAAAACGAATTTAGTAAGAGAGTGATAAAATACGAAAATATACGCATATGCATGTACATACACATGTATATATACACATTTAGGGGTGAGTTGTTTGGAAACAAGTTATTCCGGGATTAGTTATTACAAAATAAGTTGTACTGATATGTATTTGTGATAATTTATCGCATCACTGTGGTATAAATGGTGCGACAAATAATTTTGACACTACCTAATACATCTAATTAAACGCAGGATAAATAATCATGAACTTTATCTCTGAATTATTATAATTATACCTCACACCAAACGACTCTTTAGTAAATATAATACTAAAATAACGATCTTAAAAAATAACATTGAATTTTGTGATAAATTTATAAAAAATATTAATTTACTTATAAAGTTAATAAATTTAAATAAAATACTATAAATATTCATGTTAAAAAAATATTCATTACATATAATATAAAAAGATATTACATAAATATAGAATTAAATTACAAGGATAAAATGGACATTGCATGGGATAAAAGGGAGGTTGATTATTGTTGATAGTTTGGGGAAGTTGATTTTTAAGACAAACATCGGGGGGAAAAACTATTTTCACCCTATGTATAGTTATAGTTATTTGATTGAGTACGAACTTTAAAAAATAATAGAAGACTTGATAATATTTATTAAATTATTCTTTATAAAAAATGTGTTACTATCTTTTTTCTAATTAAGTGAGATTAATAAAGATAAAAATAAAATTATATTTTTAAATAAAGAATACTGATATATTTTTTAAAATGAATTAAAAAGAAAATTATACACATAAAATGAGATGGAGATAGTACATAAACAAAAAAAAATTAAAAAAAATATAACGCCCCCTCCAAAAAAACAAAACACAGCAAAACCCAGTTAACGTTACGCCTATATATACAAACCACATTTTTTCGTTAATAATCCTCTTACAAAATCAACAATTTTCCGATCATTGCTGAGCCGACACTGCCGGTTTTCCATATATAGAAATCCCTCCTAATTCAGGTGAGCCATATAATATCCACAAATTCCTATTTTTTCGCATTTATATTCATACATTAATCCGCAAATTCCATTTTTTTTTTTTGCATTAAATATTCATACATTACTGTAAAAATAAAATTGCTATTGCTTTTTTTACTTTTCTATTTTTCTGTGAATAATAATCAGTACTGAATTTGAATCCATCGTATTTTTGGCTAAAAATCTCGTAAAATTTGCTCTTTTTTCGTTTGCAATTCATATAAATTATCGTAAAATTGTTGCAAACTTTGCTAGAGTATTTCTTTTAAGATAATTAAACAAAGTTAAGGATTTGATAAAATTGTACTAAAATGGAAGCAGTGATTGTTGATTCGAACAGAACAATGGTAGGAACAAGCGCTATAATGGAATCGATCAGCTCCGCCGTTAACGGAAAAGAGATGACAGACGTTAGATTTGATCCGACGGCTGTGGTGTCGGAGCCGGTGCCGGCGGTGGCGCAATCGGACGATGTAGATGATTTGGTTAATGGCGGCGGCGGAAGCGAGGAGGAGAAGAGGGAGATTGTGTTAGGGCGGAATATGCATACATCGTCTTTTTCAGTTACGGAACCTGATATTGATGATGATTCTACTGGTGATAAGGAAGCGTATATGGCTAGCATTTTGGCTCGGTATCGGAAGACTCTCACTGATCGAACTAAGTTCCATTTAGGTATTGTGTTCGCTTTGAGTTTGAATTATTACACTTTATTCTGTTTATCTTTATGCTTTGAAATGCTTTACTTAAGTTGAGGGTCTACCGGAAACAACCGGAAACAACCTCTCTGTCTATATGAGGTAGGGGTAAAGTTTGCGTACTCCCTAGACCCCGTTTGTGGATTACACTCGGTTTGCTGTTGTTGTTCATTATGTTTATCTTTTGGTTGGGTTAGATTCCTTTTCACTGATGGCTAAATTTGCCTGTCCAAATTTATGTGTCACATATCTATTAGTATTGGTAAGGTTTGCGTACACCTGACCCTCCCCAGCCCTCACTTGTGGGATTTTACTGGGTATGTTGTTGTATATCTATTAGCATTGGTTAACGGATCTTAATACTGCCAAAGAGCTCAAGTAGATTCATGAATTTCCTGGAATTTCAGTATGGGCAAAAGAGGTCGAGAGAGTCTTATGCGGTGCAATTTCTTGCTGAATCTATTTAGACTATGTTAATTCCATAACCCAAGGATACACATTTGCAAATCCGTACCATAACCTCCCCTCCCCCTCTAAAACTAGAAAGACTAGGATATCAACTCCATTATAATCTTAGGGTGAATATACATACAAACACCGAAATTTGTTAGAATTTTTCATGCAGATACCTAAACTGATCTCATGACCTTAGCTCAAACTGTGTATGCAGCATTGACATGGCACTTGGGTGAGTTTCACCTATCTTGAGATTGTCTACATGTCAAAATTGTCTTAACATTGATTTTACAATTAATAAAATCCATCCCTCTTTTGTATATAGTTCTCCCAATTCATTCTCCCTCTCCTCAAAAGTCTCCATTTTTAAAACACTCTGACACCAAAAAGCTCCAAGGGCACTTAGAATCAATAACAACAAAAAATTAGTGAGAATATTTGGTCAAGAATATTCATAAGTTAAAAATGACCAGCACCAAAGGCCATGGAATAGTGTGATGGTTCTTGACACTTTACAAGCTATATTGGTGCAACCTAAAATGTAGAAACGAATAGGTTGCTCTGCCATGTCAGCTGGTTTCACAGGGTTAGAGAAGCTGTTGGAAGTGAACTAGAACATAGGAAAGGAATCTCTATTACATCATAGCACCTTTGGTGAGATTTGGCATAAGAGGTCTCTATCTGATGGAAGGAACTAGAATTGCACACCAACTCATCTCACTATCTCTAGAGATATAAAAAGTTTCCCTAAAGGGTTAATGTAATGCTAATTGAGAAGGTATTGATCTCGTATGGTCGAGGTGTCCTTAACTCAGTGGTGATCCTTCTCCAGCTAGAATTGGAGTAAGAAAGTGAAAAAAGGAGAGAGGAGGAAGAAGAAGGATGCGTGTTTTAGTTCTTGTGTCTAGATTTTCACTAGGTACCTCCCCTAGCCTTGGTGTCTAAATGAAATAATTGGGCAAAACAGGGGGCAGCTTATGCATTTGGCTTAGGTTTTACTACTATTTTTCCTCTTTGGGACAGCTTATGCATTTGGTTTTCGAGGATATTGATGTATACCTGAGAGGTAGTGTTATGGGGACTGCGTACACTTACCCTCCCCAGTCCCCACTTGGTGGGAATGGTGGGAATATACTGGGTATGTTGTTGTTGTTATTGTTGATGTATACCTGAGAGGATTAATCATGGGGTGGTTATTTAATATGAAGTATTTCTCATTAGCTTCACCTTACTTTCATATAGTTTTTCCCCCTTTTATGGGCAACATAATTTTGAATGACTTTTCTCTTTCTTTCAAACAGCTATGTGCGTTATCTTATTTGCTGATGATTAAAGTTTAATTTTTGTGTCGACTTTAGCGTTAAAAAGTTGTTGTCTCTAAGGGTGTGTTCAGTATGGAGGAAAATATTTTCCAATTTTCTCATGTTCGTTTGGTCAAATTTTTGCTGAATATTTTCTTTAGGAAAACAAGCTCCTTAAAAATGAGGAAAATTACTTCTCCAATGGAAGTATGGAAAACAAGTCCAACAAGTGGCTGTCCACCAAGTTTGTGTCCTCCCCACCCTCCAACACCTCATCTTCAGCCACTACCCTCATAGCCCCTATTCCCACCATCCCACCACCCTACCCCAACCCCCACTCCCACTTTCACAGTATTTGTCTAGACTATATATATATATATATATATATACAAATGCTTTTATAATAATATTTTTTGCTTACATTCCGAACACAAGAAAATAAATAAGAAACCCACTTATTTTCCTAGAAAACATTTTTCAAGAATACATTTTCCTTCATACCGAACACATCCTAATATCGAAATTATTCAGATCCTTGTATTTCCTTATTATAAAAAGTCGTCGTCTCTATTAGAACCTTAGATAGTATTGCCTTGAACTACAGATATTGATTGCCTTTGAACTATCTTAGTGATGTGTTAATACTAAAAGCTGTGCTATGATTATAGATATATTGTTGAAATTAGCTAACAGTATGTCTGGGTGGGTGTATGAACTAGTCTAGTTTACAATATCCTTTACTTCTTTCATTGCATTTCAATTATAAAGAGATATTTGCCTTATTATTTCTGATTGCTGATTCTCACAGGGTATCCATATAATTTGGACTTCGATTATGGTGCACTCACACAATTGCAACATTTCTCCATCAATAACTTAGGGGATCCTTTCATTGAGAGTAACTACGGTGTGCACTCAAGGCAGTTTGAAGTTGGTGTTTTGGACTGGTTTGCACGCCTATGGGATATTGAGAAGGATGAATATTGGGGATACATCACTAACTGTGGAACCGAGGGAAATCTTCACGGAATCCTTGTGGGGTTAGTATAACTTCTAATTGTTTTCCTTCGGAATCTGTAGGTTTGCTGATGAAGAAATGGTTACCTTCCTATTTCCTATCTTTTCCTAATCCTATGGATAATACGATCTTAATAATGCAGGAGAGAAGTATTTCCTGAAGGAATTTTGTATGCTTCAAAGGAGTCTCATTATTCTGTTTTTAAAGCAGCACGAATGTATAGAATGGAATGTGAAAAGGTTGACACTCTGTTAACTGGTGAAATAGATTGTGCAGACTTCAAAGTTAAGCTACTAGCCAACAAGGATAAGCCTGCAATCATTAATGTCAACATTGGTACTGCCTGGTCCTTTCACTATCAGATATGTATCCTTAAATGCAACAGCCACTTAGCTGCCTAATGTGCCATCTTTTTTGGTTGACAGGAACTACTGTGAAAGGAGCTGTCGATGATCTTGACCTTGTCATAAAAACACTTGAAGACTGCGGATTTTCACATGACCGGTTTTATATCCACTGTGATGGGGCTCTCTTTGGGCTTATGATGCCATTTGTCAAGCGTGTAAGTAGATTTGTTTCTCTGAACTGTTTTTATTGTGTAACTTCTCATTGCATTTCTTAAACTAGCCAGTCTGAAGCTCATGCAAAAAATACTTGTCTATTGTTAGCGAAGCAGGAGTTCATGAAATACTATTATGAAATTAAAAATGTGAAAACTGTTTGCAGCCTTTTCAGGTATTTGATGCCACTATGGATATCACAGAAGGTTATAATGTAAAATTGTTTTCTGTTCTCTGTCACCATTGCTTTTGGAAGTAAGGGGAGAAAAAGACGGAGAAAAAAGCAGAATTCCTTTCTTTTGTCTGATTAGGACTAATAGATAAAACTAATCTTTTACGTGTGTTCCTTGTGTGAGTGTACTTCTTCGCAGTAAAAGCAAATCTGAGATTCTTAAGGAAGAAAAGAGAATTTGTATGCAGATCTACAGTTTCGTTGGTAGTGTTTATATTCATTAATCTTTTTTATAAGTAATTGAATGTCCTCATGTGGGTATTTCTTCATGGTAAAAAACAGTAAAGAGATTCTGTGAGCAGAGACCATCCATCCACTCCCACAGCTTTTGTGAAACATAAATTTGTCTATCATCTTTGGTTGCTCGCGCCTACTTATTACTATTTTATGGAAAAATGAATTTAAATATTAGCTTTTCAAAAAAAGAACTAAAAAAGATTGTTGAAGATGTTCTACTGTTAGAAGGTTTTCCTCTAACTAATATTTTAAATTTGTACAGGCACCAAAGGTTACTTTCAAAAAGCCAATTGGTAGTGTGAGCGTCTCTGGTCACAAGTTTGTGGGATGTCCAATGCCATGCGGTGTTCAACTAACAAGGCTAGAGCACGTTAATGCCCTTGCTAGTAATGTGGAGTACCTTGCATCAAGGGATGCCACTATCATGGGAAGTCGGAATGGGCATGCTCCACTTTTCCTTTGGTACACCCTGAACAGAAAAGGGTACAAGGGATTCCAGAAAGAAGTCCAGAAGTGCCTAAGGAATGCTCATTATTTGAAAGACCGCCTTATAGGAGCTGGAATCAGTGCTATGCTCAATGAACTGAGCAGCACGGTTGTTTTTGAGCGACCTAAAGATGAGGAGTTTGTTCGCAAGTGGCAACTTGCTTGCGAAAGAAATCTGGCACATGTTGTCGTGATGCCTAGTGTAACAGTTGATAAGCTGGATCACTTCTTGGACGAATTAGTTGAAGGACGATCAATGTGGTACAAGGATGAGAACGTCAAGCCTCCTTGTCTTGCTTCAGATATTGGGAGTGTAAACTGTTGCTGCCCTCAACACAGAATGATTTCTTAGATAGAGAAGCTATAGGTTTCCCTTTGTTTCTGTATGAAACATTATAGGCATCCTAAAAGTGATGTTCGTATCAGAGAAGCTGTTTTTTTCTCATTGTTTCTGTATGAAACATTAGATTCATTGTAGAAGTGATGTTTGAATTGTGACTTGGAATCTCGTAGAAGGATATTGTTGTGGCCCTTTTACTTCTGCATTATTTTGTTACCATAAGGAAGAATTTGCCAAAATTACGTGGCAGCTTTGTGAATTTTGTGTTACTCTCCACTTCCTCTGTATGCGTTGTCTTGGGTATGACAAGGGGATAAACAAATATTGCTAGCTTCTCTGCTTGGTTTCTTGCCACAATTTACTTTCTCAGCCATCGCAAATATTGAGAACAAAAAATTTGAGAAGTTATTTTGACACCGGGAAGAAAGATAGGGAGCGTTGATGTTGTTGAGAAGTTTTCAAGAGCTGCTGTACTCCCTCCCAAAATGCCTTTCTGGATATTCCTCAATGTCCCGGCGTTACAGATAATCTGTTTCTATCTTGTGTTTGGTTATTACTGCAATGTTTTCGGTCAATTAAGTCCTTCCAAGACATTATTAAATATAAAAGTTTTAGCCATGCTGGAAAAATATACGTTTTCTTGCCTTCTTTCATGGAGCCAAGAGGGGCTGATAGATTGTTGTGTGTGTTTCCTCTTCTTCCCTTTGTTGGGGTAGGAAGAAAATATTCTTTTCAGCAAGTACTTGCTTTGAACTTTTAAGATATATCACTTTGGTAGACTGCCAATATTTAATCATCATCAAAGAGTTCCATACTTTATATTTCAATTTTGCACTGGATCTTTAGGAGCAATTCCAACTCCTTGATTACTAACTGGAACCAGGAGTTAGCACCTTTTCCTTATTTATGCTATTACATTTTCCTACAAATCTGAAAATTCTTTTGTTCTTCTTGTTCTAGTATAATGTAAAAGACGTTATCTAAAGTGTCTCAAACATGGCGGGGTACTTGTTCTTCAGCATCCTGACAAGTGTTGGCTGGACAGAATCATCCGTGTCTAATGGTGTCCATCTGCAAAGGGGGACAAATTCTCAAATTAGCAATGCAAAATTTTCGAAAGGATCGTTCTTGTTTATTTTGCTTACTTGTATCTGCAGACAAGATGATGAAGGAAAACAGAAATTTCCAGTTTGGCCAAGTTGATTCCAGGACACATGCGTGGTCCGCTTCCAAATCCAAGGAAGCTGAAAGGTTTTAGAGGCTCCTGTGCAGATTCCAACAAGTTTCTTAGTCATAAAATCTCAGGGGTTGTATAGAAGGGATGCTTATTATGTTGGAAAACTTACATCAAATCTAGAAGGATCAAACTTCTCAGGATTAGGATAAATCTTAGGGTCGTGGTGAATAGACACCACATCCAAGTTAAGCGACCATCCCTTCTTGATTTTGCACCCTGAACATGGTTTAAAGAATTATTTTAGATCATACAAAATCCAGGTATTGAGAAATCTGACAAGTTACCCTCAATCTCAAAATCTTGTGCTGCTTTTCTTGAAAACCACGGAAGGATTGTGGCCATTCGAAGGGTTTCACTGATTACCTGAGCATCGAAATATCAACAAACAAGTTAATTTTTTGAATTTCAGGGGTGAACAGAAGCTGGATTTATGACTATTATGCAGCTCACTTTGGCGGTGTAAGGCATATTGTTGACTTCAGACCAGGTAAGATCTAATGTCTCTTGTTTTCTAGCTTGGATTTCTCTATGTTCTTCCTGTAAATAAAAGATTCAAGTTAAAATGTTTTTATCAGCAGCTAAAGACTGCTCCTTTTCTCTGTTAGGTTCGAGATGAATTACCCTTAGTTGTTTTAATACATCAGGATTTTCTGGAAGATATTTGAGGAGCCATGTCAAAGCAGCAGTTGTTGTATCATGGCCTGCAACCAGCAGTGTCAATATGTTATCCTTCAGTTGTTTATCTGTGAGTTTGTCATCGTCATCTCCTTCTTGTGCATCCTTGCCGTGCTTCTTCACCAAGGATTGCAAGAAATCTTGTTTCACGCTTTTCCCACTCCTCCGTTGGTCAATTATCGAGTCTAACATAGCATACATTCGATCACGAGCCTGTAATTTACAAAATATCATCTCTTTAGTTTGTCCATTGATCCTATTTTTCATAGACTGCCGACAATTTGTCACCTGAATGCCACGATAAAAGGCAGTTCCAGGGATCTTAAAGGGTAAGGAAGCAAAAGAGCCAGAAATAATCTTGAAATTGGTTCGAAATTTCTCCTGTTCATCACCAGTTGGCTCTAAGCTCATTATCATGTTGCCTATGACCTTGAGTGTGAACTGCAAGAAACATAATCAGACAGCTTCAAAAATGCCTGTAAATCAAAGCCAAACTCCATAAAAAATTATCAAAAGACTCAACTGTGGAAGCTTCTTCAAGAACCAAAACCTTTTTTCCAGACCACTGATCCAATGTTTCAATAGCTAAGCTGTTGATAAACTGAAAATACTTCTTAAGGCCATCAACCGATAGTGGTTCCGCAATTAGTCTTCGGAGTCTCTTGTGCGCCTCTCCTTTCTGTTGGAGCAAGCTAGTAGGTCCAAGTACTTGCTGTCCTGTGTAGAAAAGATTTAAGCTCACTATTCCATCTTTTCCTGTCAACAAGATTTTGCTCGCTTCTCTTCCGGTCATGAATACCGTGTACCTTCCTAATACAAAGCTCTTAAACACCTTCCCATACCTAATAAACCAAACCATGGCATAACACAATCATAAAATTGAGGTGAGAATTTAGATAACAGAGAGCATTCTAAGAATCTTCTCCGCGGAGTGATGGAAAGATAACGTGTGAAGAGTTGTCTGAAGGGAATGACAATGCTAGATCAATCTCTAAAGCATATATAGAGCAAGAATTATCTTCCTGAACAACTTTTTAACCTTTCTAAACCATAGCACATATTCAGGATCCCCTGGAGAAAATGGTAATGCTATTATAGAACAATTTGAACAGTTTTCGACGTGCTATGTCAAGATGTACAAACATGATCATATATTTTTATGATGAAATTTCTTGTGTTATTAACTAACACTTGCTGCATTTTTGTACTTACACTTTCTGTCTCTTGTTAATAAAGCTGTATATACCAGCAGGGCTCGAAAATTCGGATATGAAAGAGAGACTTTCTCCAATAATAGGCCATCCCAAGGTACCTGGAATTGCTTCCATTTCTTTTGGAGAAGATTTTGTTCTTGATAGGACTAGTAAAACTAATAAAACCAACAATACCAACATCACCATAAACATGATTAATTCCATTCTTGATTGTGCTAAATCTTCAAAACTTGATGAGTTTATATGTGATATTGTACTGATGATCTCAAGAATTTTCTGTGAATAGCTTTGGTATTAAAAATAATTCCTTGTCTATTTTTGTGTTCTTTTCTGGTTAATTTGTACAAGATGGGTGGGATAAGACAAATTGACTTCATTGAGAATATAATACTTCCCTACAAATTTATGTGACACTTATTCCTTGTTAGTTGTCAAAAGAGAAAATGGTCAAATATCCCTTCAACCTTTACCCCAAATTCCAACTCCACACTTATACTTTGAAAGTGTCCTATGACCCCTCTGAACTATTTTAAAATGAAATTATTACCCCCCGAACTATTTTAAAGTGGAATATATACCCCTCTAAAAACTCATACCCAGATTTTATTTTGATTTGTGGTCTACACGCGCTGTCATGTGTCATGCCACGTAATTCCACGTCATATATCATTTTTTTACTATAAAAAATTAATTCCACGTCATCATCATCATCATCTTCTTCCTCTTCATCATTATCTTCTTCCTCCTCTTCTTCTTCCTCCTCTTCTTCTTCCTCTTCTTCTTCTTCTTCCTCTTCTTCCTCTTCCTCCTCTTCCTCCTCCTCCTCTTCCTCCTCCTCCTCTCCCTCCTCTTCCTCCTCCTCCTCTTCTTCTTCCTCTTCTTCCTCTTCTTCCTCTTCTTCCTCCTCCTCTTCCTCCTCCTCCTCCTCCTCCTCCTCCTCCTCCTCTTCTTCTTCTTCTTCTTCAATGTCTTCTTCTTCTTCTTCTTCTTCTTCTTCTTCTTCTTCTTCAATGTCTTCTTCTTCTTCTTCTTCTTCAATGTCTTCTTCTTCAATGTCATAATGAATCATATGAAATTCACACGATATGTAATCTTATCAAAATCAAATCAACAATTAATGTCCAAAAAAAATTCGATTTTCACAAAATGGCGTCGCAACAGTGATGGCGCCGCGACAGTGATGGCGCCGGAAAATTCAAAATTTCGGTGACTTTATTTTCCAATCTGAATTGATTCAACATTCTCACGTAATTCGAGTTCTTGGATGCCATTGAAGAAGAAGAAGAATAAAAAGAAATGTCATTGATGAGTTCTTGGATGAAATTGAAGAAGAAGAAGAAGAAAAAAAAAAAACTAATTGACATTGATGGGCTCTTGGATGCCATTGAAGAAGAAGAAGAAGAGGAGGAGGAGGAGGAGGAGGAGGAGGAAGAGGAGGAGGCGGGGAGGAGGTGGGGGCGGAGGAGGAGGAGGAGGAGGAGGGGGGGGGGGAGGAGGAGAAGAAGAAAATTTAATTGCCATTGATGAGTTCTTGGATGCCATTGAAGAATTGGAGAAGAAGAAGAAAAATTAATTGCCATTCTTGGATGCCATTGAAGAAGAAGAAGAATTGGAGAAGAAGAAGAATGAAAGAAGAAGAAAAAGAAAAATAATAATTAAAATTATATATATTTATTTAAAGAAATATTAAAAATAAATTTTTAATAAAATATTTTCGTTTTCACTCTCTTTAAAGAGAGTGAAACACACTCTCTTGCCATGTCAGCGTTGGAGGGGTAATAATTTCATTTTAAAATAGTTTAGGGGGGTCATAGGACCTTCTCAAAGTATAAGTGTGTAGTTGAGATTTAGGATAAAGGTTGGGGGTATTTGACCATTTTCTCTTGTCGAAAAGAATAACTTCTTTCTATATTTAATAACTTTTAAACTTCTTATTTTTCCCTTAATAAGGCATAAGTTGTCCATAATTTATTTTCAACCACACGTATTTTTATATAATCTATTCAGACACTGGGGTGGGAAGGATGAAGTGTGTTGGTGGGCAGAAGAGAAGACAATCACTGTGGAACGACACTTATGTAACTTGTTTTTACTATTTTCAGAGCTCTCTAGAAAGTCATTTTCCTCTTTTTTTAAAAAACTTATTTTTCTAGAAATAAATTTTTTAAATATTTTAACTAACCAAACATGGACAAAATTGATATCAACATTCTTTATCTAATTTTCTGCAAGAGTAAATACATAATTACCTCCTGATCTTGTTCGAGTTTTGCAAAAAGACACCTAAACTTTCATTTCGATCGATTACCCCACGATTCTTTTTTATTTCGTTGCAAACACACTATTTTTTGCTGAATCTCAATCACAACAAGGAGAGTGAAATACACGCGCCAATCAGGTGTTGCCACATGTCAATTACGTTTAATTTCATATATTTTTATTTTTTTAATACAATTTTCCTTTTTATTTAGTTTAACACCCCACCCCACACCCTTTTTTCCCCACCCCCAATCCAGCACCTCCACCTCCCCCCATTCAGCACCTCCCCTCCCCACCCCTTGCGTCCAGCACCTCCCCCTCCCCCTCGCCGCTTCGGGTCCAGCACTCTCCCCGTTCAATTTTTTTTTTTTGTTCGAATCAACTCAAAAATTAGTTTTATGATTGAATTAAGTTTTAAGGATAGTTAAATGATTGAATTAAGTTTTAAAGATAGTTAAATGAGCTTTAATGAAGCTTTAATGGAGGAACTTTAATGGAGCTTTAAAAAAAAAGCTTCAATGAAATTGTTTTAATGGTGACATTGTGTTGAAGAGCTTGAATGGTGTTGAAGAAGAAATTGTGGGTAGTTAAATGATATGATTTAATTGTAAAATGGAGTTTTAATGATATGATTTAAAAAATAAAAAGCTTCAATGAAGGAGCTTTAATGGTGACATTGTGTTGAAAAAGAAAGGGTGGGGTATGGTGATGATGATGATGTTGTTGTGGGCGTAATTAATGGTGGTGGTGTTGTAATTGATGTTGTTGAGTGATGGTGATGAAGAAGAAGTTGGGGAAGAAGACAATGGTGGATGGGGGGTTGCGGAGGTGGGGGTATGAAATAATTTTTAAAAATATTTTTTTTTTCTTTTTTAAGAATATAAATTATATATTAAATTATTTTACATGTGGCCGCTTGTAATTGGTCAAAAAAGTCAAATTTGAGCCCTTTCATGTGCCCTGTGGAGCGTGTGTACACGCAGGGGGTCAAAATGGTGTGTTTGCAACGAAATAAAGAAGAATCGTGGGGTAATAGATCGAAGTTACAGTTTAGGTGTCTTTTTATAAATCTCGAACAATATAATGATGTATTTTCTCATTCTGCAATGATACAACTGAAGAAGATAATTTCACTTTGCTATTGGGATCAACCAAAGTTTAACTTAGTTCTTGTCAACATTCTTGTCTGTTTGACACGTGGATGTGGCCATGTGGGGAGTTATTAATTAATCTTTAACTTGGCTGATAAGTAGATTTTAAAAGTTTTCTCCGTTAGACTGAGGACTGCCATTTATAATTACTTTATACTATTGGAACTAGTATGTCAAGTTTAACTTAGTTGGTGTAAACATTCTTGTCTAATTACAGCTACTTGACATTTGGAAGTGATTAATTAATCTTTGAAGCAATGCAACAAGATTTTTTGGCGTTGAAATCATGGTACTTCCTGTGAATATTTGGCATCTACTTTGGTAATAATGTCAAACTGGATTCATGTCGCTGTTACACTGTAGATTTAATTCCCTTTTTCTTTTTTTTTTCTTTTGTGATTCTTATATTCATTTTGGGTCGAGTAATTCAAATTCACATCGCATAAGACTCATTAAATGAAGAAACACTTTCATTATCAGGGGGTCAAATTCGTGACTTTTGAGTTACGGATGAAGCCATCTCATTTATCTCACGTTAACCCTCTTGATGATTGATTATATTCAACTTTTGAGTTATTAGAAACTTTCTTTTCATGATTAATTGATGGAATTTAACTTCTTTTTTCATACTCGAGTTCTATTCTTTCTCGCTATATGGTTGTTTTGTATCGTATTGAAGGGTTTAGGACAGCTGGTTTTAGATGTTAGTACGACTCTATTTTGTAAATATCCTAGAAAATTTCCATCCTTCCAAAATCAGAAATTGCAGAAGATGCAAGAAACCTTTTTTTTTTTTTTTTTTAATTTTGGTAACTGATGCAAGAAACTATTTGACAAGTGGAGTGGAGTTTTATGTTGGTTGCATTATGACTGGTTTAGTCTAAATTTGACCAAATTCATGCGAGAAAGTTAAGATTTAAAGTTTGTGGATTTAAAATTCTAACTTTCTTAAAGTTATTAGGTTCTAAATCAATAATTTATCCATATTCAATTAATTGCTTAAAATAAATGCTGAATGTATATCGAAAGCTACGTCCACCTGTGGATTCATGTAACCTAAAAACCTATAAGTGGATTAGATCATGATTTATGCATTTACTTAATTCGTTTACAGCCTTTTAATTTTGATCCAATTCGTTCATTTGACACCTTCTTGAGCCGAGGGTCTATCGGAAACAGCCTCTCTACTTCTTCGGAGTTAGCGGTATGGACTGCGTACATCTTACCCTCCTCAGACCCTACTTTGTGAGAACACACTGGGTTTGTTGTTGTTGTCGTCGTCGTTCATTTGACACCTTAATATTTACGCGGGCTAACCGGAAGTCCACAGGCCACAGCAATTCATGCAGGGTGGGCGCCTTATCATTTGTGAGGACATATAAAAGCTAATTGTTTGGTAAGCTAGAAACTTTGGGAAGAATGATTCCAATGAATTTAATGAACTAGACTGCGATATTTGATGAAGCTTCATCTCCATAAGGTGGAGCATAATGTGTCCCAAAATTAATCATGTTTACTAGATATGGAAGATAATAGCTCCACTTATTTTCTTTTTAAGCTAAAGTTGTAGCATAATAATTATTCTTTTATGTGATAATTGAGATTAATTTAGTGCATACACCAGCCAAACAGTGCTTCCCAACTATGGACCACTGTTTTATTGACATATTTCGGAAAAAAAGCCAAGAGGTTCCCTTAGTAGGGTTCCATTTACAAAACAAACTATGATAAATAGACCTTAAGTCTATATGTGATCGTATTTTCAAGCAAGCCATCCTGACTTTGGCTTTGGGTTATTGCTTTTCAAATCTGAAATCCACTCTAATATCTGATTATAAAAAAAGCAAGCCGATGCACTAAAGATTATGTTGTGACGGAGTCCATAAGATTATGCTGTGCCGGAATCCATGAAAGGGCTGGATCGCAAGGGTATATTGTATGCAGCCTTATCTTACATTTCTACATGAGGTTGTTTCCACAGCTTGAAAATATGACCTCCAGATTGCATGGCAACAACGTTACCAATTACGCCATGACTTACCCTCAATATCTAATCATGCACAATAGAAAGCATAAAGAACCCAATACCTCAACTAATATGTGGCTTTGTCCGGTTATGAATCCACACAAGTGGTTTAAATTGTTGAAATAAATAAAGAGAAAAAAGTGCAACCACAATCCAAAATCATGTCTTCAAAGAGCAATTTCCCATCAGAAGTATCTTATCATCAGCAAGGTATTATTTTCAAACTCTACAGTGCCCACAACCGGATGCTTTACAATAATACATAATGATGCTCAGCCGCATAAAAGACGTTGAACAATATCTAACTGCAGTTTATAAAACAAGTATATGGCATAGCATTTCATGTAACTAGTATTGATAATGGTATAAAGTGAACTGATCAGAATCACTCACAGCCTGCAACACTACCCATTACATATAAATATATACAAGCCTCTATGCTAATTACTAGCCTTTTGACATTTTCAACCCCTGTTACTGAAGTTCATGAAGCTAGGTTGGGTCTGACCACCAATATTTTGGGAACTTGTGTTAGATTGAGGCTGCTGCTGCTGTTGCGAATGGAGATTACCACATTGGACAAATGACTGTGGCTGGGGAGGGAAATGTGGACGCGGCCCCCTGGTTCCATTTGCAGCTGTCATTTGACCAGCTGCTATCTTTAGCCGCTGCAATTCTTCCCTCAAAGCTTCATTCAGGGCTGGAAATTATTCACACACGTCAATACAACGAATAGCAGTGAAAATTGTACTTCTTAAGTTATTATAAGGCATACCATCTCTAAGATGGGCTTGTTGTTCCAAAGCTTGCAACCGTAGCTTGAGTTCTTTGTTCTCAGTAGTCAATCCACTATTGTCTCTCTGCATCATCATACGGAAATGACATGAAAATGATTAAGGATATGTTAATTGCTATTATGTTTCTTGACAACAGTGTTAGCAATAGCTTAATTTGCAGTGGTAAAATTCCATTCAGCAACACACAAATACAGTTGATACATGTCTACAGAAATGTCCACAACTTGAAACTGTGATTTTGCACGCACAGCATATGCACTCGTGGATAAATGGATCATCCTAATGTACGTAACCCACCCAAACTAATGAGAATGAGGGCAAAAAGGCCACTGTTGACCAAAATAGTTTTTAAAAAAGTAAACCAAAAAAGGCAAGGAGCATTCAGAAATACAAGCACAGAAAACCTTCAGTAAGACAAACTGCAGACTACACCACACAACCACATATGCATAATTTTGTGGCTGGCAGATACATAATCAACAATGAAAAAAGAGAGTAAAGGAGTAGCATAGAGATAATTTCTCAACCAAAAGTTCAGAGTTTAAAAAAAAATGACGACTTTTGAAACATACTTGGATATTCTAATGATGCTAGAAAACAAGATAACAATGAGAACCTGATAATTGATGATGACTATTCCTCCAATAAAAGTAGTTCATTATTTAGCATCAAAGAGGAGTGCAATAGCTTAGAAACGCCTACTTGCCTGACCATATATATAGTGGGTGGAAAAGAAAGATTTGACTGAAATTTTTCCTGTATACTAAGAAAAGTTATGCTTTACTTGATTAGCACCAAAGAGAAGCGCAACAACAATGAAAAGCCTGATTTCCTGTATTTTCCTCCCCCTCCATCTTGCTAATGCTCACACAACTTCCCCTTCTCTGATTCTATGCATTCAAACCTTCATGGGGCCACACTATCTCACTTTTCCAAGTGCCTGCAACAGCGCCCTCCATATGGCAGTAGGCTTCCCAATTCTCCAATTCCCCTCCCTCTTTCTTGACTGTCGTACTCACTCCCTCCCTTTCCCATTGACACCCAATCTCTTCCCAAGCCATGGCACCATCTCTCTCTTCTCCAGTTCCCCACCATTACCATTTTTAGCCCTAAGTATTCCACATCACTTGCAAAAGAGGGCAGGAAAATGAACGTAATACTCACTCAGTCAAAAAGAATCCTAATCCTAAGTAAATTAACAAAAAAAGTAGTTCATTATTGCTGTCAATGTAGTCATAATAGTTTGGCGAGCCCTCATTCTTGCTTCTTTGATGGCAGGTTAATTTTCTGCAAGCAGGAAATAGCCTAACCTCCATTACTTTTAGCCAAAGGTCGCTTCACTCTTAACAATCCACGCTGTATTGAATATTTTGATCATCCACCAACATTTCTTTCAGTCACTTTGTTATTGATCGTATGTTTCTTCCCTAAGTTTGAAGTTCTTCACCAAATTGGTCTGCCAACTTTTGCCCCTTTTACTTCTTAGCTCGCTGACAGTAGAATTCTTTATTCTTCATCGCGGTCTTCTCATTAGTAACATAAACAATCAATTGCTTGGCCCGTAAATTGGTATTTAAATGTATTTTCCTTCATCTATCCACATGATGCAAACCCTTTAAAAATCAACACATACACACACCTTCACAATCATCGGCACTCCTTCCCCTTCCCTAGCTTCGCTCTTCGCTAATATCTGCAACCCTGATCCTCTTCCTGAAGGCTACCCTCTCCTCCTTATTCACCACTAACACCTACACTCATTACAGCACCAGCGCTCCTCAGCATCAAGTCTTACAAACCCTTCTCAAGCTTTGTGATGCCCCCTCCTAGGTTGCAGAGCTCCCTATCCTGCTCTACTCATCAATTCTCTAATTTCTCAATCTCAATGCACTCTCTTCACAAAAGCTACTTTCTCATCCCCAAGCCAAAGCATGAGTAAATACAAGACCATAAACATAGCACTTATTTAACCTTTTAATCTACTTTTTCCAATAAGCGTTATTCAGCTGAAAGACAACCCCAAAAAGGGGGGAAAAGAAGATTTATTTCTTTTAATTTTATGATTGTAATTTACTGCTAGTCGAGTAGTGGGGTGTTTTTATCCAAAAGAGCACTTAAGTTTCAAGCTTCTTCGATGACAAAGGTCAGCTTTCCTTCAAGAGGAAATAACCCATTTCAATTTCAGAAAGCTAATGTTTACTGATTCAAGCATAACCATCCAGTTACATTGGATCAACTACACGTACAGTCAACCAAGATCCCAGCCCAAAGTATCAACACTGTCGCCAACTGGGTTAATCCCTTGCTGGGATTGGACTATGAAACTATGCTTGGATCTTATTTCAATCTCCCAGAAAATAACCTAATGATATGAGCTTTACATATCCAATTATGTTAATTGTAGGCACACACATTTACTATCCCTCTGTTCTTTCTGATCAACTGAAGAAATGATCCTAATCTACAGAACCTACTGAAACTACAAAATAGAGCCTTAATTTTCAGTAATCAATTTCGGCATTCATAACCACTGATCTTTAATTACAAGAAGGTACAAGAATACAGACTGATCCTTTTATAAAGACATCTATTAGAAAGTCATTCTACCAAAATTCTTATGGCAACAAATTGATCAGAATAAGAAAACCACGTAGTTCATTTTTTGACCCCGAATAAAATCCCATAAGAATATAAAATCGTAAGATCCTCATTCATTATCAAGGTGATGAATGAATTGAGATAATTCGAGTTAAGTAAAAAAAATCATACAAACAAGAGAGCAGTCTTGATTTGAAGATGTTGTGACTCAGACCCACATACATGATACATGTAATCACATATCTTAACACAAGAAGCTATTGAGTCTCTAAGATCAATTCATAAAACAAATCTCGTAACCAAAATATATATTGGATATACTCTTTGTTTATTGTATGATAACATGAGAAGCTATTGAATTTCTAAGGTTACTTCATAAAACAGAATTTGATAACCATGAAGAGTACTGCATATAGTCATTTTGCCTATTAAAAGAAGGAAGAAGAGTACTGTATATAGTCCCCCAATTTTGTACCTGCAGAACCGTGATTTGTGCAGATAGATTAGTAGCTTCAGTCTGCAGAGTCTGCACCTTCCTCTCCAGTTCATTAGTATAACGGATTTTCCGCTCCTTAGAACGTGCAGCAGATTGTCTGTTTGCAAGAATCCTGTAATATTGCAGAAACAAAGATGAGTTTCTACAAAAGCTTAAACCAAAGTTAAATGCTAGAACTGTAATCTATAAGGGGCCATAGTATTTTAAGGAAAACGGAAAACATACAAAAAAACAAGAGAATAAAGTTGGGAAGCCATGCTATGTAACAATGACACACTAAAAACTTTTGCGCGAAAAATTTCAGATTACTATGTTGACAATGAAAGATCGTCAGCAACCAATAGTTTCCAAATCTTCCCATCTCTTACCATACAGGTAACACCACTTCACTAAAGAATACATCATAGTTAGCACTACATTTTCTTTCATCTTAAATCGGCATACAAGGTACAATAGTATCTCTTCATTAACTCAGTATTCCGACTTCTCCTCTAAGGGCCTATCCACTGCTTTTAAGTGGTATAGTAACCCCTCCCGCCCTCCTCATCGTTTCCCAATACAAAAAGTTCAGTTGATTCAGGTAAAGACCAATCTGCCTGAGTTAAATATCCTGGCCATTCACATATAATTTAGTAGAATCTTGTTTCATTTTCCACAAGAGAGAATTGTTGCAAATGATCACCAACATACTTCTTTCTTAAATCACATCCTTTCCTTTTCTTCTTTTCCATCCAATTGAGTGAGACAATACGGAACTCATATAATTTCACAAGAATTTACACTTGACAACTTCATTATACCAAGTCAAACATGCTCTTTACAACTAAAATACTATGCATTTTTGGCATTCCAACGAAAAAGCAAATCACTTCAAAACCAAGAAATATAGCAACCATCTATTTTGCTCGAGAATTTCGAAAAAATCAAATACTTTGAAGAGACGTTTCCTCTTCATCATCAGAGCTAAGTTTAACTCCAAGTAAAACTCTTAACCAAACCAAGGAAAACCTCAACCCCAAAAAATTTCACACTACAATTGAGACAACTGCATACAAAATTGAAGAAAAAAAAGGAACTTTACGAAATTTCAAACCTTAATCACTAGAGCTAAGTATAATACCAGAGTGAAACTCTTAACCAAACAAAAATAAAAACCTCAAGCCCAAAGTTTTTTGAAACAGATATTTCCTCTTAATCATTAGAGCTAAGTATAATTCCAAAGTAAATCTCTCACAGCCCCCCCACCCCCCCACAAAAAAAAAAAAAAATTCAAACCCAAAGTTTCAATACTACAATTGAACAACTGCATATACAATTGAAAAAAAGAGAACTTTATTAAAGTTCAAAGCTTAAGCATTAGAACTAAGAACAATTCCAAAGTAAAACTCTTTTAACCAAACAAAAAATAAAACCTCAACTCCTTAAAATTTAGAAGAGACACATCCTCTTAATGAGCCAAGTATAATTCCAAAATAATACTCTTAACCAAACCCCCCCACACCAATAAAGAAAAACACCCTAAAATTTTGGAGAGACATCTCCTGCTAATCATTAGAGCTAATTATAATTCCAAGTAAAAAAAAAATCTTAACCAAAAAAAAAGAGCCTCGACCCCTAAAAATTTCACACAAAATTGGATTTTTATAATAAAAGTTGAAACCTTTTAGCTCTCTTGGGATCAATTAAAGCCAATTCAGCAAGGCGATCAGGCGCCATAGCTTTCTTAACAGAACTCTCAGCTTCAAACGACGCCGTACTAAAAGAACCATCCATCGAATTACTATGCCTATGCCGCGAACCCGAACCCGAACCTGAACCCATCACCCACTTCTCCTCTTCCTTCGCCGCCGCCGGTGTTGTCGCTGCTCCAACATCACCAAACTCCAACCCATCAAAAAAGTCAGCGTCAACTGACAGACTCCGGAAATGATTCAACGGTCTAGGGTTTTGATCACCACCAGACGGTCCAGCAAAAAGGGGTCCGGTTGATGACGAGTCAGCCGAATTAGCCGGCTGCTGCATATGTGTATCAGCCGACTGCGCAGAAATGTCGATGTTGAAGTCAGCAACGACGTCGTCCAGTAGAATATCATCGTCAAAGTCCGGGAACCGGAAGAAAGTCTCCGATTGAGCTCGACGGTGACGGGCAATACGGGTAGGAGTATCGGGCATCTGGTCAAGGTCAGCTCGACCCGCTAGAAATGGAGCGGGTATGGGCTTTCCGGCGAACTTCGGGTCCATTGAAAAAGAGTCCAAATCAATTCGTGGGGGCGGGGTGGGGTGTAGAAGAAGAAGAAGGGGAAAGAAGAGGAGCAGTTGGTGAAAGAGCAAAAATCACATGGGAGGGATTACTGACCTTCAAAGTCCAAACACTTGAATAATGGAGTAAAATAGGTTTTAGTATCTTATTGACCATAGTGTAAGACTTTTTTTTTTTTTTTCTGAATAAGCATTTTTAAATACATGTAATTCTGTCTTTATTTGCCCCCCCCCCTCCTTTTTTTATTGATGTAGTAACTAACACTTTGTTGGGATGGTGATTTGTCCTAATTTCATAACGTACAGTATTGTATGGTATATTATAATATAGTATAGTATAATAGAAGATAATATTTGGATAGAGTGTATTGTTCACAGTTGTTTAATAATAGTTTTATTGTTTAATTTGATTATATGCTAGTATTGCATTCGAATTGGTAAGTTTACTAAAATGCTCTTAATTATTATAAATATTTAATGTATCAATAATTGTTAATAAAATAATTTTTTTCCTACTAATTTATTATAATTATGCCATATAGATATATTAAATTGTTAAATTCATGTAAATTCTAACAAAGTCAATAAAATAGTAGATCAAATAAATATAACCGGATTTATTTTTTATAGTAACAATTTTTTTATTTTTTTTATGTTTTGAGATGTGACACCGACGACAAGTACAAAGTTTGAATATATTTTTTGTGTATGCTATGGATGTGTTCGGTATGAAATCCCCCCCCAAAAAAATATTTTTCAAGAAAATAAATTATTTCTTAATTATTTTCTTGTGTTCGTAATACAAGTAGAATTTTTGTTTTCCAAAAGTATTTATGTATATTTAACACAAAATAATAAAAATGTATGTGATAAAAGATGATGGAGTTAAGAAATTGAATCTTTTTTAAAGAAATATTTGGGGTGGGGATAGTGGAGTAGGGGTCGGGATAGGGGTAGGGGGTAAGAAAAAAGTTCTAAGTTTTTTCTTTTAAAAAAATTAATTAAAAAATTATATCTTTTTTCGTGTGCGCGTAGGGGGGAAGGGAAGGAAGGGGGAGCTAGTAGGGGGGGTGTAAGAAAATTTTCTTAAAAGTTTTTTTTAAAAAAAAAAAATTATGTACATGGAGGGGGGCTAGTAGGTGGTTTGGGGATGAGGTCGGGTAAGAATAAGTTTTTGAAATATTTTTTAAAAAAAATTGAGTGGGATAGGGTCGGGTCGGGGTGGGGGGAGGTTGATGGGGTTGGGGGTTGGAGTAGAAGGATAAAATAAGATTATATAATATTAAGTATGGATATAATTAAAAAACAAATAAGCTAATCATGGGATACCCCTAAATCGATGGTTACATAAAATGGAGATTTTCATGGTTACCAAATTATGAAATTAAATTATATCATATTATATATTTTAAGAAACAATCAAAATAAACATGATTCTCTAAAAAATTATACCATATCATGGAAAACCTCCATCCAAACAAAGGGTAAAAAGTGATAAGGACAATTTTATACTACTATTTTTTAAATATAATAAATTTAATGCTTTGAAAAATGAATTAGATAATGAATCATATTTAATGTGAAGAGTAGAATAGATAAAAATAAATAAATTATTTATTAATTTTGTAAACTAAATAAATATTATTGAACATTTTAAAATAGAAAAATAGACAAGTAAAAATAAATGGGGAGGCAAGAAAATGGATAGGAAATAGTATAAAACTGTTTTTTAGTCAAATGTAACATACAAGAATTGATTCAACTACATAGTATTAGGTTAATTCTTAATTCATCATGAAATACAATATTTTTCAATTGATAATGAATCATATTTAATATGAAGAGTAGAATAGATAAAAATAAATAAATTATTTATTAATATAAATTAGATAAATATTATTGGACATTTTAAAATAGAAAAATGAATAAATAAAAATAGATGGGGAGGTAAGAAAATGGATAGGAAATAGTATAAAACTGTTTTTTAGTCAAATGTAACATACAAAAATTGATTCAACTACACAGTCATTAGGTTAATTCTTAATTCATCATGAAGTAATAATATATCGCATAACTTAGATTCACTTAGAGCCGTTTGGAATTGTTGTTACAAAAATACTTATTTGAGAAACACTTTTATAAAATAATTTTTTAGAAAAGTGCTTTTAAAAATAATAATTTGTATTTGATAAATTTATTTGAAAAGTGCTTTTGATAAACAAAATTGTGTTTGGATAATCTTTTTCAAGAAGTATTTTTTTGAGATAAATAACCAAAAAGGACATCTATCAGTAGATCTTTATTACTAAAATTAATTTATAGAGAAAATTTATTTTAAATATCTATCATAAGATTTTTAATTATTTTTTTTAATTTAATTAAAAAGTACTTACTCTAAAATTTTCAATCAATATTTATATACATAAATACATTAAAAAATATTAATAAATATTCTGAAAAGTTATTTTATAAAAGTGTTTCGCAAATAAACAGTTTTGTAACAGTAATTCCAAATGGGCTCTAAGTGTTGAATGGGAAATGTTCTTTAAAGAGATTAAAACAAAGACGACAAGTAAGAGGGGGACAAGAGAAATAAATTTCCATGTTGTTAATTTCTTTTCGTTTCTATTGATATCTTTCTTTTTATCAACAGATAAATATGATAAATAAAAATTCTCAATAATTTCATTCCTAATTTTATCACGCAATATTTCCATACTAATAGAAGATTTGTTTTGTCTTTTATCACGTTGATATCTTTCTTTTTCTTCTAGTATCACTCCCACTGTTACTTTCTTTTTAGCTTCAATTAATTCTTCTAAACCATCAATAGTTACAAATTCTTTATTATTTATTGGAGTATCAAACTCAAATGGTTGCCCAGATTGAAAATATCTACTCCCTTGTATACCATCTGGTAAAATTCCTGATGATAGTGCCCACGTATATTCGTCAGTAGCAACAACATCCTTAAAACATATCTCCATTTGAATTCGATATTGTAAGCCTTTTTCTTTAAATTTCTCTACATCGGGATTTTTCTACAATGATGAGAAGCAATAAGATATGTTATTAGTGACCAAAATAACATAATAACTTGTCAAGTTTAAGTGAATAATATGTAATAAGATTAGAAGTACCTTTATTTTTTTATCCCACCATACGACACTCACTTGAATGATTTTCTACTCGCTATCTCATCCTAAACCAGTTTTCTTTCCAACTAAAGCGTCCCATTCTTACCAAGTGATTTTAAGATTATCCATTTATTCTTCAATTTGACTTTGTCATAATTTTTTTCGATTATAGCATTGAATCTTGTCACCAATTTAGTCCATCCAGTTTTGTTGAAGTGGGTACTAGAGCGATTTTCAGCGATAACTTCATCCACACATAAATTTAAAAATAACTTTACGTTTTCTATACTCTATTTAGCCTTCTCAACATTACTCATTTTCTATGCATTAGAAATATATGATTAATAATAATAACATTACACAAAAAAGTGAAATAAAAATATTATTGTCAAAATAAAAATTTAACAAAATCTAAGAATTTTATAAACAACGATACTATCACATATGCTCTTATACGTATGCACATGAAAAATCTAGTTATATCATGATAATTATTAAAAAAATCATACCTTAAAGTGAGAAAACAATCTTGATTCAAACCACAACTTATTAATAGCGGAGATGATTTTATATTTTAAAGAGCAGTAGAGTATATGTATATATGAGAAATATTATCTGTATTTATAGATGAAGGAGAAAGTGTGCAGTATGATAAACTCATTAAATGAGTAGAAGATTTGAAGAAAAGATCAAAAAAAAAAAAATTAAAAATAGAATCTATTTGTTTTTTGTTACCTTATTTTTTGGATATATTTTACTGTGTCAAAATTTACTAAAAGTAAGCAAACATTATATTCATGCTTACAAATATCTAAATGAGATTATATTTGTTATTTGTTACCTTTTCTTTTGGATATATTTTTACCGTGTCAATTCTAAAACTAAGTAATTTACGTTTACTACATGATAACAAATATTTGTTATCTTTTTTAAAAAATGTATATTTTTACTGTGTCAAAATTTACTACGAATAAACAATCATCATATTCATATATATATATATATATATACACACACACATACATATACACTACATTGTAACAAGTATGTCACTTTTCATGAATTATTTATTTAAAATTAAATATTCGAGAAAAAAATTATATGTGCTGTCAAAATACAATCTTGTAACATGATTCATCTGTCAATTGTTATCATAAATAATAAATAATAAAAGGTTATATATTCTTTAGTCGTCATCATCAATGATATTTTTAAATTTAATTAAAGAAAATGAGTGAGATTAAAATAACAATATATAAATTATAAAGAATTATGACATAAATATGAAACGTAAAATTTTAAAAATCAAACGTATTAATTAAACTTGTAAGATATGTTAATTAATTAATAAGGAGTATATATATATATATAGTCATTAAAAAATAATTTTCTGCTTCTTCTTCTTCTTCTTCTGCTTTTTTTTTAAAAGCAAAATTTTTCTACTTCTTCACAGAAACAGAAAAAGTGCTTCTGCTTATTTTTAAAAACATTTTTGCAAGTTTATAAAAAACACTCCTCTTTTTTAAAAAAAGTACTTTTTTTCTCAAAAAAAAAAAAAATTATTTGGGGAGATAAGCAATCCCAAATAGACACTTAAAAAAATTAAATAAAATAATAGTGTAGAACGGAGAGTAAATAAGAGGTAACATATCTTAACATCCAAATGTATAAGGCGTACATGAAATCAGTGTTTTACTAACCGAGAAATTAATTCCACGAATTTTTTTTACGAATGAAATTAGTATTGATTTTTGTTTAGAGTATTGATGGCGACAAACTTCCACAAATATAGAGGTAGAAATACACAGAAGGAGGGGATGAATAATTCTTATTTTATTTTCATAGTAAATATTGTCAATATGACAATTAGTAAAAAATGGATAGGAAATAGTAAGTTAAAATTGCTTAAATTCAGATACAAGAATTGATTCAACTATATAGTCATAATTACTATGACTAAAACTCGAATTAGTAAAAAATGGATAGGAAATAGTAAGTTAAAATTGCTTAAATTCAAAAACAAAACACAGATACAAGAATTGATTCAACTATATAGTCATAATTACTATGACTAAAACTCGAATTAGTAAAAAATGGATAGGAAATAGTAAGTTAAAATTGCTTAAATTCAAAAACAAAATTGATTCAACTATATAGTCATAATTACTATGACTAAAACTCGAATTAGTAAAAAATGGATAGGAAATAGTAAGTTAAAATTGCTTAAATTCAAAAACAAAACACAGATACAAGAATTGATTCAACTATATAGTCATAATTACTATGACTAAAACTCGAATTAGTAAAAAATGGATAGGAAATAGTAAGTTAAAATTGCTTAAATTCAAAAACAAAACACAGATACAGGAATTGATTCAACTATATAGTCATAATAACAACTCCTAGTTGGTTCGAGAGGGCGTCATGCGGAGGCTTAAAGTTTGCAAAATCTTGACACAATAAATTAGACGACAAAGAAAACAATACTAAAAAGCATTTAATTATTATATATTTTGGCCAATCGACCTACATATTATAAAACCTAATATAAAAAAACATTAAACCTATTGGGAGAAATCTCCCCTAAACAAAGACTCTTTAAAGGCTACATTGTGGATGCTATTATGTTATGGTATGAGAAAAAGGGTCTTCTATTTATAGATGTCCAAAACCTTTCCTCCAGGAAAGAGGTTAGCCAAATATGAAAAATAATTATATTTTTCTTTTCGCAAAAAATAAAAGTAATTATGGTTACTTTTATTTTCCTTCCAAGAAAAAAGTAAAAACTTAATTTTGGTAAGAAAATCAGGGCAAAAATCCTAACAAATCTCCTCTTTTTGGCTTGATTTTCTTCACTTGATCCGCCTTCTTCACATCTTTAATCTTTGTTCTTCACATAGTCTTCATCACTGCTGCTTGACATGCTTAAAAATGGAACTTTTGGGTTAAAAGTATATGAGCCCTTTTCGGGTTAAAAATATTGGAGCACTTTTACAGGGTTAAAAGTGAGTTTTATTTTCAAATATGTGACAACAGAATTGTTGAAAATATGATTAACAATTATCTCCACATGTAGCTTTTGGACATATATCTTTATTATCATCAAATTGATTGCAACTTTGTTCAACAATTGGACCAACGATTTATTGAACCGTGGGCTCTGATACCACTTGTTGGGTTTGAAATCGAGAGGGCGTCATGCGGAAGCTTAAAGTTTGCAAACCTTGAGACAATAAATTAGACGATAAAGAAAACAATACTAAAAAATATTAAATTATTATATATTTTGACCAATCGGCCTACATATTATAAAATCTAATATAAAAAAATATTAAACCTATTGGGAGAAATCTCCCCTAAACACAGACTCTTTAAAGACTACATTGTTGATGCTATTATGTTATGGTATGAGAAGGGCGTCTTCTATTTATAGATGTCCAAAACCTTTTCTCCAAGAAAGAGGTTAGCCAAATATGAAAAAGAGGTTAGCCAAATATGAAAAAGAATTATATTTTTCTTTTAGGAAAAATAAAAGTAATTATGATTAATTTTATTTTCCTTCCAAGAAAAAGTAAAAACTTAATTTTGGTAAGAAAATCAGGGCAAAAATCCTAACACTCCTAACATATTATAAACAAGATTATATCACTTATTGTCAAATATTAAATTAGAACTGAAAAAAAAAAAAGAAATACAAATGAAAACATAAATTGAAAAATGAAACACAACATAAAACATGCTTGGAATAAGGGTCAAACAGTCAAATATATAAGGCGGAGTGTTTAAAGAATTGAGACATAGTTTTGCAAGTCTTTCATACCTCCATGATCATTCAAAATATTGATCAGCAACAAGCTTTCACAATAAAAGGTATGAAAAATACAAAAGCATAGGTTAAATTATTCTTATTCTTATTTTCTTAATAAATATTGCCAATTTCTTATGAAGTCTGGTTAACAAATATAATTGGTTTCCTATGAAGAAAATCAGAATTATAATGAGAGAAAAAGAATGGAAATGATGGAACAAAATATAATGGGAGAGGACATAAATTATTTGGCTAGACTCTAGAACAATTGATTATTTAATTGCTTAGCATTATAATCACCATCAATAATTGGGGAGTACTATTGCTAAAGAAGCTTCCTCTTGTCGGGACGATTTGTTGTTTTATATTGAAGTGATTCAATGAGTGTTTGTCACTCTTTAACAAAATTATAATGGTTTTGACATTAACAAAGGCCACCAATAAATGATTCGACAAGAAGGAATATAGATGCAATGAATTTAACTAAGTGTGTTTTAATTTTTTTAGGAGACAATTGATAAATTTATTGTCATGTGATTTAGAACACGGGTTTAGAGTGTGTTTGGTATGATGAAAAACTCTTTTTGAATTTTTTTTCCTCATGTTTGATTGACTTAAATATTGTAGAAAATGTTTTCCAAATCAACTTATTTTTCTCAAATCTAAGGAAAATTAATTTCCTTCAGAAAATAAGGAAAACATTTTCCAAAACTGTATTTCAACCTCACTCTCAAGTTGAAATGTTCATACAACTCTCAAAATCACTTACCCCTACCCCGACACCCAATCTCCTATTCCCCCCACCTTAATCTAAAAAAAATATTTAATTTTTTAAAAATATTTCAATTTTTTTCTCACCCTATCCCTTATGACGCGATCCAATCGGGGGCCTTGTCGTAACAGCGTCCCAAGTAAACCTGTCAACTGGACCGAGCTGGCCCGTTTTGGCTTGTTTAGCTCGGTTCGTGTAGAGGGCCCAACCCGATAGGCCTCCGGGGTACTGGGCCGTCTCAGGTGACAGGACCGGTGGACCGACCCACTAACTAAATCGGACCAGGCCCATCGGTTACCCAGACTGGACCGGACCGACCCGATTAGTAAATATTTTTTTTTTTTTTTAATTTTGGGCATTGTTGGGTCAGCCTTCCAATGGTCAAATGGACCGTTGGCCCCAACGGCCATTTGGCCAAATTTGGTCTTTAAAAAAAAAGTTAATTCAAATTTTTTTTTATAAATACCCCCAATTCAAAATTCATTTTTCACACAACTCACAATCTCACTCTCTCAATCTCTCTCAAATATTCTAATTATCTCCTAAAGTGCTCAATTTTATTTTTTAATTTTGCGATTACAAATACAAGTGGAAGTTTTTTAAAGTCGCAACTTTCGGATACTTTCAAAATTTGGTATTGTCGTTTCAAATCTTACTTTTAATTTTTAATTAGTGTATTAATTATTGAATATTTATTTTTATTATTTTGGTGTATTTGAATATTTTTTAGTTTAATTTGTAATATGAATAAATTAAGAAACCTCGATAAAAGTGTCAAGTTTTTTTATCCCGAAAGTGATAGTGGTAGTAAAAAATAAATTGGTGGCGGTTCTGATAGAGGTAGTTCAAGTATTAGATATACCCGTTGTAGACACCTAATTTGGTCCCTCCCGAAGACCCAAGTTATTCATTTTTACCCTCATCTTACCATGTGTCCTACCCCGTGTGATTATCCCTTCTTAAAACGATAAAAATAATAACCCTTAACAAATTTTACCTTGTGTTAATCCTATCCTAACAACCTCTCCAATTAAAAGCAGACACCTCACCACCCCACACTCCTATATCCACGTGGCCCTCTTTCCCTTCACATTCTAATTCCCTCCTAACAGAATAAAGCGGAGGACTCTTCCAGTTTCCATTATATACACGGGGGACCCACAAAAATAGAGGAGGACACCACTCCATATCATCATCTTCATCAAATACACACAAGACCTATAGAGACACCATTTTTTTCTTTTTTTTTTCTTATTCGCAACATACACATACTTATACACACAGTCACACGCATACACTTTCATCCACGATCGGAAAACACACCCTCTCACCGGAACATGCTCTCTCATGTGAAAACATACACACACGCGTATACAGTAAGGGGAAAAAGACGAATGGGCGGCGTTTGACGGAGATCCGGTGTCGAAATCAGAAAACGACAAGAAACCTGCGTCCCTTTTGAGCTTTTCCGGCAACATCCACGCCGAAACCAGTTTTACCGTCGTCAGTCGGGTTAAAATCAGTCCCAAATTTGTTCTCATCATTGATTGAATTAGTACAAGTGGGCCGTTCCAGTCCCGAATCAATTTTGCGATAATATCGTGTACTAGTTCGGTTTATCTGGTGGGAATTTTTGTTCTGGTCCATAGGTTTCCAATTTGGTTCAAAAATTAGGGTACTGTCAGGACTCCGTTAATTTATTTTGGTCAGTCTCGGGTCTTATTTCGGTGATACCGAGTTGGACTATTTTGCTGTTGAGTTTTTTCTATTAAGGATTCCAAATCTGGGGCTTCTTTAATATTATCATCAACCAAAATTGATTATCGAAAAGTCTATTTTTTTAACCCGTCTTCTTTTCTTTATCATAATTTGTTGAATTGGCTGTGGTTTAGATTGGATGATTTGGTAGATGTTTGATGTCATTAATGTGAAATTCGTATGATTACTATGCTTTAATTATCATTATGTCTATGTTGTTGAAATTGGATTCCGAGTTAAAAATTGATTTGATAATTGAAGCATGTGTTAATTGTTGGTTGAGAAGGGAATCTGGGGTGGAATTGCGAGATGGATAAAAAGAGTGTAGATTAATTTTGGTTTGCTATCTTTTATTTAAATTCGGAATAAGTATGAATGTGATAGATTATGATATGTTGAAATAGATAGGCAATATAAGTTCGAGTAGGCAAATTTAGGATTGATGTGTTGATTGAATGTTTAAATGTGATGTTTTGAATATTTTTCTAGTTATCTTATTTAATTCTGATGTATTCATTTGATCGGGGAATGCCCCGAGGGATTCGTATTGATTTATCTGGGGAATTCCTCGAAGTATTTTGTACTCGAAGGACGTTCGTGATCAAGGTCCAATGCATCGGGTAGAGCATGGAAACACAATTTAGGATTAGTATAGGTTAGAGTAGGATTTATATTTTCGCAATTTTTTCTATTTTTGACTGTATAATTGGACTGAACATTATATTTTTGGGATTTGTTTTGGTTTGTGTTTGTTTGCTTGATTGTTGTGTGTTTATGTGGTTTATACATCCTTAATGTCAAATTGGCCGATATGCTCCATCAAGCGACCGTGGTCGAACCACGGGATCGAGGGGTGTCTAACACCTTCCCCTCGGTCAACAGAATTCCTTAGCCGGAATCTCTGTTCGCAAACCAGTCTTAAAGAGTCAAATCGTTTTGAAAAGAAATTTTCAAAGGTCACTTGACACACTGTATTATGCCATGTGGCGACTCTGAGTTTTGAAAGTAAAAATAATCCTTTTTCGGAACAAATTTTCACCTTTTGTCATTTCAATAATAAAAACCCTTTCTAACTTAAAACATAATTCTTTTGGTGTAAAAAGGGGTGTGACAGCTCAGGCGACTCTGCTGGGGACTTTTCAGAATTCGAGCTTATTTTTTGGAGGTGTATCGGCTTAGTTTGACATTATAGGTGTATAAACATTATTTGTGTTATCGTTTGTTGTTTATTTTATCATTGTTGAGTGTTATGTGTTTACAGTTTTTCTCTTGTGTGTTACCGCTTTATATCTGGCATCATATGCATAACTCGAGTCAATTCTTTCTGCAACAAGTCCTGGAGTGCACGTCGTGCGCACGAACTGTAGTTGAGTCACCCTTATTTTAGGAGGGAGAGCCGTTGGATGTATGGAGTAGGTGGAAAGCAAAACAGCCACTATCGACCATATGCTCCCCCGAATGGCCTTGTTAGTAAACCCCAACATAGGTCAGCCTTTAGGTCATGCTTATGTGCATCATATTGAGACCTAGCGGGGTCCACTTGGTCCTTTGTAGGAGACTCTCCTCTAAAGCATCCCTACGTGCTAATTGTTGTATTTTTTAGGGTAACAGGGTCATTTGACGAACTGATTTGGGGAAAGCATGTGCTAGAATTAAAAAAAGGTGTGTAGGCATGGAAAAAAAAAAGGAAAAAAAGAGAAAAGGTGAGCCAAAAAAAAGTGTTTCGTAGTTTGTTTAGAGTTCTCTATGACTTTCGTTTTTCACAATTTAAAAATTCAAAAAGATTTTTTACCCTTTTTACACTCATTTTCCGAAAAAATAAATAAATCAAAACATCAAAAAGATTTTTCTTTATCTTCTTTAGCATGCATTCACAGTTCGAAAACTTCAAAAAAAAAATTCATTCATAGGAGTTTTTATAAAAGAAAAATGCAAAAATAAAATAAAATTGTAGGAGTTTTGTACATTTCACGAAAATACCAAAAAGATTTTTCTTTCATAGTTGTTGGTGTCATTTTTATGTGAAGTGTCAAATTAAAAATTCAAAAAGATTTTATTGACGTTTTGCATCTTCTGTTGGTGCTCGTGTCTCTCACGTCAGGGTGTTGGTTATTTAACCCTTAATTGTCCAATCTGGACGAACTACGCACCCCCGATTCTCCTCTCTCGGGAGTGAGATACGTAGGCAACCTATTATAGGTTCGGGGATCTTATTTAAAAAATTCAAAAAAGATTTTCTTCACTCTTCATTTAGAGTAGATGTTTCATACATGTCTTGAAAAGAAAAATACAAAAAAATATTCTTAATAGTCATAGTTTTTTTTTCTTTTGGTTGATCTTACTTAAAAAATTCAAAAAGATTTTTCTTCACTGTTCATTTAGAGTAGGTGTCACATACATCTTAAAAGAAAATCACAAAAATATTTTCCTTTAATAGGTTCGAGTTTTATTTTCGCATGAAATTCAAAACTGAAAACCCAAAAAGATTTCTTTGGTAATCATAAAATTTCACTTTATAGAGGGGTATTTAAACCTGAAAAATACAAAAAGATTTTCGTCAATTCTTTTGACAAATTGTTATTTTCTTTTCTTCTTAAAGTTTCAAGAAAAATAAAAATAAAAGAGTTTAATTTGGCCTTTTTAGCAAGACTTCACGAACTACGCACACCTGACTCTCCTCTCTCGGGGTGAGATACGTAGGTTCCCTTCTCGAGTTCGGTGACCTTTTCAAAAAGAAAAAAAAGAAGTTTTTGAAAAAGTGTTGAATTCTAACACATTGGTTATCTCTTGTTCAGTTAGTTTAAGGTGGTTGGTTTGTGGCATTTTGGCTGGTCCTCCATATTGCACCAAGTCACCGAGAAAGTTATGGCCAACAAGGATATCGAGTTTGTTGTCACTAATCAGATAGGGAGTTCAGAAAATGAGAATTTAGGAGCTAATGAAGAGATTCAAAAATTATGGCAACAAATGATAGAAATGCATCGAGCTTGGGCTAATGGGTTGCCGCCTCCTCCAGTTCCTACTGATAATCTGGAGTATCTTTCTAGCTTGCCTCCCGTGTCACATGCATAATTTCCCATTTTTGTTGACATGCCACAACATGCATCAGGATCGACTTTGGGGCAACAATATCCAACCACTTCCAATGTTCATTTTCTCACTCCCCAATCCAAGACTATCACATACTCGGCTCCACCTGTTGTTCATGCTTTTGCGGCGCCACCCCCACCTGAAGCTCTTACTTTTAATGTTTATCCCCAAGTTGTGCCTCTCTACTCTACAAGAGAGCCTGCATTGAATATTACTAGTGATCAACGTTACGCTACCGAGCCTACATTCAAGTTGACTGGTCTTTTTGGTGACGCTCACCCGCCTGAATTTTCTTCTAACACTGAGAAGCCTGTTATGACAGAAGAACAAGAAGAAATGACCAAAAAATTGAGAAGTCTGGAACTGGCTATGAAGAACTTGCAAGGACTTGGGGGTTGCAAAAGTGTCTTATATAAGAACTTATACATGTTTCCAGATGTCAACGTTCCTCCTGTCTTTAAAATGCCGAAGTTTGAGAAATATGACGGACATGGGGACCCAGTGGCACATTTGAGACGTTATTGTAACCAGTTAAGGGGCGCTGAAGAGAAGGAAGAACTACTTATGGCTTATTTCGGGGAAAGTCTTTCAGGCCTAGCTTCGGAATGGTTTGTTGACCAAGACATCGACAAGTGGATTAGTTGGGATGACCTTGCTAATGAATTCGTGCAACAATTTCAATACAATATGGAGTTGATTCCTGACGAGAAATCCCTGACTAATATGAAGAAGAAGAACACCAAAAGTTTCAGAGAATATGCGATTAGATGGCGTGAACAAGCTGCTAGGGTGAAACATCCAATGAAAAAAAGTAAGATAGTGGAGGTATTTATTCAAGCATAGGATGAAACATATTGTCAACACTTGTTACCTGCATTAGGCAAGCCGTTCATTGAGGTCCTTAAAATGGGGGAGATGATAGAAGAGGGAATTAAGACTGGTCGTATTGTGAGTTTTGCAACATTGAAAGCGACTACTCAAGAAATTCAAAAGGGTTCAGGAAGTGTTGGGGAGAAAAAGAATAAGAAAGATGTATCTTCTATTGTAGTTGGACAGCAGGAAAGGTCAAGAAGACCACGTCGTCATCGATCTTAGGCTCAAACTCAAGTTTATGCCCAAGCTCCACATAATCACTCCCAAAATCCATTATACTCTGTTCCTCCACATCCATATCCAGTGTATAATGCACAACCACATGTTCAACCCTCATCTTACCCACAATGGCATATCCCAATGCCACAGAGTCATCCTCTAACTCCACAAATATACCAAAACCCTTCTAAGCCTGATTTTCGATCCAAGCCAAATGATGAAATGAAGCAGAAGTCGAGAGATAGCTTCACATCAATTGGAGAGTCATACGCCAACTTATTTTAGAGATTGTTATAGGAGGGCGTGATCACCCCTCTCCTTGGGCACACTCTTAATCGACGTTCAAGAAATTTTGATCCTAATGCACGATGTGCGTATCATTCTGATGCTCAGGTTTATAGTATTGAAGATTGTCGAGATTTGAAAAGAGAAATTGAAAATATGATTCAAGATGGATCGATTATGGTGCAGAACATTGATAGTGAGGAAAACTCTAGTCATGCTGATATGCAAACTAGTGGCTAAGTTGTCAAGCTGAGCAATTGAGAAGTCATCCCTCTCCCTACTAGGAAGAGGTCTGGTAGTTTGTTCTGTTTTATTTTTTGTTATCCGAATTATTTTAGGGTTGTAGTTCGAGATCTATCTTATTTTGTCCCTTTGTCATTATGTTCAAACCCTTCTATCTTTTATTTTAATAGAATGAAGTGTCCCCTTTTTCCTTGTGTTTTAAATATGTGTTGTTTGTTTATTTTCTTTACATAGTACATTTTATGTTGATTCTAGTGATATGACATGCTAGCGGAATTTTCAGCTAGATCTTAAAATCCAGTTTAAGCATGAGCATGGAATCAGAGGGTTAAAGTTAGAAAAAGAAAACATCTGAGAAAATAGGTAGAATGCTGAGACATTTGGTGACAAGTTGAAGCCTTCTTTGGGAATTAAGGAAATTATTTTGAGAATCACAAGAATAACTTGGTCATCAATTGAAAGACATGTCTTAATTAGGTCAAACAGTGTCTGCGTGATCCTATCAAGAGGAACAGAAAGAAAATCAACTCCACGAAAGCATGAGTCATTCAATGTGAGGGATGTAGAACAAATGTGGAGTTATATGTTTGATAAGTATAGAAAAAGAGGTGACACACATGTTCAGGGAAAGTTAGTGTTGTAAAACATGTCATAAGTGAGGTTGATCGTGCACTTTCATATTGCATGCTATGTACTAGTATTTTCAAGGATTGATATGACGAAGACATTTTATTCTGCTATCCAAACATTGTGTCATCCTTTGTTTATCCCATTTGAGCTTTAGTGTTATTTTCTTTCATACCCCTCTTTTGGAATCAAGATAAAATCAACAAATCTCAAAAGAAAAGTATCAAGCAAGAGAATAGAGTCAGAAAATTTCAAAAAAAAAAAAGAAGAGAGAAAAATATGTCCAAGATGGAATAAAAGAGTGTCAAGAATTTAGAGTCAGAAAATGACAAAGAAAAACAAGTCAGAATCAAGCAAAAAAAGAACAAGCCGCCAGAACTACGCGTTACCTGATTCTTCTCTTTCGAGGGTGAGATATGTAGGCTGCCTTACTCTGGGCTCGGTCCAACCTAATAAACAATTTAGAATTGCTCAGTCAAAAAAAAATTGGGGCATGAGTTGATCCTCATTGTTTGAGTCGATTCCAAAAGTTGTAAGTCCTACCGCACTTCAAGTGTCGTTTAAGTCCCATGCCATCCTTTCTTTCTAACCCTATCCAAAAGCCTAGTTACAACCAAAGAAAAATCTTTAGGTCAATCTTTGAGGATGTTAAGGCTAAGCATACAGGGGATATGATGATGTATTTGGGAACTACTTGTCTTCCTCAACATAAGAAATCAGGAGAGAAATAAAAATGAGAGAGTCTTATTGGTGAAAACCCTCACGGGCACTGTAAGATGATGGTAAGTTGACAGAAATAAAAATAAGAGAGTCTTATCGGTGAAAATCCATACGGGCACCGTAAGACGACTGTGAGTTGGGATAGATGAAACAAAAAAAATCTCATTAGTGAAAAACCCTCACGAACACCATGAGGTAATGGTGAGTTGAGAGAAATAAAGAAGCCTGTTGGCGAAAACCCTTCAAGGCTCCACTAGCCGAATGGGTCTTAAATGCAATTGACCTAAGGAAGCAACTCAGTTTCAAGGTCATTAACTCAACAACATTGGGTAGAAAGTTTGGATGAAAATATCAAGCTGCTTAATTCAAAATGCATGGCATAATCATTAGTGTTGATTGCCATTTTTAGATGAATTTTTCGTTTCTTTGTTTCAAAAGGGGACATTCATCGTCTTTTCTTTCTTCTCTTTATTTTTATTTTATTTTTCTTGAGTCAGTTATCCAAATAAAAATTGTCATTGTTTTTTTCTTTTCTTGTTTTTGAATCAAGTCCATGTCAAAACAAGTGAGAAAAAATTTCAAAACTGACTACCATCTTCTTTAATAGCACAAAGCAAGACAAAACCTAGAGCATGAAAGAGGAATAATTGTGAGCCGAAAAAAGGGCATCCAGAAAGTTTTATCAATAGACAAGTCAGGGAACTCATGAAAATACCAGGGTTTAAAGGGTCTATCCGACAAGCATGGCAAAACAGAGATACTGTGTTTATTTTAGTCACTTTTAATAATCTGAGTTCGGATCAATGATTCAACAAGTCAATGATATATGCTAATGGTTGGAAGCAAGGTTAAAAGTGACGAGGGCATGAACGATCGTCGCTAAAGATAAAGCCACAAACTAGCCATCATGTTTTAAACTCACAAGTTTTCTTCGATGAAACAGGAAATATATTACCTTTAAAGCAGGGACTTCAGAGTATAAACATCAAGGGCTGCAATGCCTCACTTTTACAAATGCAGGAAGCAATATTGCTACACAGGTTTGATAATAAAATCATGGTAAAAATTCATCATCCTATATCCCTCAGAGACACATTTGTCCAGGGATTTCAATTTTCATTTACTAGATGATACACTTCTTAAATTGAACCTTCACTCCTAAGAGACGTACCTTCTAGTCGAGTCATTCCTCTTGACTCTTAGAAGACTTACCTTTTAGTCGATCCATTCCCCTTGATTCCTATAAGACATACCTTTTAGTCAAGTCATTTCCCTTGATTCCTATAAGACGTACCTTTTAGTCGAGTCATTCCTCTTGATTCCTATAAGATGTATCTTTTAGTCGAGTCATTTGTTTTGATTCCTATAAGACGTACCTTTTAGTCGAGTCATTCCCCTTGACCCCTAGAAGACGTACCTTTTAGTCAAGTCATTCCCCTTGACCCCTAGAAGACGTACCTTTTAGTCGAGTCATTCCCCTTGACCTCTAGAAGACGTACCTTTTAGTTAAGTCATTCCCTTTGATTCCTATAAGACGTACCTTTTAGTCGAGTCATTTCCCTTGACCCTTAGAAGATGTACCTTTTAGTCGAATCATTCCCCTTGAATCCTAGAAGACGTACCTTTTAGTCGAGTCATTCCTTTGATTCCTATAAGACGTACCTTTTAGTCGATTCATTCCCCTTGACCCCTAGAATATGGACCTTTTAGTCGAGTCATTCCCTGTGATTTCTATAAGATGTACCTTTTAGTTGAGTCATTCCCCTTGATTCCTATAGGACGTACCTTTTAGACGAGTCATCCCCTTTGATTCCTATAAGACGTACCTTTTAGTCGAGTCATTCCTTGACCCCTAGAAGACGTACCTTTAAGTCAACTCATTCTCCTTGATTCCTATAAGATGTACCTTTTAGTCGAGTCATTCCCCTTAACCCCTAGAAGACATACCTTTTAGTTGAGTCATTTTTTTAATTCCTATAAGACGTACCTTTTAGTCGAGTCATTCCCCTTGGCCCCTAGAATATGTACCTTTTAGTCGAATCGTTCCTTTGATTCCTATAAGATGTACCTTTTAGTCGAGTCATTCCCCTTGACCCCTAGAAGACGTACCTTTTAGTCGAGTCATTCCCTGTGATTCCTGTAAGACGTATCTTTTAGTTGAGTCATTCCCCTTGACCCCTAGAATACGTACCTTTTAGTTGAGTCATTCCCTTGATTCCTATAAGACGTACCTTTTAGTCGAGTCATTTTCTTTAATTCCTATAAGACGTACCTTTTAGTCGAGTCATCTCCTTTGATTCCTATAAGACGTACCTTTTAGCCAAATCATTCCAATTAACTCATAGAAGATGCATTTCTTTGTGTGGGATAATTTTCTTTTTAGTTTTGATGTGATTTCAGGAGCCCACCTAAAGAACAGGGCGAATAAATGGAAAATCAAGCAACAAAATGAAGAAGTTAAAAGTCAAGCAATAAGGTGAAGAAGTTGAAAACAAAGCAATAAGGTGAAAAGTTGAAAGTTAACGGATTGAAAAATAGCAAGTCAGGAGCCCGCCTGAAGAACAAGGTGAAGAAATTGAAAGTTAAGCAACGAGGTGAAACAATTGAAAGCCAAACAACAAGTTAAGAAAATCGCAAATCAGGAGCCCGCCTGAGAATAGGGTGATGAAACTCAAGTCAAGAGTCCAAAAGAAACTGCATAGATAGGATTTTTGTAATTTCATTTATGTGTTAACTTGTAATTTTCATTTTGATGTAGTTACAGAGCCGCAGATCGAAACCTCGATGGAACCTCACTCGACTCTCCAACTCGGTATAGTTCCTCTCCTTCCAACCCTTTGAGATGCGTGTCAATTGATTCCTTCATAACTTGGGTGGGTAGGATGTCCTAAGTCAAGATTCGGTTGCTCTTCTTCCTTCTGTTTCTTTCCTTAAATAATGGTCAGGTCAAAATTTGGTCTCGTTGTCTACTTCTTTATCTGAAAACACTTCGTGTTTATATTCAAAGGGGGCATGATGTAGACGCCTAATTTTGTCCCTCTCGAAGACCCAAGTTATTCATTTTTACCCTTGTCTTACCATGTGTCCTACCCCGTGTGATTATCCCTCCATAAAATGACAAAAATAACAACCCTTAACAAATTTTACCTTGTTTTAATCCTATCCTAACAACCTCTCTAATTAAAAGCGAACACCTCACCACCCCGCACCCCTATATCCACGTGGCCCTCTTTCCCTTCATATTTTAATTCCCCTCTAACAGAATAAAGCAGATGGCTCTTCCATTTTCCATTATATACATGGGGGCTCCACAAAAATAGAGGAGGACACCACTCCATATCATCATCTTCATCAAATACACACAAGACCATTGAGACACTATTTTTTTTTTATTCACAACATACACACACTTATACACACAGTCACACGCATACACTCTCATCCACGATTGAAAAACACACCCTCTCACCGGAACACGCTCTCTCACGTGAAAACATACACACACGCACACAAAGTAAAGGAAAAAATATGAATGGACGGCGTTTAATGGAGATCCGGCGTCGAAATCAGAAAACGGTGAGAAATCTGAATCCCTTTTGAGCTTTTCCGACGACATCTACGTCGGAACCAGTTTTCCCGTCGCCAGTCGGGTTAAAATCAGTCCCAAATCTGTTCTTGTCATTGATTGAATCAGTACAAGTGGGCCGTTTCAGTCCCGAATCGATTTTGTGATAATATCGTGTACTGATTCGGTTTATCCGGTGGGGATTTTTGTTCTGGTCCATAGGTTTCCAATTTGGTTTGAAAATTAGGGTACTGTCAGGACTCCATTGATTTATTTTGGTCACAGTCTCGGGTCTCAGTTCGGCGATACCGAGTTGGACTATTTTGCTGTTGAGGTTTTTCTATTGAGGATTCCAAATCTGGGGCTTCTTTAATATTATCATCAACCGAAATTGATCACCGGAAGGTCCATTTCTTTAACCCGTCTTCTTTTCTTTATCGTAATTTGTTGAATTGGCTGTGTTTGAGATTGGATGATTTGGTAGATGTTTGATGTAATTAATGTGAAATTCGTATAATTACCATGCTTTAATTGTCATTATGTCTATGTTGTTGATATTGGATTCCGAGTTAAAAATTGATTTGCTAATTGAAGCATGTGTTATTTGTTGGTTGAGAAGGGAATCTTAGGTGGAATTCCGAGATGGATAAAAAGAGTGTAGATTAATTTTGGTTTGCTATATTTTATTTAAATTTGGAATAAGTATGAATGTGATAGATTATGATACGTTGAAATAGACAGGAAATATAAGTTCGGGTAGGCAAATTTAGGATTGATGTGTTGATTGAATGCTTTGAATGTTTAAATGTTTAAATGTGATGTTTTGAACGTTTTTCTAGTTATCTTATTTAATTCTGATGTATTCATTTGACCGGGGAATGACCCAAGGAATTTGTATTGATTTATCCGGAAAATGCCTCGAAGTATTTTGTACTCGAAAGACGTTCGTGATCAAGGCCCGAGGCATCGGGTAGAGCATAGAAACGCAATTTAGGATTAGTATAGGTTAGAGTAGGATTTATATTTTCACAATTTTTTCTATTTTTGACTGTATAATTGGACTGAACATTATATTTTGGGATTTGTTTTGGTTTGTTTTTGTTTGCTTGATTGTTGTGTGTTTATGTGGTTTATACATCCTTAATGTCAAATTGGCCGATATGCTCCATCAAGCGACCGTGGTCGAACCACGGGATCGAGGGTTGCCTAACACCTTTCCCTCGATCAACAAAATTCCTTAGCCGAAATCTTTGTTCGTAAACCAGTCTTAAAGAGTCAAATCGTTTTGAAAAGGAATTTTCAAAGGTCACTTGATACACTGTATTATGCCATGTGGAGGCTCTGAGTTTTGAAAGTAAAAATAATCCTTTTTCGGAATAAATTTTCACCTTTTGTCACTTCAATAATAAAAACCCTTTCAAACTTAAAACATAATTCTTTTGGTGTAAAAAGAGGTGTGACACTTGTGTGCCTTCGGTATCAGTTAGTCATCCTTTTAAGGAAGAAATAGGTGTAGGTGCTCACGATATGAATTTTTTAGAAGCTCAAAAAAAATTATGGTGTAGAAGAAGAGAATGAAGTAGACGGGATTAATTTAGATGAATAGGATAAAAATATTGGTGAGACACCCGAAGTCGGAAATGATAATATTAGATGAGAATTGGTTAATCTTCCTCCCTGTCCTCCGCGTCATGCCCCTAAAAGATCTCGTAGAAGCACTAGTATTGCATGAAATTTTTTTACGAAATAGAAAGAGAAAGTAAGGTATAATGCAATATTTTTAAAATTATATATGAGCATAAAATCGAAGGCAATAAAGGGGATATAGGTTCGTTGATGAAATATATAAGAGATAGACACACAAGAGAGTTAGTTATTGCACAAGGTGGTGAGACTGTTGGTGGGCCAGTACAAACTAGATTGAACCCAACAACCGGTCAATTAGTTAAGAATTATAATAAAATGAAGGACCGGGAAGAAATAGCGAAAATGATAGCTGTGAGTTGTTTGCCTTTCACTTTTTCTTTTTTCGAATGCTTTTATTCATTATATTCAATTAATTTATAATCCTATATTTACCGATATTCCTAGAAGTACTTTTCAAACCGATATTTTTGGACTCCATGCATAATATATTTATTATTTATCTGCGTTATTAAAAAATATTCCATGTAGAATTGCTCTAACTTTTAATCTTGATCGTGCTGTTAACAAAAATAATTATTTAACAATTACTTGTCACTGGATAGATAGTAATTTTGTTATAGAAAAATTTATTCTGGCATTTCTGTATGATGAAGATCATAGACACACTGGAAGATTTATTTTTGAATCTATTTCTAAAGTTGCAAAATATTATGGTATTGAAAGAAAAGTTTTATGTATAACTTTTGATAATGCATCTAACAACAAGGTTGCTGTTGAGTTGTTAAAAGTTGAACTTTCTCCGCCGTTACCCAAAATATTTCATTTTAAGTGTGATTGTCATATATATAATTTAATCGTCAGAGTTGATCCTGAATTTTTGAGCTTTATATTGAAAAAGTCTGGCTTTTTGTTGGCTTTATTCAAGGAAATAGTAGAAAAGCTAGAGTGAGAGAATTTAAAATCAATGTAAATAAAATGGACTTACACCGATATTTATCCCTGAAGAATGTGATACTAGATGGAATGCTACTTATACTTATTTTAAAACTTGTCTTGCTTATAAAGTTCCTATTACACTGACTTTTAGTCAATATTCTGGTTCTTTTCTTGAGTGTATGCTACATGATTCTAATTGGGCTGCAATTGATGATCCGTTAATTTTTTGAAAAAAATTTATATAGCTGCGGTTGAATTCTCTGTTGCTTGTTATCCTACTATTTGTAATATTTTAGTTTATTTAGCTGACATTTCTTGTTTGCTTAATAAATATAAGAATAAAGAAGGTTACAAAGAAGCTATTACTGCTATGATTGCTAAATTTTAAAAAATATTTTTATCCGCTTCCCCCAATTTATTTGATTGGTACTATAATAAATTATCTATGATATTTAATACTATGACCGAATTTAGTTCTATTATTTATAGTGCTTTAGAGATACAACCTGAAGAAGAACTTTTTTTATTTACGACTATGAGTGATGCAAATAGTTACATAGAAGCATTATATAATCATTATGCCGATTTATTTGATGAAGCTGTACTGACAAATATCACTCCAACTGTCACTCCTCAAGCTCCCGAGGAGCCATTATCTTCTAAAAGGCCGGCACGAAGTATTTATCCTGATTGCTTTTTTGATTTAAATGTTTGGGACAGGGTGCAACCTTTATCACACAGAATAAATTCTCGAGAAGAGCTTAAGTATCTTCATCGACAACCGATAGAGGATCGTAAAACAAGGATCTACGCGCTGGATTGGTGGATAAATAATGAAAGACAATATCCGATGCTTTCAAGATTAGTTAGAAATATATTGAATGTTTCAATGTCAACCGTTGCATCAGAGAACGCTTTTAGTCAGGGACGACAACAACTTGGAGACAACCAACACTCATTGAAAAACAATGTTATGAATGTTCTAGTTTACCTGAGAGATTAAATTAAAGCGGAATGAAGAAATCAAGGAATGAAGGAGGAGCTGAAAGAATTACATATTCTTTAAGAAATTATAACTTCAAGAGAGAACTCAACACAATCAAGTCCAATGCATGGCTTTGCCCCAGTTGATTTTGACTTTCCTATGATAGTTACCGTTAATATTAACATGCATGAGTTGGAAAAAATGATGCAAAGTTTGTAGATTTTTCATTCATGTAAGTTATAAATTTTGGATCATTTTGTAATCAATAAAATACAATATTCATTCACTCCTTACTTATTTTTTTCATTTAAATTGAATTTATTGTTTGAATTAAATACTTTTAATATATTACTATCATGCTTTACACTAAGTAATAAACATAACAAACATATATACATATAATGAAAAAATTAAAAATAATGTTAGCAAATATTACTTAGACAACTAGTATTGACATATAAAAATACTATAAGTTTAAGTGTTGTATGTAAAATTATAAATTTTTTAATATATGTTCAAAACTTCAAGCATTATTATATTAACATATACATGTGTATATGTTTTCTAAAGTAGTATATATATATATTGTATATATATTGTATGTATATTATTTCAAGTAGTATATATATTATATTATACGTATATATGTGTATATATTTTCTATAGACTCTAAAGTAGTATATATTTAATGTATACATATGTATATATTTTCTAAAGTAGTATATACATAATGTGTATATTTTGTATGTATATTCTTTCAAATGTAGTATATATATTATATTATACATATAAATGTGCATATATTTTCTATAGACTCTAAAGTAGTATATATTTAACATATATGTGTATATATTTTCTAAAGTAGTATATATATACTGTATATATGTTGTATGTATATTATTTCAAGTAGTATATATATTATATTGTACATATATATGTGTATATGTTTTCTATAGACTCTTAAGTAGTATATATTTAACGTATACATGTGTATATGTTTTCTAAATTAGTATATATAGTATATATATGCTGTATGTATATTATTTAAAGTAGTATATATATTATATTGTACGTATATATGTGTATACGTTTTTTATAGATCATAAAGTAGTATATATTTAATATATACACGTGTATATATTTTTTAAAGTATTATGTATATAGTGTATATATGTTGTATGTATATTATTTCAAGTAGTATATATATTATATTGTACGTATATATGTTTTCTATAGACTCTAAAGTAGTATATATTTAACGTATACATGTGTATATGTTTTCTAAAGTAGTATATATATAGTATATATATGCTGTATGTATATTATTTCAAGCAGTATATATATTATATTGTACGTATATATGTGTATATATTTTTTATAGATCATAAAGTAGTATATATTCAATATATACACGTGTATCTATTTTTTAAAGTAGTATATATATAGAGCATATATGTTGTATGTATATTATTTCAAGTAGTATATATATTATATTGTACGTATATATGTGTATATTTTTTCTCTAGACTCTAAAGTAGTATATATTTAATATATACATATGTATATATTTTAGTAAAGTAGTATATATATATATATATATATATAACGTATATATGTTGTATGCTTATTGTTTCAAGTAGTATTTTAAGTAGTATATATATTTTATTGTACATATATATTTGTATATATTATATTGTAGTATAATATGTAACATATATATGTTATACGCTTTAACGTATTTAAAATGTATATATTATAGTTATAGGTGTGTATATATAGTATATATTGGAAAAAACATACAAATTCAAATTTAATCCCTTTTTAAAGAATTTGACCGGTTTTGACCGGTCAAAATTGGTTTTACGCTTAATGGGTCGATCACAGGCTAAATAGGGTTTTTTTACTGTTGGGCCCGAATCGAACCATTAAGAGCTGAACCGGTATCGGATCATCCCAGAACCTGATAACAACAAGTAGACCAGTGACGGTTTGAACCGACCCGACCCGATTGCCAGGCATGGTCCCAGGTCCAAACGGGATCGGAGACCACTCCCGTTACCCAACCCCAGCCTACAGCCGCCTGCCCTGAGTTGGCTGAATTTTGAACATTTAACAAGATAACGTGTTAACTCACATCAGGACTCTGGGATAAGATTACGATCGTGACTAACTCAACCGAGTCCAACCATCCAACCATACCAACCGTACCAAACCAAAGGCCATAAAACCAGGCCATAACCAAAGAAATACTAAGATATAGTATAAACAATCCCAAAATATAATACGATCGAACAACCAAAAATATCGTTCAATGATGTCATCCACCAGCTTATTCTAATGCCAAGGCCGACACCAATACCAATACCGTCCATACCTGCCCATAGTAGTACCACAAAGACTCTAACCAAAAGAATAAAAATATATGGTTGGGACATGCCCCCTGTAACGCCTTGAAATCTGATTCTCGAAACTCCACACGGTACTCTAAACTACAAGTAGTTCTGAGCTAACCCTGACTACCTTTTTATAAATCTGAATCTCAAATTCGGGAAGGTATGAATGAAAAATCATAATAAATGTGGAAACTTTCTGAATTATCTGGGTATATCTGAATCATACTAATCTCAAAAGTCTAATAAAGCAAATACTGAAAATCTGAATACTGTAACTGAGATCTAAAACTGAATCTAGTAGTCCGACAAGCCTTTACTAACTGAATCTAGAGAGTCACTGGGACAGGCCTCCAACTGACTCAAACTGTCTGAAATGAATACGGAAACATCAATTAATAAACTGAAAATATGAATAGCTAAGTCCCCAAACTATGAGGACTCACCAACTGCAGAGATGCAGATGAGATGTTCGAAAATCACTCGCGCTGCTGAGACTAAGCACCTGAACCTACTTTATGAGATAATGTAGCACATAGACATATATGTGAATCAGTACTTTGATGATGTACCGAGTATATGGGGGTGGATGCAATAAGTGAGCAATATCACCACAAGTTATAAAATCATGCATGCTAAATGTAAATGACTCACGTAGGCTTGAGTAAAATCTGAAATCTGAAGATCGTAAATCATAAATAATAAAATATACACTGTAAATCTTGTGAGTCATTACACTTAGTTCAGAAATTTGCATTCGGTTCTTAATCTCAAATCATATAGGCTAAGTGAAATCTGAAAACTTATTCTGAAAATCTTTACTGTTAGGAAGGTTCTCTTAACCGACATAAATCATGTGAGCTACATGGAGTCTAACGTCTTGACCTCCTAAGGAGGAAACCTCACGTTGGGGAGAGGTGTCATACTCTTTCCAGAGAGTATAACCTAATCCAGGTGATCGATCACAAGCTAAAACTGCCATCCATATAGAAATGGGAAAATTTAATAATCTGTACCTACATTGGCTACGTAGTTTTGTGGAAGATAGGGCACGCTAATCCCACACTTCCCGCTCTATGCTAAATACTACTCCCTTTTAAATCTGTATGCTTAAACCATTGGAAATTCACTTTTAAAACTAACATAAGGGTTCATATGAAAAACCAATTATGCATTTATGTGAGTAAATAAAGCTAATTCTGAGTTCTGTAACTGTACTAATTTGTAAAGTGTGGATTTCAAAGCTAATCCAATGATCAAAAGATCAAAGCTTTTATGAAAAATTGAAAATAATCTGTTCATAAGATGCTTAAAGCATTATCTTCCTTGAAATAATAATATTCAATCTTAGGGTAGTAACTCATGCATCAATCTCATGGTAAATCATCATAATAATCATGCTTGATAATGTAAATATTGATAAAACAACTCAAAATCTGAAAATTTCAACAATATGCATGAAAATATGAATATAAACATGGAATTCAACTTCTAAATCATTGGAAATATCATAAGCTTGTAAATAACAATAATGGGTATAAACCCTAACTTAACTTTCATGGGAAATCATATGAAATTCAGTAAATCTGAATTAAAAAAATAAGTTTTTGGGCACAAGGATGAAAGAATTGTCCTTGTTCATAACCCCACATACCTTAATTGATGATCTTTGATGAAAAGCTTGAAACTTGGATTCCTATAAATGCTTTGAAGATGAATTCCTAGAGTTCTTTTGTTGGGGATCCTCAATCTTGAATTTCTTTGAAGAATTAATGGAGGAATTTGGATTTCTTGGGGAGAAAGTTTGATGAGCTAGGGTTTTGTTTGAGAGAGATTTGATGAAAAGTGGATGTAAAGTGCTTTGAAGAGGTTTAATTCACTGTTTAAGATAGGTTAGGGGATGGGAGAATGACCAAAGTACCCCATTTTTTAATAATTAAATGGATTGAAAAACACACATTTTTTCGAACTAGGTGGCCACCACGACGCGTTACTATCGCGGTGGCTCACTGAAAATTGACAAATGGAAACTGGACAGACTCCGCTACACGGAGCCATCGCGGTGCCCCTTTGGAATGCCATTTTAGCACATGGCGCGACGCATCATTATCACGCTGGACCTCTGAAAATTAAAGAATAGGAAATTGATCCTCTCCGCAATGTGCCAATATCGCGGAGGGCCACTGGAAATTGACAATCGTCATTTAAACCCTCTACGCGATGCACTAATGACCAAAATGATAGTGTTTTACGACTGGAACTTAAAATATCCATAACTCCTTCACCGAGTATCGGATTTAGGCAAATTTGGTATCAACGGAAAGATTATTCAATTTCCCACGTAATGGGAATTCTAAATCTGACGAATTCCACATGAAATAAATAGTATTCAGTTTGTAAGCTATCCCTTAACATTCTAGGGACTAATTTAAGCTAAGAAGGTACGGGGTATTACAATATCTCTCCCATCGAAACATTCGTCCTCGAATGTTGCTAGTTAGACTAAGAATACTGAGGAAATCTGAGACTATAAGCTATCATGCACAACTGAAATAAACTGAGCAACTAAATCTAAATCATTCTAAGCTTCTGAGTAATTCTGTAAGTGCATGAACTTACATGAGGACAACTATATAGCTGAATATATGAATAGAAAAGAACTATATCAAAGGAGAGTATTACCTTCGGCTAAATCTGAGTTTGCAGAGAAGAGGTGAGGGTACTTGGATCACATATCTGCTTCTGCTTCCCAAGTAGCACCCTTAACAGACTGATTCCGCCAAAGAACTTTGACCAAGGAAAATTCTTTATTCCTCAGTCTACGGACCTGATGATCTAAAATCTCAACTGAAATCTTTTTGTAAGAAAGGCTGTTCTGAATATCTAAGTTTTCTAATGGAACTACAACGGTGGAGTCACCGATGCACTTCTTAAGCATAGAGACGTGGAATACAGGATGAACGACTGATAAGTCTACCGACAAATCAAGATCATAAGCTACTTTCCCAACATGACTCACAATTCTATAAGGGCCAGTATATCGGGGACTAAGTTTCCCCTTCTTGCCAAATCTCTTCACCCCTTTCATGGGTGAAATCTTCAGGTATACTGAATCACCAACCTCAAACTCAAGGTCCCTTCATCTCACATCTGCATAGGATTTCTGACAACTCTGAGCTGTTTTCAATCTTTCTCTAATCAACTTAACTTTCTCCATAGCTTCAAACACTGCATCATGCCCAATTAAAGCGGCCTCACCCACTTCAAACCAATCTATGGGTGATCTATATCTTCTCCCATAAAAAGCCTCAAACGAGGCCATATGTATGCTAGAATGGTAATTGTTATTATAAGTAAACTCAATCAACGGTAAAGGCTTATCCCAACTACCTTTGAAATCAAGAGCACATACTCTCAACATATCAACTAGAGTCTAAATGGTCCTCTCTGCCTAACCATCTGTCCGAGGGCGAAAAGTTGAACTAAGATGAACTTGGGTACCAAAACCCTTTTGAAAAGCTCTCCAAAACTGAGAAGTGAACTAAGTACCCCTAGCTGAGATGATAGAAAAGGGAACTTCATGCAATCTGACTAACTTTTAGATATATAACTTAGCATAATCCTCAGCTGTATGGGACGTATGAACCTGCAAGAAATGCACTTACTTATTCAATTTGTCTATGATAACCCAAACCGAATCATGATGACGACGCGAATGGCATAAACCAGTCACAAAGTCCATATTCACCTCTTCCCACTTCTAAGTGGGTATGCCAAACTCTTGCAATGTACTACCAGGTCTTTGGTGCTCTACCTTAACCTGTTGACAAGTTGTACACTTAGCTACAGCGCCACTATATCCCTCTTCATGCCACTCCACCAATAGATTTCTCGCAAGTCGCGGTACATCTTGGTAGCACCTAGATGAATAGAATAATGCACATCGTGCGCTCCATCCATAATCCGCTATGTCAACCCATCAACACATGGAACATACAATCTACTTTGGTATCTCAACTTGCCATCTCCCCCTTGGGAGAAAACCTCTGCTTTTTGGTCTTTAAACAACTCTTTTAGTTTGACCAAACTAGAATCCATATCTTGCTTCTCCTTCACCTCTGAAACTAGGGAAGATTCGGAACTACTCTGAACCCATATATTCCCTTCAGCTGAATCAACCAACCTAATGCCCAATCTAGCCAAATGATGAACTTCTCGAGCTAACTCTTTCTTATCATTCTCCATATGAGCAACACTACCCATAGACAATCTATTAAGGGCGCCTGCCACTACATTGGCCTTGCCTGAATGATACAACACGCTCATATCATAATCCTTCAACAATTCTAACCATTTCCTCTGACGAAGATTCAACTTCGTCTGGGTAAACACATACTGAAAACTTTTTTGGATCGTGAACACATCAACATGTACACCATACAAATTGTGTCTCCAGATTTTCGACGCAAACACCACACCAGCTAATTCAAGATCATAGGTTGGGTAATTCTTTTCATGAAGCTTAAGCTGTCTAGAGGCATAGACTATGACCTTACCTCTCTGCATCAACACACAACCCAAACCAACTCTAGAGGAATCACAATACACCATAAAATCGTCTATACCATCAGGTAACACTAGGACTGGGGCTGTAGTGAGTCGAGTCTTCAACTCCTTAAAACTCTTCTCGCAGAAATCTGACCATTGGAACTTAACTTTCTTTTGGGTCAATCTAGACATAGGGGATACAATAGGAGATAAACCCTCAACAAAACATCTGTAATAACCAGCTAGACCTAAGAAACTTCTAATGTATGATGAAGAGATAGGTCTAGGCTAATTTCTTACGGCTTCTGTCTTTTGGGGATCAACTCTAATGCCATTGGCGAAAATAATATGACCGATAAAGGCTACTGATCTTAGCCAGAATTCACACTTGCTGAATTTCGTGAATAATTGATGATCTCACTACAACAGAATTGATATTGCTACGAAATTATTAGCTACTAGATGAAATTCATCACTAATTGTTCACCTTTTATGACGAAAATTATATTTCGTATCTAAATACATGAAGCACATACTTTTAGTGACGAAACGTAAAATTTCGTAGAAAAGTTTGTCCTCTAAAATTTCCCTCCAAAAAATATTTTGACGCCATTTTATTGAGTATCATTAGTGACGAATTTTAAATTTTTAGTGACACCCTTTTTTTCACCAATAATGGATCCAATCTGTGACACTATTTTTTGTCTCGAATTAGTTATAATTTTAGACACAAAAAAAAATTCGCCATAAAAAATAAGTTATCGCAATAGCGACAAAGTAGAATTCGTAGTTAAATATTGTAAGTTTTAGCTACAAAATTTGATATTTAATTGTGACCTCAATTTTTGTCACAAATACTATAAACAATCACTGACGCTCATTTTATTATCGCTAATAATGGATCCAATTCGTGACAAACTATTTTTTGTCTTGAATTAGTTAAAATTTTAGACACAAAAAAAAAATCGTCATAAAAAATAACTTATCGCAATAGCGACAAATTAGTGTTCGTAGTTAAATATTGTAAGATTTAGCTACAAATTTTGATATTTAATTGTAACCTCAATTTTTGTCACAAATACTATAAACAATCAGTGACACTCATTTTATTGTTTCTAATAATGAATCCAATTCGTGACAAATTATTTTTTGTCTTGAATTAGTTATAATTTTAGACACAAAAAAAATTCATCATAAAAAATAAGTTGTCGCAATAGTGACAAATTAGAGTTCGTAGTTAAATATTGTAAGTTTTAGGTACAAAATTTGATATTTAATTGTGACCTCAATTTTTGTCACTAATACTATAAAAAATTAGTGACACTCATTTTATTGTCTCTAATTAATCTATGATTCAGTGACAATATAATTTTGTCACAAAATATGCCATCGTTAAGTAGTGATGATTTAGAATTTGTAGCTGAATAATTTAGTTATTTCTTTCTATGAAAATTTTTTGTAGCTAAATATAGCTTGACCTATGGCGACAGTTATTTTATGACTTATTGAGACGTCTATTTTCATCTATTGCAACGGTTACTAACCGTTGCAATAGAAGCAACGACATTAAACCGTTGCAATAGCATCTATTGCGATGCTTTTGTTATTCTGTTGTAACGCTTTTTGAATACCTATTACAACTATTTCATTACTTATTGGGACGCTTATTTTCATCTATTACAACGGTTACTAACCGTTGCAATAGATTCTATTGCAACAACATTAAACCGTTGCAATAGATCTATTGCAACGAGATTAAACCATTGCAATAGCATCAATTGTGACGCTTTTGTTATTCTGTTGCAATATTTTTTACTACCTATTGCAATGGTTTATTGATTTATTACAACAATTATTGCCACATGTTATTAAATTAAAATAATTTATATAAATAGTCACTCGTATTAATGTAAATTTTTATTTACATACATAATATTATAACACAATATACACACATCACAAAACAAAATCATTCATTAATAATCTCATAATTCAAAATATACAACAAGCTAGTAATTTAAACCCCAAAGCAAAATGTAATCAAGTCCAAATGATTAGTTAAGTTTTTACATACTATCAAGTTCTAGTCGCGATAGGTTCAAGAAAGTCAACACAACACTATTGATATTAGAGCATTTATCCACAACCCAAAAATCTGCTCAAGCAAGGTCAATGTCCATCACTTTCTTCATCTCTTTCTTTATTTTGGTCACCTATAAAAAGAGAACAAAATAATACAAATTAGCACTTAAAATGACGACATAAAAAGATTAAAATCACCAAGGCTGTGAACTGTCAAAGTGGGCTTGTAGCAGTAACATGGGTAAATCCCATCCAACACTGAAAAGAGCAGGGTTGATGGAGAGATGGCAAATTAGCAACGTCGACACAGACATGCTTAGCTCAATTTTCCTTGGATTGCAAGTCAAAACATTTATCGTTTGCTCTTGGTAATAAACAGAACAGGATGATATGGAAAATCATATTGTTTTTTATTCTCCGATTTGGTAATGCAAGAAGTTAATAGTAGGAGCAGTAATGTCAAATGTGTTGAATTCTCATTAATGTCTACAGTCTTTTCCATCTGCACAAACCAATGGAAGTTCCATATGATATTTTAGCTGAAGTACATGCAGCTCTAAGCACTTGACCTTCTACAACATGATATATATCTTTTACTACTCACCTGGAGTAATGCCCGTCTTGCTGCTTCTCTATCGCGCTCTCTCCTCCTCTTAGCCTCAGCTGCAGCTTCCACTTCTGCACGTCTTTGAGCCTCTTCAGCAGCTTTAGCTTCGTCTTGCAGCTTAGCTTTTGCTGATCATGGAAATTAAATTTATCAAGTTTCTAATTCACTTGCAAAAAAAAAAAAAAGAAATTGCTTGCATGTTTATATTGGGTACCTTTCCTCCTCTGCATCTCAAGTTGTTACCTTTCACGATAAAGTTTCTCCGGATCACCCTTCTCGACCTTTATAGTAAAATTACAGGATTGAATAACATACGGGTGAAAATAAATGGAATATAAGTAGCACGCCTATAATAAGCAAAGCATGCTCACCTCAACAAGTGTCTTCTCTCGAACTTATAAAATTGTATCCGCAAATCTGTTCTTCAGGACAACAGTCCTATAAAGATTTCCAGGGGAGAGCCTCCTCTCACTAAGCTCACTCTCCCCTAAAATGTTAAAAATACAACAGATGAACCCACAAATTAATAGAGGCAAGAGGAAAAAAACCATCTTGATATGCTTCTGACTCAATAGAGAGTGGCATTTACCGAAAACTTTGCTCCAGCTGGTCCGTGCCACTGATAGACTCTGGAGATTCAGTTACTGGTGATTACTTTGATACAGTGAAGTTTCTGAAATTCAAAGATGGGTTTTTGTATAAGTCAGTGTCCATTAGGTCAATCGATTACAAGGTTCAGCCAACTCTGGATGATCTTGAGAAATTTCGCGGAGCTAAGGGTGATGACAATGAGCGTGCAGAAAGATTTTCTTTTTCCACATTGCCCGTGAAAAATCAGAGGAAGAAACACTTCAAGGAAGGAGATCGAGTTGTTGTTCTGAACGGAGAACTAAAAGCAAATTTTTTTTACCTCAAATCAGAGAACAGATCACTACAAAAAAATTGAAGTGAGTTCCGAACATTCACATTATTGTAGTAAACTTTGGCCCTAACTCAACCTCGAAAGTTACATGAGAAGGTGAGGATTATCTAAAGACCAAATAGGGTGACGACATCCCATGCACTAGATCGACGTGGGACTCTTAGCACCTCAAGCACAACACATTCTAGACATTTGGAGTGAATAACACAAGGGTCTATCATTGTTGTGTTGAATAATATAAGGGCCTATCGTTGGATAACATAACAACAAGGAAAGGTTGGTATGGCTTTCATATCATGTTATAAAAATGGATCTTGGGCCTTGTTCAATCTCAAAACTCAACGCTAGCTCCAGAAACGAGCATCCTCCAAAATGTAAGGAGACAACGACTACAATGTGAGACTTAATGTTAAACTATAATGGTTGTAACAGTGTTGCAATACACAACAAAGATTTGTCCAAGATATTTGAACATGGTATGTTAAAGTTGTTTCTGGTGGTAAGGAAGGAGCAACTGGTACTGTTACTTCAGTTAAAGGACATGTAGTAACTGTATTGCCTGACAAATCTACCAACACATTTGATGTGTTGGCTGATCATGTCGAGGAAAACTGTGAGGTTTCATATTGTAAAGAACCACCAAGATCAAATTCCAGAGAATAATAATATTTTAGTATAATAAGAATTTGGTTTATTGGTTCATGTCAAAGGATATAATAAGAATAATGTTAAAGAAGAAAAGAAACGAGTCATTTCTAACTCAAGTTTTAGTATATCCAGTTTGTGTCCTCTATTGCACGACACTCTTGTACCTAAGAATAATTAAAAGGAAGGTGCACGGATCAGTCGAACTATAGTTTTAGTACATCCAGTTCATTCAATTTCTTTTCAGGTGCACTCAAGTTCAGAATGTTGTCGATAGTTAGTTTAAATGTTGCATGTTCTATACCCTCTACCCCTAATTTGATTCAACGAAAAGGAGAAAATACAAGCATTAACTAGAGTAACGGGAAGGCGTCTATGCCACAGTTATTCGCAACTGCATACCATCAATGTAGATGGAATTATAGAGACAAGGAAGATGTTTATAATGTAGATTCTAATTTTGATGGGCATGATATCCCCTATGATGTTTGATGGCTTGATATCGAGCACACAGATGGGAAGAAGTACTTTACCTGGACAGGATATTGTGTCCTAACCCAGAAGTAAAGCAGAAGAAGTTAGCTGCAAAGGGGAAAAGAGAGACATGGGATCAGTTTTTGTGTTACCAGTGCTATTCTACCACTGTGAAGAAAAGAAGAAAATGAAAAGACGCCTACAAATAATGTTGTAAGTACAGTCTATAGGTATTATAGGCTGCAAGTCATCCGCTGGGTAATTAGAATAGAATGAAGAATACAAATTTGTGATACTAGGAGAAAACATGACACCATACTATCGAGTCCCAAACAACTACAGGTGCAAATGTGTTTTTAGTTAAAATGTATTTTACTATTAAAAGTTGATTTCTTGAGTTTATCATTTGGACTGCAAGCATCCCACCAATAATGGTACATTCACAACTGCTTATGCCTATCACCGCTCAATTTAGTCAACCCTACTAGGAAATACCTCCAACATCATTTGGATTTGGTGCTGGCATAGTTCCTCATAATACACTGACTTGCTGGTATGGAAATCTGGAAGACTTGAAACTAAGGAAATCTGGAATGGTTGTTGCAATAAAGAAGCTATGGAAATCTGGAAACCTTTTCCTCTCTTCTTCCTTTTATTTTTTGGTTTTAATAGGTAAGTATTATTGTTGTGCAAGAACCAGCAGCACTAGGAGAGTACAACCAAAAGAAAACATTCAGCATCACCAACTTTCAGAGTGTCAGTTGGTTGCGGAAGAGTACACACAGAAAGGACAACTTTCACCACAGAAATTGTAATTAAGTACGAAGGAACCAAGAGAAATCAAAAAGTAGAAATAAAGAAGATAAATTGGTTGATAAAGATTTTGAAGCTCCACACAGGAGGTGAATTACCTGGATGTTGAGGATAGTATCCCGACAGTATATGACATCAAATGTACCATCAGGATATGTTTTCATGGTACAATCAACAACCTCAAATTCAACAGCACACTTGAGACCAATAGCATGCTTAAGAGCAAAAGATATCATGTTGTTTCTTCTTAATGTAGCCAATGGATAAAGGAGCATCACTGTTAAAAAGACAGAAAAGGTTCATATTAAGGACATATGATAGTTTTGAGATGACTTTTCCCCATACAACAAGGGATAGCAAACGATTTGACTTCAGGTCTATGTTGCTCAGACTCTTCAAAAATACCAATGGGTGCGTGTCAGATTCACCAAAGCTAGTGTATTTTTAGAGAATCCGACATGGGTGCGGCATCAAAAGTAAAGAGTCCACGCAACTTAGCTTCAGGTTTCCACCAAAATAAGGTCAAGCCTAACGTTTCAAATGAAACGCTGAAAACATAAAATTACCTGTTACCGCTGCATTGAACAACTTATGGAAGCTAGGGGTGAAGTAGAGACATGTGGCTCCGTGTATTGTCAAGTTTGGATTAAGTGAAAAGGGGAGATGTAATTGTTTTTAAATGCTTCCAAAATTGAACTATATGGAAAAAGGATATCAGTTTACCTATCTTTCAACAATACAGACGCTGGAAAGTAAACCATCAACACTTTACTGTAAGATCATAAATCAGTCAAATTACTTTTCATTATCTGTCCCTTCCTTTCCTCCATGAGATTCAACGAGACCTCCAATGAAAGCCCTTTATCCCGAGTTGATATCCCTGATTGATCTGCTTTCTTACAACACAGAATTAAAAACTTTACTTGCTGCAAGATCCCGAGATGAACCAACCAACAGACATTACCTTTACACTCACCAAGTGGTATTACTTAGACTTCCTCTCAATTGCCTCCAATTCCTAGTTTACCATTGTTATCTGTGGCATAAATTTGTGAATACGGGTTGCACAAATAGTCTGAAGACAGATAAAAGATATTTCGAAGAATCTGATTCATCCATAATACGGGAAGATGATAACACTTGGATTTGTTCACTGTCTCTTCATTAGATTATCAAAACATACAAGGATACATGGAAAACCAACAAGTATACCCACTTAAAAGTGACTTCCTTATTGTTACAGGTTTATCCAGGTATTTAGAGGCTCTTAAGGAAACCCATATAAACACACACTAGTCTCTCGCTAATGTGCTTGTAATTCTAATATGGATTTAAATAGGATAACTAAAATATCCTCGAAGCTGCTCATAGGCCTTCAATATGGAAGAATAAATGGTTCTGATATGAGAAAAGAGTCACCATACCAAGTAACTTGTCTCCCTATCCTTGGCCACGACAGCGAGGAGAAACAGCAATAGCAGCAACCTCCCCGTATTTTTCTTCAAAGTAAGGAAAGAGAGCTGCACAAGCTATAATATGGCCCTCTCTCTCCACAATAACGAATGAGGGCAGTACTTCCACCATCTCGAATAAGTTAAACAATGAAAGATTATGGTTAAAAAACATAAGCCAACAAAGATATAACAGAAGCTGACAAAGATACAGCAATGAGGGCAGTGCTTTCACCGGAGCATCAGAGATTGTTTCAGGCTTTAATCCAATATTATCCACCGGAGCATCCTATTTCAGATTAAAAAGAGAACAAAATCAATACCATCTTTAGATAATTCCTCAAGTTTCAACAGAAACACTAAAATGCAAAATAAACCTTGGATTCAGCATTTTCCTCCATTTTGAGGGAGTCCCTGCAACAGCTCTTCCATTCTGGACAGTTAATCCACTGGAAAAACTGCACCAGGAGCAGCATAGTAAACCACGAAATATAAAGTACACAAAAGGAAAAGTAAGCTAATAAAAATTGAAAGTTTGGCATCTACCTGTTAGATGATATGAGGAGCTTTCCATTTCGATTTTCTGGATCCGTGTTGTTCATTAAATTATTTGTATTCCCGACCAAAACTTTAAGAATTTGTCACACTCATGTTTCCTATACCTATTATGCTTGCAAAAAGAATGAAGATCGTTAGAAAATCAAATCAGCACCCTGCAGTCAGCTGTGCAGAACCAACTGCATCTCGTGCTGAAGCTGCAAAGCAGCCAAAAGGCCTTGCCATGTTTCTCCAGGTCCTCCAGCCACTCGAAAGGTCAGCACCAGAATCATGATGGCCAGTTCTATCTTTCTTTTTCTCTTTATCCTTTTCTTTACTTCGATCTTTATGACGGTGTTTGTGCTTCTTATGCTCTTTGTCTTTATCCTTGTGCTTCTTATGCTTCTTCTCCTTGGCTTTCGACTCACTTTTAGACTTTCCAGCTACAATGGGGATCCCTTTTTCATACTATGAAATACCAAAAAGACCTATAGATCAATAATTACTAAAACAGGCAAACAGACATTATAGAAAATGACATGGTTTGAGAAAAAATCCAGTTTCAAGCCTCCAGTTTCAGAGATTAGAAAGGAATAAAAGGGTGACTGAAAGAGTTGAATCAGATATACATATATAACTCAAGCTTCAGAAAATAGATTCTTACAGGAGGCTGATCAATTGGAGCTGTTTCACATAGTCGAAAAGCTTCTCTAAGAGCATCCAAGTCAAATGGTTGAATGCACAAATTTGTCTCTTTTAAAGACGACGCATGCTGATCCAACTGCATCCCTTTCCCTTTCCTAATCACTGTGTCTTCTCCCACCACATTGTGAATGTAGTGTGTATCAAAAATTGATAATGGAAGTGGCTTCTTGTAGAAGAACTCGTGATGAGGCAATAACTTAAAGTGAGAAATAAGATCCACAACACCTGTAAATTCTCTTGGCCCTAATAATGTATTTGAACCAATCAACCATAGTAAGCCAACGATGTCTTGATTAAAATGAATATATTTCAAGGAGAAGAAGATCAGAGCATCAACAACAACATACCCAATGCCAACAAGGATTAAAAATTTTTGCTATAGTAGTTGTAAGCATTACCAGTAGCAAGGATTTTCTTCAAATCCTTATCAGTAGGGCTGGTGTTGCCACCCAAAATGGCCAACAAGTAAGCAGCGATAACCTTAGAGAGATGATCATTTTCCTACTAATATAGAGGCAGCACAAATTGCAGAATTTCCCAACGCCACGAAGGTACCTGCAGGAAGTATTTGGAGACAAACTAACTTTAGGGTTCTCCTCTTGAAATGCCAGCAATTGCAGGATTTCCGACTAGCAATATGATAATGCACCATGAAATTGAGCTATTCAAAGCTCCAGCTCATATCAAGGTTCCAATACCAACACCAAAAGCCCAATGACACAGCATATGTACAATGAAAAATGCCATGGCATCTTTTAAAATATCAAAATGGTTAGAAATATAACAAAGTTGGACATTTGAAATATGTAGTACTATAATTTCAACAGTTTGCCATGAAAAATCTAAGTTCAAACAAAATCTTTAGGTAGACAAAAAACCTCTTAAATTACGTTCAAGGGGAACAACTGAAAAAAAGGGATACATCATAAGCCGAATTCACCGAATTCTTCTAATCGAAAAGACTGAACCCCTTGTCCTGAAAAAGAAATTCGAGAAAAACATATAAGCACCCCCACCAGAAGGTACTGAAGCCAACTTTTATCCGCCAACAACAATCAGCTCAGTGATATCTTTGCCCTTAACTTCAGAGAGTAGTAGTTGAATCCTATCATCTTCACCCTCAGCTCCAACTGCAGCAAGCATTCAAATTTTAATTCTAAACGAACCACTATAACCAGTAGACGTGTATGACAAATAAAAATAAAAAGCCAGAACAGTTTACAATGGAAATTCACTGTAATAACATATCACCAGTTATAAGACATTAGGAGAGAAAACAGACCTTTGTCTCACTCTCACACTTTGAGCCAATTTTGCAACATCTGTGAGGGAGCAGAAAATTAAACAAATCAAATATAATGGAAAAAGTTAATTAATTTGTAATGTGAAAGATCATAATTGATGATAGGAAACTGCAAGCTAGGCAACCAGTCACATATACATTAAAAGAAAATGGCAAACAAGTAAGCAATGATAACCTTACTTATTATGAGGTTACATCACAAATCAATGTCGTCGTTGTCATCTGTGTTATAAGCTTCATTGTTAGTAGTACTATTATTACCTTCATTCTCCTCATGGTCACTGATGTAATCAATCATAGTGTCATCCTCTTGGTCAGAATCTTCTCCATTATAATCAACTTCAACTTCATATTCTGTTTGAGCCTCCAATTCAATTACGTTTGCATCTATGGTAATTGAATCAACATCATCTCTATGTAGGTGACTCAATATATCAAATGTATCATTAACAATTGATTTACTTTCAAGTGACGTATCCTGATATACTTCAGCATTTGTAACAGGCAACTCATCATTTTCTACATCTGAGTTTTCCTTTTCTGGCACATCATATATGTGCCTAGATTGAAATTTGAGCACAATTCGCCAATTTTCCCCCAGTTTTGGGTCATCAATATAAAATACTTTCTTTACTTGAGTAGCTAGTACAAAGGGATCGTGTTCATACCAAAATCTTTTAACACAGACGCTCGAAAAATTCTTATCTTCTTGCATCCCTGTTTTCTTGCGAAGATCAAACCACTTGCATTTGAAAAGGAAAACTCGATTTTCTTCAATATACTCTAACTCGACGATGTCAGTTATGATACCATAAAAATCAATTTCCACTTTTTCATGAAGGCCTCTAACAACTATACCACAATTTTGACCTTTACGTAATTCATCGCGTTGTTGAATATGGTACCTAATACCATTTACAATACAACCAGTACGTTTTGTTCCACGCACATCAGGACCTTGACTTCTCCTTATTAAATAACTGCATAATCTATTAGGAAAAGTTATTGCTTTCAATTAGTAAAGAATAAAAAGCTAAAATTTAACAACACAACATGATTATTATCTTAAAGTCACTAACTTTCCTTCTGAACCACGAAGGAAATAGTTCTTTGTATTTCTTTTCTATATCCACAACACCTTGCTTCAATAGCTCCTTTTTATGCTCTCTACATGTAACAAAGTAAGTTATTTAGAAACAACTAAAATAAAAAATATCAACATATGTAAATATATATAAAAGAACTACTTACTCAAGAAAAGGTTCTGCTTCTTCGCAATTATTCAACACATACCACTGAGCCATGTCAAAATCTTTTTTTCGTATGGCATCATAATCTCCATCTTTATATGGTCTAACACTTTTTGAAAATATATCTAAAATAGGCCCATCATTATTTCTAGATCCATCATCATTTCTATCTTTACGATTAAATCTAGTCTCAATGTCATCAAGATACATAGAGCAAAATGTCAAACATTCATCAATAATATAGCCTTCTGCAATAGAACCTTCAGGTCGTGCCTTGTTTCGTACATAACACTTAAGCTTGCACAAGAACCTCTCAATTTTGTACATCCAATGATATTGTACTGGTCCACCATACATTGCCTCTCGTGCTAAATGCACAGCCAAATATACCATAACATCGAAAAAAATAGGTGGAAAAATCATCTCAAGCTTACATAATATAACAACTATATCCCTTTCTAGTTGTTCCAAGTCATCTTGTCTCAGTGTCTTACAACATATAATCACAAAAAAAAAATTACTTAGCTTAATTAATGCTGAAGAGACATCTTTATTTTTAAATCCACAAATAGCAATAGGCAGCACTTGATGTAACAAAACATGATAGTCATGACTTTTGAGTCTAGTTATTTTACCATCATCCCCAGCTACACGCCCTGAGATATTTGAAGCATAACCATCAGGAAATTTAACAGACTTTAACAATGCCCAAAACATCTTTTTCTCTTCTTTTGACATATTATAACAAGCACCAGACATTGTATAATTAGAACCATCATGTTGCAACCATAATTCTTTTCTTATGTTCATATCCTTTAGATCTTGTCTTGCTTTATATGTATCTTTAGTTTTCCCCTCAATATCTAATAATATTTCCAAAATAGCCTCACAAATGTTCTTTTCTATGTGCATGACATCTAAATTATGTCGCAACTTCAAGTTTTTCCAGTAGGGCAACTCAAATAGAATACTTCTCCTTACCCAATTCAACTCTTCAGGAAGACGTCTCTTTCTTTTATTATTTGAGTATTTTCCTGATCTATAAGTACTGAGTAAATCTAATTATTGCAATACATCATCACCTGAGAGCTCTTTTGGCTTCATTTTTTTTTTTCTATCTTCCCATCAAATTTCTTGCTTCTTCTCCAAGAGTGACTGGATTCAAGATACCGACGGTGACCCGTGTAAAAAATTTTACCACTTACCCTTTGTGAAGATGCATCCTTATTGCCAATAGGACATGCCATGTATCCCTTAGTGCTCCATCCAGATAAATTGCCTAATTTATCAAAAAAAAATTATATGTTCAACAATAGTTTATAACCTGAACATAAACATAACATAGTAAAAAAAACAAGATTCTCTACAACAATGAATGAAAATTCAATTTTCTCATGTGTTGTCAATCAACTAAAAGAACACCTTTTTTTCATGAAAAAATACAATTAATAATTGCACAACTTTCCTCTCTCCCTATTCATTTCTTATTAGAAGAGTGGTCTTCCAAAAATGAAAAATGAAAATTTTTTCCAGAGAGTAGTTGAAAGATACTAGTGATCCATGTTATAAATGGGGTTATATAACAATACATTTAAACTTGGAAGGAAATTCTATCAAAACTGGAGAAAATAAAGAAAGCAGTCATGAGGAGGACTTGATTGAGGACTCACTACTAGGGTAAGATCAATAATATTTCAAGAAAACACCCCGTATTTTTCCATCTTTCTTACTCATTGATAAAAAAGTTATGAAAAGAATTAGTCGAATGCATAAAAATATATTTACAAAGTTTGACTACTTCAAATCATCTTACAATACCACACAAATAGTTTAATACATACATAATATAGATTATTGGACAACTAGGAAAGTAGGAAATTTAAAAACTTACCATAAGCTGGGAAGTCATTTATGGTCCATAAAACAACAGCATGCATTTTGAAGCATTCCCTGGTTGATGCATCAAATGTCTCGAAACCATCACTCCATAACTCTTTCAACTCATCAATCAAAGAATGCAAATAAACATCAACATTCTTTCCTGGTGCTTGGGGACCAGGAATAAGTAATGACATCATCATAAATGGGTCCTTAAAACATTTTCATGGAAGAAGATTATAAGGAACAAGAATGACAGGCCACATACTATATGATGTGGTCGTGTTACCATATGGATTAAAACTATCGGTTGTAAGACCAAGTCTAATATTACGAGGTTCTTGTGCAAACCATTGATGATTCTTGTCAAAATCTTTCTATGCTTCAGAATCAGTCGAATGCCTTAATATGTTTGCCTCATCAAGACGTTTCTCTTTATGCCACCTCATGTCTACACTTGTTTTACTAGACATAAATAATCTTTGAAGTCACGGCTTTAATGGAAAATATCGCAGAACATTATGAGAAATCTTTTTATCCCTTATATTATCAATTTTTCACCTCAAAGTACCACAATGTGGACACTTTTGTCTATCTTTATGTTCAGCCAAATACAACACACAATCATTTTTGCAAACATGGATCGAAATGTATCCTAATCACAAACCCTGCAGTATCTTTTTAGTATCATAATATGACTTAGGAAGTGTCTCGTCAGTAGGCAATGCCTCTTTTAGCAACTCCAACAACATATCAAATGATTTATTACTCCATCGATTGTATACTTTCAAGTGTATTAACTTCACAAGAAATGAAAGCTTCGAAAATTTCTTACATCTCGGGTATAATTCATGTTCATCTTATTTTAGAAATTTGTCAAATGTTATAGATTCTTTCTCACTCATATTACTACACACGTTTTTACCAGTCTACTCCGAATAATTGACAAAGGATCCTTCAGCGACCTCTTCTAACATATTATGAATCCCATCATCCTTATCATGGGCTTCGTTTTCATCTTCACTGTAAATTACTTCATTGTTATCTCTTATTTGTGATTGTTTCCCATGGTGTCTCCAGTGCACGTAACTTTCCATAATTCCTTCAAGCAATAAGTGGTCATGCACTACTTCTTGTGTTTGGAAAAACACATTTAAGCAATCTGTGCAAGGGCATCGAACTTTGGTATTTTGATCAAAGTGAGATCGAACAAATCGCATAAAAAATTGGACAACTTTGGTTCATGCATCCAACATTTATCTATGATCACCTGTACAAGAAAATAAATATCATAGGAATTTAATCCTTTATGGTAACTCTTTGTTTTATAATTTTCTACAGAATGCTTAGATACGGTACCTACCCTGCCCCGTTATTTTACATATTGAATTTTCCTCGTCTTGCCCCGCTCAATTTAAGCCTTGTCAGCCCCTGCCTTCCCTATTTCCACCTCTACTTATTTTCATCTCTACTTATGACAAATTAATTCATAGATCATAACTTAGTATTTTGATATAAAGAATCAAATAGAGAAAACTAGACAAAAGATCTGTTGCATAATAGTAAGTCACATGTTTGTAAGGTTTAGCACATTTTAGAGTGACACAACACTGAATTTTCTAAAGTTTTGTGGTGCTTGGGCTACACAATTTTTGCCTTTTATTTCTGTAAATAGCAATTTTGTGCTTTTCAGCTCGTGTTAGTACTTGAACTACCCTTTTCAATTGCAACTGGACTGCTCACGTGACTTATTTACACCATATATTTCAAAACTCCCTCACCTAAATATAATATAATAAACCCCAAACTAAAAAGTTACAATATTAAAAAAGATTAGAATAAACAAAAAGATAGGAAATTAAGGGAATTGAACTAAATTAACTCACCTAAATGTAAAAGCATAAACCCCAAACAAAAAGTACCAATCTTGAGAAAATTTAGGATTAAAAAAAAAGAAATTAGAGACACCTGAATAGGAAATTCTTGAATCTTGATGGGTTAGCTTTGTTTGTGAATATCCCAGCTTAGAAGATAATGAATGAACACACGAGTCCATCTTAGAGCAGAAAAATCACATTAACACTTTTTTTTGTGGGTTTGCCTAGAATCCGATTATTTAACAAAACGATACTATTTATACTCTAGTTTAATGTAGACTCTTCTATTGTACTGATAGTGTCGAATATTATGGTTTAAGATTAAAGATTAGATTACATAATTTGTCAAAATTTATAATTTTTGTTTTATCATTGGCTTTGGTAACGTTTACCTAAAGATAAAATAAAATTATTTTTTTAACTGATAAAATTATTGTTATGTCAAATATTAAATACGGATTGTCTCGAAACCTATATCAACATGGAATAATAAGTATAACAAATTGTCTCTTATATATGATTTTGATCAAAAATAAAATATTATTAATTAACATTAATTTTTGTAAAAAATATTATTCACAATAATTTTTAAATATATAATAAATAAAAAATAAGATAACTAAATTAAAATGAAGGATTATAATATATATATAAGTGAGCTTGGTCGGAGGATTAAAAAATAAAATTAATAAATTTCGTCATGAATATAACTTTTTCCTGTGATAACTTTTTTTAGTTTATTATTTTTTAACCAAGATTATGAGTGATAATGTCAAAACAACAAATATATTTTTTTTAGAAATTATGCAAGTAATGTTATTTTTACAACAAATTAAACACCGCCTAAATAATAAATAAATATAAATAGAGCAAGCATTATTAATACATCATATTTTGTATAATTCTTATTCACCCTACCAAAGGATTCCTTAGTTTACGAATAATTTCTCCTTTTAAAATATTTATTTATAGCTAACCATATTTAATTATAATTAAATAAAAATTTGTATATCTTAATTAATTATAATTCTATAATAATTTATTTGTGAACACACTGTAGTATGTTTATTAAGTCGATGTAACCATTTGGAAGTGCACAGGATGGGTAGGTATGGAGTGGTTTTCGGTTGTTTAACATAATTTTTAAGATGGCGAGGATTTCTGAAGCTTGGAGGTGTAGTACGATGATTCTGTTATATAAGAATAAGGGTAACATTAAGGATTGTAATAATTATAGGGATATCTAGTTGTTAAGTCACACTATGAAGCTTTGGGAGAGGGTGGTAGAGTTGAGGTTGCAGAAGATTGTTACTATTTTTGAAATCAATTTGGATTTATTTTAAGACGCTCGATAATCTGATAAGAAAATTGAGTAATCCATCTCCGCACTAATAAACCATTAATTATAAAAGTTTGATCCATTCTCCAACCATTAATCCGATAACCCATTATCAATAAGCCAATAAACTAATTTTGCGGTTGGGTTAATGGTTACGGTTCGAGTTTGAACAGCCCTAGGGGAGGGGACTCAGAGCACTTTCCTGTCTTGATAGGGTTACATCAAGGATCGACACTTAGGGGTCATTTGGTATAGTGTATTGAAAAACTAATGCATGCATTAGCTTAATGTGTATTACTAATATCTTGTTTGGTATATTTTTGCACTCTGTGTATAACTAATGCTCTATTATATATTAAGGTGTGTATTACTAATACCTCAATATTAATGGTATTAGCAATGCAATGGATCCAATTCATACATTAACATGATTAAAGACACTATTATCCCTAAAAGAAATTCCACATCCTTTCCAACATATATATGGAGGATATTTTTGTAAAAGAGAAATCTTTTTTAAGAAATTACCTAATTCATGTTATTTTTAATACATCAAACCAAACACTAGATAAGAAAAATACAAGCATAACTAATGCAAGCATACCTAACACAAGCATTACTAATACAAGAATTACTAACACACTATATTTTGCATTATTCTTATACACTCTACCAAACGACCCCTTAGAGTAGAAGGTTAGTCTGAGTTAGGATGTTGTATGTTTTGGTCTATACTTAAAGTATATTTCTTTGAGTAATATTGAGTAGGTTAATTTCTACTGTATCTTGTTTTATTACTATTCCTTATCTTATCTTAGATTGTTTTATTTTGAGCCGGGGCTCTATTGAAAACAACCTCTCTATCTCACATTTGAGGTAGTAGTATGGACTGCGTACACTTACCCTCCCTAGACTCCACTTGGTGGAAATATAATTGGTATATTATTGTTGTTGTTATATGTACTTTTTGGTTCACATCACTAAATCACTAATCCATAGGATCGTAGTGTGAAATATATGAATAAATAGTCTCAGAATAAAATAAAGTATTATTTTATTCCATGTTTGATTTGGAAAGTATTAGCTATAGCCGAAATTATTTATCCCGAATTATTTATCCCACCATTTAAACCACAATGATGACATATGTTATCCCATATACATGGTGGTATAACTAATCTCGAGTTATCCCAAAATTAATTATCTCGAAATAATTCTTTCCCAACCAAACGATTTACTTTTCATATATTTTTACATAAAGTTTTATAACTTAAATTTAAATTTGAATTCTAATAAGTTAAGCATGACATTATATTATAATTATAAATAAATTACAATAGGGTAGTTTGGTGGTTTAAAATTAAATTAGTTATTTTTAAAATTGAAGTCTAATATAAATACGCTTTTCTAATTCTAAAAAATTATTTATGCACTTTAGTAAAACAATAAGATAATTTCTGAAATTATCTGAATACACTTCTAAAGCTTTCCAAAATATTTAAACCCAAAATAAAGGATTTTTGAAACATTTCTAAAGATTTCCAACATATTTTGCAGCTAGTACTCATAGATCTTTCATGAATTGTTGAGAGATTTGATATTGATAGATAGATGTTGAATCCTATTTAGGCTTTTTTATTATTAGAACCGATTTTTTTTTATATTTATGTGTAATTATAATTAGATGGGCACTACTCAACTTTCTAAATTTTCTCGGTTTATCTGAGGCACGACGAGTCTACAACACTACTTCGATCCTTTACTAGCACCAAAGGAAATTACAGAAAGAGGGAAAAATGGAGAAACTGTTTTTTGGCGCTTATTTATTTTTAGATTTTTGGCTCCAAAAGAATTTCAGAAAAACCACCATATATATGAGAAAAGAAACGAAGGAGTTTCGTTGCAAAGTGAAGCCAAAATTTCTGAACCTGAGCAAGAAGACCAGGTATGTATTAGTCCTCATACTTTATCTTTGACTGAAATTAGATAGATAATTGTATTCAACAATCATATATTGAATGATTTGTTAATTTGTGTCTGGCACGTATTGTCAATTGTGTTGGTAATTTTGTTGTAATAGGGTGAGGAAGGGTAGGAATCCTTGAGCGTTTTCAGATGCCCTAACCTTTTTTGACTTTTGAGTCTGTTTGGATGGATTTATTTAGGTGTTGCAAAGATAAAATAGCTGCTAAGTAATATTGTAGTGTTTGGGTACAATAAAAAAAATGTTTTTAAGGAAAAATCCATAAATAGTGTATTTGTATTATCCTTATTTGATCACTTATTTTCCTCTCTTTTGATGACGAGAATGTTATGAATAATCATCTAACAGAGAGTTTAGATCATTTGTTGAAATAATTATGCATACTAGATTAGATTAAGCTCAACATAAATGTATATTCACTTCTTAGAATACACGACTAAGCACTTAAGTGAAATAGAGTACAGAAAATTCATAACTTAGTATGATCGAGTACCTAAAACTATTATTAGCGATTTAATCTTGGGAAACTTCTTAGTGTCTAAAAATTTCCTGAACTGAACTTTGAAGTCTTCGCCTTGAACCTCTTGAAGCCTGTTTTGGATATGGTCACAATCTAACAGTTGCTTCAAAAGGTTTAGATTTTTTTCGAATAAAAATTGTAATAAATGTAGAAGGATGTTTCCCTAAGTCTCCCCGTTTTGTGTTTGAGGTGTGTAATGATCTTTTCCATCTCGTCAAACTCCAGTGAGAGAACGACTCCTAGTTTTTGTAGTTTTGTGAAGCTATGTTTCTCGAACTCTTCAAAAATATCATCATGTGCATGTTGGATTCGCCAAAACTAGTGTATTTTTGGAGAGTCTGACACGGGTGCGGCATCGAAAGTGAAGAATCCGTGCAACTTAGACTTGAAGAGATCTCTAAAAGGAGAAACTTACGTATCGAAGTTCTTCAGTTTCCAAGTTGCCTAAAGGACTCAACTTCAACTTATATGTGCTCTGATGTACTAATGGGGAAGATATAAGTTCCGCAAGTTTTGCAGCTCCTGTATAGTACTTGGCAACTACCGAAAACTCGACTTAAGTTGATATGGTAAATCATAATAACTTAAAACCACGACATCCTGAATTCCTCCATCATGTTCAAAACTTTCACCACTCTTGTGTACGTTAAGGTTTTGACTCATTCTTCTCCACTCATCTATTTTCGATCTTCTAGCCAAAAGTCTAGTAAGAACTTATGCAAGTTTTAATAATAAGTTCTTGTTGACCTACAACCAAACGACCGTTAAAATAATAACACTTATGCATAATTTTACTGTAAATCATTAATGCTCATTTCTTATTGGCAACTAGTTCTGAGTATTGATCATAATAGCTTTTCTATTGTTGTTATTTCTCCTAGATATGTTTTTACTATCTTGATTCTGGACTCAATAATAAAGCAGAATGGGTAAACATGATTCGTGTAACTGACCTTACTTTTTTGGGGTTGAGATCTAGCTGTTTAATTGTTTAATTTACACATAATAACTCTTATGTCATTTAAGGCACCGTATGGCTCTGTTATGAATGTACTTATTACATATTGTGTTTGAGCAGAATTTTGTAAATCAATGGCACCGGGAGGAAGTGTATTTAGGCAAACTACACTTACTGGGGAACTATTCAAGAAACTCAATCACCGAATGAATCAAATAACCCCACTCTCTTTGTTAATACAAGTAATACATTCAACTCAACTATATATTTTTATTTTTTTGAAAAAAGTAATTTGTATTATAAACAAAGGAATACACAAGAAGCATTTCAGTAAGATTTACAACCAAAATTACAGAAGATCCTTCTAAAGGATCTCATAAGTAATCTAAAATGGTAGGAAATGTCCTCTTCATCTTTAGGATATTCATGTTTAGACCAAAAAAAGGGACCAGACAATTCATTTTCAGTTTTTGCATATTGCAACTCTTATTCTTAAAGCATCTCTGGTTCCTCTCTATCCATATAGTCCACAAATGCAGGCAGTCTGGGACAATTTTTCATCTCTTCCTGTATCCTGATTTCCATCTCTATTCAAGCAAGCTAGTTCTTCTTTGAAACTCCTTGGCATTATGCATCTTATGCCTCTTATATTAATGAAAATCTGCCATAATTTAGCAGTCTCTCTACATTGTAGAAAGAAATGGTTTATTGTCTCCAACTCTCGTTAACATAGAGAACACCTAGAACATATATATGCAAACCTCTTTTCACAAGGTTGTCTTGAGTCAACGCAGATTTTTTTGCTAGAAGCCAAGTGAAGCATGATACCTTTAAAGGCACCTTCGATTTCCAAATCATCTTTCAAGGCCAACCATCGACATATTGACCTGCTCTCTGTAATTTCCTGTAAGCTGAGCAAATCGTAAATCTTTCTTGCTTGTCGGGTAACCAAAACAACAGATTATCCTCACTTGAATTTAGATCTTTGTGCTACTCCAGAATGTTGAATAATTCAATTACTCTGTTGACCTCCCAATCATTAAGATTTCTCCTGAATCTAAGATCCTATCCCTGGCTGTCTCTCATTTCTCCGAATCAGAACCTTTTTTTTCATGATGAAACTGATTTAGTTAGCTTTTATTTATACTGGATATACCTTTTTTTGAGGGTTCAGCTCCACTAAAAGGCCAAAAAGTAGCAGAAAAGTAGTTAACGGATTAGCTTCGTTGAATCCACTGTAATACATCCAGTCGGATCATTCCCGTAGCTATAAATATATTAGATTTGTTCAAACTGATGCCAAATCGGTTGTTCCAGAGAAGTGTTTAGGGATTCCATAACCTTACTAACTGAGGCGGCATTAGTGTGGCCTCATTCCCTATTTGCAGAAAAAACAAAATTTGATCCAATGTACCATATAGACATATGAAATAGGGAACATATTAGATGACTCATATAATTGATTAATGGCATTAGTATACAACACTGGACATATCAACTGAGATGCAACAGACTACATATTGGTAAAAATAACCTTCCAAGAATATGCCACAGTTAGATATGTGACTCTTAACGTATACACACATGGTGGTTTTTCTCTTGCAAAATCAAACATTTGTCCTTTGTTATTGTTCAAAAGCTCATGGTAAATGACTTTAAGCCTTTTCAATAAAATCTTTTGGATGAGTAGCACTAATTTGAGCTTTGTTTTCGAAATTGAAGTGACTATCTCGTACATCTGAAGCGATAATGTTGGGGACAAACTCATAATTTTCAAGAAGCCTTGGCATAATTTTAAAAAAGATTCTTGACCACATATAAATCTTGACAAAAACCATATCTAGACACATTTTTTCACTAACCTTTTCTCTAATAAGTTTCCAAAAAGCAGTTCCTAAAAATTGTCCAAATGTATGTGTTGCTATCTCTTGATCTCACCTAAACATTGTTGTACTTGAAGAATTGTAAATTTTTTGGTTACAAACTAAATCAAACACACTGTTTCTTGACCCAATTAAACCTCATTTTGGATATATTGAAAGGAATTGTACGACTGCTTACGACCTCGGATATGGATCTAGTTATGGGATATTGTAAGATGAAATCTGGTGTTTTATTTCTATGACCTACGGTGCTGGTTCATTAAGACAGAACCTGCAATCTCTTGAGTTAAAGTACTCAAAAACTGAAATATTTTTTGCCTAGATTTCTTGGGATAAACATAAGAGTCTAAATACAAAATATTGATAAGATAACTTACCTTAGAAACGAGTACATGACTTCATAGCATTACTGTAATGAAAACTGCGAAACTATCAAAAAAGTAACTACTTCTGGACTTATAAACTACAATTAACTAGTGCAGTAACTACTGCTGTAGTTTTCTACTACAAGAAATAATTACTGCAATTAACTAGTGCAGTAACTACTACTGGCATCTAAGGAGTGATAACAGACTGACCTGGCTGCCACCGCCTTTAGTATTTCAGGGAAGTTAATTAGAGCAAAAGAATCAGTTGTATTTCTTTCACAAAGAACATATCACTTACCCGTAGTGGCCATTCCAGCATCCCCTTTATAATTTTTCATTTCAATATTATGAGTAAATTTTTCTGCCTATACACAACCAAATATATTTGCATTCCTCTACAGGTGGGTGAACTAATTGGAGAAAGCCAAAGAGAAGAGGATTAGGAGGTCCTCAGATCAAGGTATGACACATAAATTTACTTTTCTAGTAGACAGAAATATTATGTATCTGGTTCCTATACTATTCTTTATCTTGAGCCGGGGGTTTATCGAAAACAACCTCTCTACTTCTTTGAAGAAAGAGGTATGGACTACGTACATCTTACCCTCCCCAGATCCCACTTTGTGTGAATACACTGAGTTTTTTATTGTTGTTGTTGTTGTTGTATTCATTATTTGAGTTTCTTTTAAAAAACTAGAAATGTAACTGAGAACTTAAACAATTAATTCTAAGCAATCAATAAAATGGAGTTTGAAAAAAAAATAGTGTATATATGAACCTTGAATCTCCTCTGATGGTTCAGTGAGTGGATGATTTTATGTTGGTGAATGTCTTGTGTTGTTTATACAGAGGAGATCTTTGGTGTTTTTTCCTTTTGAAGTGAGTTCCTGGTGAAGTTTATTATTTTCAAAAGGAGGTAGTTTTTTTTTGGGTGGGGATAAAAGAGGATATTTTCCCTCCAATCTGAGGGTGCCACCGCGTGTTAGGGCAAAAAAGTATTGAGATGGAAGAACGGAAATAGTTTTAGAAGAGAGTTTGGAGGAAGAAATTCAGAAGAGTAGAAAAGAAAGAGAGAAAAGTGTTGAAGCAAATTAGAGAGGAGGGAGAAAGTGATTGAGCAGAGAGGGAAATTTGGAGGAGTATTGGTAAGAGGAATCCAAAAAGGTGCATATTTTATTACGGCTGTGCTTATTATCCTTTGTTCTGAGCCAGAGGTCTATCAGAAACAACCTCTATACTTCTTCGGAGGTAGTGGTATGGGCTGCGCAAATTTTATCCTCCGCAAACCCCACTATGTGGGAATACACTATTGTTGTTGTTGTTGTGGAGATTTTGTGATAGTTAGAGATTTGATTCTTGGTTAAAATAACTTAAGAGTATGCTTGAAATAGGAAAGAAGTTTATGATGGAACGTTATGTGTTAGTAAAGTGAAAGTATAAATTGTGAGCGGAAGGATAAAGTAATAAAAAATTGACAGATTTAGGCTATATTTTTATGATTTTTAAGAAAGGACTCTATGATACTTGCAGGTTTAAGAACATAGTTTAGAAAAAAGATGTATTGTGAATGAATAGGTAATAATGATGATGTGAAGTAGAATGTGCTGACAAGTTGTAATTAGATAAATGAGTGATTAAGATCGACCATTTCATAAACTTTTAATAGACTAGTATTTCTTGATTTTACTTTAAAATATATAACTTTGTGTAGAATAAAGGATAATTTCTTCCATTTATGTTTAGTACTAGACACTATGCATGAACTTTAGATGATTACTGGTATGAAAAAAATGACCGTATGATGGTGATGATACTAGTTTTAGGGAAATGGTTTATTTTGATTGATATAGTGCGTGCAAGAGTTTAGATCAGTAACTTATGGGAAGTATAAACACTTTGCCCTCTCCAAATATCACTTTGTAGGAATACATCGGGTATGTTATTGTTGTTGTTATCGAAGTTTGATGTGTTTACTGGATAACATTTATCTAATTTTTAGGTAGCCTCGCTTTTCGTAATTACATGTTTAATGGATTCTAGTTGTGGCATGGAGTAGCAGTAGCATGTACAATCATTTTGACTATCAAATCTGAAAGCATCATCATCAATTTTAATTTTCTTCTTTTTTTTACAGGTGTAGAAGTGAGAGTTGAATGAAGACTAATTGCAAGCTTTATTGGTACTTTGGAAGAAACCTCTATATATCTGCCTTAGTTTAGAATAGGAGTAATATTTATTACGATATTTCAGTTAGATTTCTTTTGTGTTGGACTTGTTTTACTTTTCTTTGCCTTGTGAGGAGATATTACCTCAGTACAGTTTTAGTTTTTTAATTGTATGATTGTGGGTGAATTTTATCAATCTGACATGTTTTATAATTTTATTTTTTATTTACTCAATTCTAATTAAAAATAATATCAATATGAAATAACTAAGCCTTTTCTGAATTGATGACAAAAGATTTTATTATCAAAGATAACTTTTAGCAACAATTAAATTGAATTTTTCAAGATAATTATTTTCGTCACGAAATAAACTAGTTCGTCATATGTTTGATTATATTTAGTGACAAATGCATTTGTCTCAATATCTTCCTTTTTTTATACAAATAAATTTTTTATTTTATGACAATCATAGTTGTTGGTAATCATAATAATTTAGTGCTGATTCTACATCGTCGATAAAAAATACTATTTTTAGTGACAAAATGATAGATTTAACAAAAAATTATAATAATAAATGTGTCACTAATTCATACATTTAAGGACGAAATTTTTTGTTGTATACAAAAAGTTGTCAATAGTGACGAAATATATTTGTTCAACCACAAAATATATATAACTCTAGAGACAATTAATTTCGTCACTGATTGAACTAAATAATTAGGGACGATGAAATTTTGTCGGTATTGATAACTTTTTAGTGACAAAAGCATATCATCAACTACAAAAAAATTATATTTTTATGAAAAATATATTTGTCATAAATGTTACACATTTGGGAACGATTTCATTTTTATGTAGCTAATTTAATTTTTCAGCGACGAAGCACTAATTCGTCTTTGTCAACTTTTAGCGACCCACTTTTGGAGACGATTGATTGACGAAAAAAATTTCGTCACACCAAATCCTTTGCGACGAAATATAATTTATAAGTGACAAAATAATTCATCTCAAATAATCAAATTTGTTGTAGTGTCTCTAAGAGTTTGCAAGACAATTCTAAGATGATCTACATAGTCATCCTCACTACGAAAGTATACAAGGATATCATCTATGAATACTATGATAAACATGTCTAGATACTGTTTGAACACTCGGTTCATGAGGTCCATAAAAGCTGCTGGAGCATTGGTTAGCCCGAAAGACATGACTAGAAACTCAAAATGACCATAACGGGTTCTAAAGGCTATCTTTGGAATGTCACACTCCCTTACTTTAAGCTTATGATATCCGGATCTAAGGTCTATCTTTGAGAAATAACTTGATCCTTGGAGTTGGTCAAACAAGTCATCAATTCTAGGAAGAGGGTATTTTTTCTTGACTGTGACCTTATTTAGCTGACGATAGTCAATGCACATTCGCAAAGAACCATCTTTGTTTTGCACGAATAGGACAGGAGCGCCCCATGGAGAAATACTAGGCCTTATGAAACGTTTATCTAAAATATCTTTGAGTTGCTCTTTCAACTCCTTAAGCTCTGTGGGAGCCATACGATATGGAGGGATAGAAATATGCTAAGTATCTGGGAGAAGGTCAATACCGAATTCTATTTCCCTATCGAGAGGTACCTCTGTGGGATCTTCTGGAAAAACTTCAGGAAATTCATTGACTACTCGAACAGACTGAAGTGTTGGAGTCTCAGAATTTGTGTCTTTGAATCGAACTAGGTGGTAAATGCAACCTTTGGATATCAACGTTCTGGCCTTAAGATAAGATTTGAAATGACTCTTGGGAGACACTGAATTACATGACCACTTGAAGACTGGATCATCTGGGAACCGAAACTTCACCACACAGCTGCGATAATCTATAGAGGCATAACAGGAATGGAGCTAATCCATACCAAGGATAAGATCAAAATCAATCATATCTAACTCTATCAAGTCTGCTAACATGAATTTAGGAAGGACAGTGATAGGAAACTTCTTATAGATTTTCTTAGCAACAACTGACTCACCTACTGGAGTAAAAATCAAGAAAGGCTTGGGGATCTTTTCAGGATTTATCTCAAAATTCACAACAACTAGCGGGGTCACATAAGAGAAACTCGACCCAGGGTCTAACAACACATAAAAATAAAAATAGAAGACACGAAGCATACCAGTAACAACGTCTAGCGAATTCTCCTGCTCTTGGAGAGATGGTAAGGCATAAAACCAATTATGGCGCTGACAGCCACCTGTACTGAATGATACGCCCTGAGGAGGAGCTGGGCGACCTAAAGGAGCTAGTTCACTAGTAGCCTGAGTCTAGGACGAACATCCTTGTTTCTCTGTCTAGCATGCGAGTATTCATTGATTCCATGAACCGACTGGCCACAACTATAACAACCCCTTCATCCAGTTAAATACTCGCCAGGATGATTCTTACCACACCTAGCACACTGAGGATAGCTGGGCCTTCCACTCACAATATTTTGAGATCTGGACATAGAGGACTTACCCCATTGTTCTTATCTATTTCTGGGTGTCGGAGCATTGGCTGAAGAAGGTGTAGGCATAGATGAATGATTCTGAAACTGCGAATGATTTCCTCCTTCAGACCTATTCTGATGATAATCAAACTGCCCTATTCTAGCCTTCTTATTTACTCCCTCTTTTTTCCTCATCTTCTCTGCCTCAATTTGCTGGGCATACATCATCAATTTAGGGAGATACATGTCTTCAATGAGCATAATAGTCCTACACTCCTTAACTACCAACCCAGACACACTGGTCACAAACTTACTCATGCTTGACCTAGGGTCATCCATCTGATCAGGGGAATACTTAGAAAACTAGTTGAACTTGAGGCAATACTCCTTCATAGTCATTGAGCCTTGCCTCAGGTCCATGAACTCTTCTATCTTAGCTTCCTTCATCTCACATGGGAAGAACTTGTCTAGGAACGCATCCTGAAAAATCTGCCAAGTCATGGGAGTTGCATTCTCCCCTCTACTCTTCTTCCACATCACTACCCAATCATAAGCAATATCCTTCAGCCTATTGGATGCCAATTCTACACTCTCCTCTTCAGAAACATGCATAATTCAGGGGATCTTCTTCACCTCATCTAGATAGAGATGTGGGTCCTCACCTGCTTTTGACCTAAAGAACTCCGGCGGATTCATCCTCATAAAATCTCGAATTCTGGCTGTGACTAAGTCCCCATCTTGCTGAGGTGGGGCTGAAGCCTGATGATTGCCCTGAATGTTAGCTGTCACAGCTTGAGCTAGTGCCTGAAAGACAGTCCGAAACTCTACATGTGACACATTCTCATTCAAAGGATCTGTGGGCTGAGGTGGCTGGTTATCATTTTTGCGTGCGTTAGCTCGATGAAGAGGCATTTTCTGTCATGTGAAAACACGAGTTAACAGCAGATAGAGATACTGAATGTATGATATATCATGAAAGAAAATATGTTTTCCTAAAATGCTCCATAGCCTCTTGCTCATAGATGTGGTGCACCTCGCTCTGCATGTGACACATTCTTATTCAAAGGATCTTCGGGCTGAGGTGGCTGGTTATCATTTTTGCGTGCGTTAGCTCGACGAAGAGGCATTTTCTGTCATGTGAAAGCACGAGTTAGAAGCAGATAGAGAGACTAAATATACGATATATCATGAAAGAAAATATGTTTACCTAAAATGCTCCATAGCCTCTTGCTCATAGATGTGGTGCACTTTACACCAATGATCAAGACTCTACGTAACACAGCTTGTTTGACTTCCTAGGACTCTCTAAACCTTAGGCTCTGATACCATATTTGTAACGCCCCAAAATATGATTCCCAGAATGCCACACGATACTCCAAACTACAAGTAGTTCTGAGTTAACCCTGGCTACCTTTTTCTAAATCTGAATCTCAAATTTGGGAAGGTATGAATGAAAAATCATAATAAATGTAGAAACTGTTTGAATTATCTGGGTATATATGAATCATACTAATCTCAAAAGTCTAATAAAGCAAATACTAAAAATCTGAATACTGTAATTGAGATCTAAAACTGAATCTAGTAGTCCAACAAGCCTCTACTAACTGAATCTAGAGACTCACTGGTACAGGCCCCCAGCTGACTCAAACTGTCTGAAATTAATATGGAAACATCTATTAATAAACTGAAAATATGAATAGCTAAGTCCCCGAACTATGAGGGCTCACCAACTACAGAGATGTAGATGAGATGCTCAGAAATCACTCGCGCTGCTGAGGCTGAGCACCTGAACCTACATTATGAGACAATGTAGCACATAGACATATATGTGGATTAGTACTTTGATGATGTACTGAGTATATGGGGGTAGATGCAATAAGTGAGCAATATTATCACAAGTTATAAAATCATGCATGCTAAATGTAAATGAATCACGTAGGCTTGCATAAAATCTGAAATCTGAAGATCATAAATCATAAATAATAAAGCACATATTGTAAATCTTGTGAGTCATTACACTTAGTTCTGAAATCCACATTCTGTTCTTAATCTCAAATCATATAGGCTAAGTGAAATATGAAAACTTTTTCTAAGAATCTTTACTGTTAGAGAGGTTCTCTTAACCGACATAAACCATGTGAGCTACATAGATTCCAATGTCTTGACCTCCTAAGAAAAAAACCTCACGTTGAGGAGAGGTGTCATACTCTTGCGAGGGAGTATAACCTAATCTAGGTGATCGATCACAAGCAAAAACTATCATCGTTATAGAAATGGGAAAATATAATAATCTGTACCTACGTTGGCTATGTAGTTCTGTGGAAGTTAGGGCACGCTAATCCCACACTTCCCACTTGATGCTAAATACTAGTCCCTTTTAAATTTGTATGCTCAAACCATTGGAAGTCCACTTTTAAAACTAACATAAGGGTTCATATGAAAAACCAATTATGCATTTATGTGAGTAAATCTGTAAATAAAGCTAATTCTGAGTACTGTAATTGTACTAATTTGTAAAGTGGATTCCAAATCTAATCCAATGATCAAAAGATCAAAGCTTTTATGAAAAATTGAAAATAATCTGTTCATAAGATGCTTAAAGCATCATCTTCCTTGAAATAATAATATTCAATCTTAGGGTAGTAACCCATGCATCAATCTCATGGTAAATCATCATAATAATCATGCTTGATAATGTAAATATTGTTAAAACAACTCAAAATCTGGAAATTTCAACAATATGCATGAAAACATGAACATAAACATGGAATTCAACTTCTAAATCATTGGAAATATCATAAGCTTGTAAATAACAATAATGGGTATAAACCCTAACTTAACTTTTATGGGAAATCATATGAAATTCAGTAAATTTGAATTAAAAAAATAAATTTTTGGACACAAGGATGAAAGAATGGTCCTTGTTCATAACCCCACAGACCTTAATTGATGATCTTTGATGAAAAGCTTGAATCTTGGATTCCTATAAATGCTTTGAAGATGAATTCCTAGAGTTCTTGTGTGGGGATCCTCAATCTTGAATTTCTTTGAAGGATTAATGGAGGAATTTGGATTTCTTGGGGAGAAAGTTTGATGAGCTAGGGTTTTGCTTGAGAGAGATTTGATAAAAAGTGAATGTAAAGTGCTTTGAAGGGGTTTAATTCGTTGTTTAAGACGAATTAGGGGCTGAGAGAATGACCAAAGTATCCCTTTTTTTAATAATTAAATGGATTAAAAAACACACATTTTTTTTGAACTGGGAGGCCACCACGACGCGCCACTATTGCGGTGGCTCAATGGAAATTGTCAAATGGAAACTGGGCAGACTCCGCGATGCGGAGCCATCACTGTGCCCCTTTGGAATGCCATTTTTCACACATGGCGCGACGCACCATTATCATGTTGGACCTCTAAAAATTGACGAATATGAAATTGACCCTCTCCGCGATGTGCCAATATCGCGGAGGGACACTGAAAATTGATAATCATTATTTAAACCCTCTACGCGATGCTCTAGTGACCGAAATGACGGTGTTTTACGACTAAAACTTAAAATAGCCATAACTTCTTCACCGAGTGTCGGATTTAGGCAAATTTGGTATAGATGGAAAGCTTATTCAATTTCTCATGCAATGGGAAGTCTAAATCTGAAGAATTCCATACGAAATAAATAGTATTCATTTTGAAAGATATTTCTTAACATTCTAGGGACGAATTTAAGCTATGAAGGTACGGGGTATTACATCCCCAACCATAGCCAAAATCAATGTCCAAAGTAAAATCAAAGTATGTAGGAATATCTATATCATGAAATGGAGTCTTCCTAAAAGATGAAAGATCACCATTTCAATCCAAATGCTGATACCAAGTCCAAGTGCTAAACAGGAGGAGTGGAACGGCCAGATCATGCATAACATGGGTATACAGCAGGCTGAGGACAGGTTAGCGAGTGATCACTAGCATGAACTCAGATATGGATAAAATAATTCCATGCTAGCGAGTGATCACTAGCATGAACTCGCTATCATGAACATGTCGGGAAAGGGAACCATGTTTAGCATGCACTTAAAACCTTTATCTAGACTGTGTAATATTTACCTTCCTAAACCACCCACGGGCTATATGGGTTTAGCTCCCCTGCTGATACGACTGAAGAAAATAACCTGGGATGACTAGTACATCCCCCAATATAAAGTGTGACATCATGCACATGGTCACCAAGATCAAACCTCACATCGGCAAATATGAGTTTCCAGTTTTGGATCCCATAGGACCTCCACTTTCCATGGCTTTGCTACCCCCCTCCTTAATACCCAATTAAAACTATTTCCAACCAACCAAACCATTATTCATTTATTAACCAAGGCCATTAATAGTGGTATCTTCATACCAACCAATAACTTGCAAGTAGTTTTCGTAGCTAACCATTTATAGATTAAGGAAACTTTCAAGTGCCCTTCCATTTACCATATCAAACCACTTGGGGATCACCATGTACCCCACAAGCATTACCATTTAGCCTTTTACATTTTCAAAGCATTTAAGCCATTTGAGTTCCTTTACCAAATTTAAAACAAACACGAGTTCCATTAAAAGTACGTTAATGCAATGAAAACATCCTTATAAGCATTTTAACAAACACATTGGGGGTATAAGGTAACCAAAATCAATTTCGATTATCATTTAACCATTCCGTTGCAATCCAAGCAATAAAAACTACCATTAATGCATATAAATCATAACTAAAACCATGAGAAACCATGACCAACCGTTTATAATCAAAACCCCTAAATCATATTTGAAAACCAAAAGCATACAATAATGAAATCAGGAAAACCAATAGTAAAAATCATGCCTTTAGTTGAAACTAACAATGAAGGAAGAGAACATGCCTTAATTGATAAAGTAATTAGAGAGAAATCACCAACAAGATCCCCAAATTGGTCCTCAAGAGGAAACCCTAGTTTCCCTTGTCCAAAAGCTCTTGAGAGGATTATAGAGTGATTAGGAATAGTTTCTAAGTGTTAATGAATAGAATAATAGGGTAAATACTCTCTCAATTAGGTTAGAAGTCATGGGGTCTTATTAGGTTAAGTGGGGAAATATCCAGAATACCTTCACTTAAGTTGCACAAAATCTCGTCACAGGGATACAGCTGACCCACACGAATCGTACCCTCTGTTACGAGTGGTACCCATTGCTCGTATCCTAAGCGTTAGTCCTTGGACCCAATACTGTCTAACATATGACTCATCCAACCTAAACCTTCAACCCGTACCCCTGACAACATAGAAATACTAAGAGGATTGAACACTGTCCACCATACGAGTGCAAGATATGACTCGTATACTGTCTTACGGCTTAAGGTGAGCCATTCGTACTCAAACTCAACTTAAGTTACCAAGTCTAAGGTTAAGTGAAGGAAAACCCAAACCATACAATCCGTATTCCAACCATACGACTCGTACCACCTAAGTCGTACCCACTCCAGTGACCAAATCCATCCCACCAATCAATACTGGTCAGCATACGACAGGTCCATACCATCCATACCCCAACATACGGCTCGTACCACTGAGTCGTATTGGGTCCGGAGAAGGAAATTCTAGAAAGTTTTCTAAGGTCCAGAAACTAGGGTGTTTCACCTATCTCCACCCTTCACTGCCTGCCAGCTTTTTTAAAAATTAAATTAAATTTTTTTATTGCGCCCTCTACCCCCTACCCTACTAGCCCTTTCTCCCCCTCCCCCTTCCACCAAACCACACATACAAATAAAAATTTAATTATTTTAATTTTTTTTTTTAAATTCAACTTTTTTCGTACCTCGCCCTCACACCCTACCCCGACCTTTCCCTCCCGCCCAAAAAAAATTATTATTTTAATTTTTTTTCAAAAAAACTCAAATATTTTCTTACCCTGCTACCACCTATTCTAACCCTCTTCCTCCATCCCAAAAGAAAATAATTTAATTTTTTAATTTATTTTTTAAAAAAGTTTCAAAACTTTTTTCTTACTCCGGCTTTCTTACCCTATTCATTCTCATTGTTTTTTATTAAATATATATACACAAACACTTTTAGAAAATATTTTTCTACTTGCATAACAAATACAAGAATATAAGTAAGAAACAACTTATTTTTCTAGAAAAATGTTTTCCTCCTCCATATTGAACACCCTAAAAAAAGTATTTTTAAGGTCAAAAATTATTTTTATAAAAACTATTTTCGACACTTTAGCTAAACACTCAAATGTATTTTTTGAAAAATATTTTTTTCATTCCCAAACCAAACACTAGAAAATATTTTTCCAAAACCAACCAAACATAAAAAATAAGTAAGAAACCAACTTTTTTTTTTCATGAAACATTTTCTAGAGAAATATTTTTCATGAAAAACATTTACCTTTCTACCAAACACACCCTTACGTAAAAATCTAAGATAAAACTAAATATGATAGACCCTTGTCCTTCTCTTCTTTTTTAAATTTCATGCATAATTGAAGTAGTACATTGTAACTTATTTTATGGAAAAGTTAAATCACTCCTAAATACACTTGTAAATATAATGATGGTAATTTATTTGGTCTATGGATTAATTAAATAGTTCGTAAAGAACAGAAAGTTTTATCATGGATTATGCATATTATTTGCAGATAAAAACAGATATCGCTATTCAAAAGGTCTTCATATTTTTAATTGATCTAAGTTATTATTAAAAATATCTTATTTGTCAAACCCCTTTTTCGCTGAAGGGCCAAGGATTTTTCCGATTAAAGTGATGATTTTGAATAGGAATTATTTTTATTATTTTTCAGAGTTGCCACTTGGAATTGAGTTATGTGTTCCAAGTCACCTTTTAGAGTCCCTAATCAAAAAAGAAATGACTCTTTACTGGTCTGTGAAAATAGAAGACCGGGTGAAGAATTCTGTTGACTGAAGGGAGGTGTGAGGTACTCCTCGAGTCCCATGATTCTAGAACGGTCATTTTTATTGGCTTATCTCGACTTAAACTATTTTGATAAATTATGTTAGGGCCTAGATTCACTCATACCTCTTGTATTAAGTGGTGAAAGTTAATTAATTTTTAAGACGATCTTTGTCGATGTGCAATATTGCATCCTCGAATTATTTTAAACGTCTCAAAAATATGCGTACACCGTATTCTTAATCGAGACAAAGTTTAGTCATTTTTACATTTGCCTAACGTTTAAACATTTGTCTATCATTAAAAACGTTGGTTAGTTTATTATAAATTCGTAATAATTTTATCTATCCATTTTTTGCTCACATTTTTATCTCACCTAATTTCTTCTAGTTAATCAGTACAATAAACTACAATAAGAGAATCTATTAAATAACAAGGTTTAATCATTTTACGATCTAACTCACTGTGAACGAGAAAACAATCAAATGTTTTACATTCGATAATTTATATAAAATTAAATAAATAGTATATAAACCCACCAGAGGAAACCAAGAGTTATATTATCCAAAATTACATGTTGCCTTAATTTTAAATGAATATTTTTTGAGGTTTAATTCATAAGAATAAAAAAAAAAATCTAAAACAACAACTAAAAACACTCACTTAACTATGAATGATAACACTTTTATTTTGATCAATACATGCCAATATTTTATAAATATTTATAGAGTTAACTGCAAAAATAGAATTTTACCGGGTATGAAATAATTCCAGACAAATCTGTGAAAAAAATAACACACGACATATATAAAAATGATGAAACTCAGTCCGCCAAAGGTAGAAAGTCGAAGCGACATCAAATATCAACATTGGGGTTGCGTTAGGGCGGGGAGAATGAAACAACGACGATGGTCGACGGGGAATGACGGATTTTCCAGAGGGTTTTCGCCATTTTTTCGGCGATGGGTGGCCGGTTTTGGTTTCTACGGTGGTAATTTGGAGTTTTGAGCGGTGGGACTAGTGGTTGCTGGTTCTTCCCAAAAATGGGTCCCGAAAGCGAAGCTATAGTGATTTTGCGACTGGTTATGGTTTATTTGCCGATGGAGATGGCGTTTTTCGGTGGAGTTTTGCTGGAAAAATCTCAACCCCAGTTTCTATGAAACAATCCTCCCCTGTTTCTCTTTCTTTCCCTTTTTTGATCACTCTCTATTCCCCTCTCCGATCTCTTTCTATTTTTCCCTCTGTATCTTTCCATCTCTCTCATCATTTCTCTCCCCCCATGTTTTCACTCACTCCTATTCTCTATGTTGTATGTGTGAATTATTCTATTTAAATCAGTGAGTATGTCTGTATTATTGTTTGTGAGCAAAACCTATACGCAACCCCTCAAATACGCGTTATTTTTTATTGAGGCACCTCAAGTGGACATTGTTTTATTTTGGTACCTCAAGTAGGTATAAAGTATGTCATTTTGACACTTTTTGCTGAGTTGGCAAGGTGAGTGTGACACACGCATTGAAGGCACGTTTGATTGGCATTTTTGTAAATTTTTAATGGCATTTTCATAATTTTTATTTTTCTTCTCTTTTATTCTTCTTCTTTCTCCAATCCATTAACTTACCACCATTTTTTTCTTTAACACATCCTTATGCTAAAATGGTTAAATCAAGAATCTTACTTCTTTTATGAAAGAAGAAATAAAAAAACAAGGATGATTAAATCAAGAAATAAGAATGCTTAATTATAAGTGAAAAAAATTGAATTCAAACAAAATCAATAAAAAAAATTAAAATCGAAGCATAAAAATCAAGAAAAATCAGTGAAGGAAAATTGAAAATCAAAGCAAAATTGATGAAAGAAATTAAAAAATAAATCTAAATCCATGAAGAAAAATTAAAATCAATTAAAAAAATTAAAAATTGACTGGTGGGGTGGGTGGGTGGGTGGGTGGGGTGGGAGGGACAGCGGGATGGGTGGACTGGTGGGGTGGGGGTGAATGGGTGAACTGATAGGGTGGGTGGGGTTGGGATGGGGGTGGTGGGTGGGGTGTTTGAAGAAGAAGGTTGGTGGGGTGGGTAGGTTAGGGGGAGGGGATATTTTTTATTTAAATTAATTATTTATAAATTATTTGAATATTTTTTATTTAAAATTAATTATTGGGGAAAGGGGTGATTATTGATTTTTTTTTGAAAAAAATTAATTAATGATTTAAAAATTATTTTTTAGAAAAATGACATGTGTCGACATATTATTTGTCAATTTCCACATCATTAGGAGTGTGTAATACACGCACACAATATAAATTTGCTGATTCAGCAAAAGGTGCCAAAGTGGTACATTTGAAGGCCGCTTGAGGTGCCAAAATAGAACAATGTCTACTTAAGATGCCTAAGTGAAAGATGGTGCATACTTAAGAGATCTGCGTATGTATTCTACCTTGTTTGTGTGCAGCCTTTCATGTGTATAGTATGTGTTGCTGTGTGTGCCTCTGTGTCTATGGAAGGGGAGTGTGAGTATGTGTATTATTGTTAGTGAGTTTCACTGAAGGAAAAAAATAATAGTTGAGGGGCTGTCTCTATTTTTCTGTATGTGAGAGTGGTGAGTGATAAAAATAGAAGAGTGTGTATAAAGAATTGTGTCAGTATACGTGTGTGTTCAGTCTGTGAATTTTCCCTACTGTTAAAAGTTGGACATCTTAAGCAACATAAGAAATCAAACTTCAAATTCATAGTAACGAAAATATCATTCATAACAAAAGCAAAATCTCCTAACAACCATTCATACTAAATGATGTGTGAAACTGTTTAAACGATTTCATTCATATCTTTGTTCATAATAAAACTTATAAAGATATGAGTACATGATAAACAAGAACCTGTGTGATAAATTAAATCAACTATTGAATTCAGAAAGTCGACATCAAAAAACTCAAGCGAAATCCAAACTTGAACTCAAGTTATCGCTTTTTTTTTTCTTCTACTGCCTTTCTTTATTTTCTTCTCCGAAGTTTTTTTGGTTCTCTATCTGTTTTTTTCTATATCCCGTATATTTTGTTGTTATGTGTGTTATGTGAAAAAATGGATGTATAGTTGTGGATAATGAGATGAGGTTGAGGAAAGTGGGGTGTCAGATAGGGTGGGGAAATTGAGGTAGTTTAGGATAATATTTTTTTTTAAATTTAAAATATATTCAATAAATAATAGTAATAATAATAAAAAAATATTTAATATTTAATTTTTAGATTTAATAAAAATATAATGAAAGTTTATAAATATCCTAAAATAATATAATTAAAAGAGTACGAAAACTCCTAACTTATTTATTAAAATTAAAAGAGAAGCATATTCTTTCTTTTTTTTGAATTTTTCTTTCGAATTATTTTAAAATAAAAATGAAAATATCCCAAAGTGTGACTTTATTTATTTATTATTTTCAGACAAAACTTATTAAAAATAAAATAAGAGCTAAAATAAATATTGAAAAAAATATAAATATTTAATGCTAAAAAATATGTTAAAACTTGGGGATGGTCAAAAATCACGTAGACACGTTTTGCCCCTCTTTGTTTCAAATCTTCAAGAATTTTCATACAAAGAAATAGACAAAGAAATGAGTTTTGACCCTCTGATTATTCGACAGGTGAGGATTAAATAAAAAAAAATGTGACCGAGCCCTGATTTTGGACCGCCTACCTATACCGGGTTATAAGAGAATCAGGTCACATGTAGTTCAAAGAAGTAAAACGGTGAGACAATGAGTTAGAGGTCGAGTCAGGTTTCGTCGAGTCTCCGATTCACGACTTCTATTTTTTACATCCAAATAAATAACAAAATCTAAAATAAAGATACAAGTGAAAGATCCTATCTTATGCAACTTTTTTGGAATCTTGACTTCAATCTTCATGACTTCTCAAGTGGTGAGATAGTCGTTATTTTGAGTTGAACTTGAAACACGAAATGTTCCTCCATGTTGGCTCTTGTCATTGGAGAGGAACTTGACAATTGACTTATTCTTCAGACCCGAACTTGAAAATCTTCACCCTATTCTTCAGGCGGGCTCTTGATTTGCAATTTCTTCACCCTATTCTTCAGGCGGGCCCCTGACTTGCAATTTTTTCACCCTATTCTCCAGGCGGACTCCTGACTTACAAACTCTTCACCCTATTCTTCAGGTGGCCTCCTGACTTGCATTTTCTTTACCCTATTTCTCAGGTGGGCTCTTAACTTGAAATTTCTTCACCCTATTATTCAGACAAACTTCCTAACCTTCAAAACTAAAAGTAATTCCCGTTCTCCAAATATGTTCCTGAACTCAAAGTAAACAGTGAACTAGAAAAAATAAAGTCTCATTATCCAGGAGGGTCCTGAGCTGAAAATAAATTCTCATTTTTCAGGAGAGTCCTGAGTTGAAATAAATTTTCATTTTCTAGAAGGGTCTTCAGCTGAAATAAATTCTCATTTTTCAGGAGGGTCCTGAGCATAAAGTAAATTTACATTATCCAGGAGGGTTCTGAGCTGAAATAAATTTCCATTTTCCTAAAAGGTCTTGAGTTGAAAGTAAATTTCCATCATCAAGGAGGGTTCTGACTAGAAAAGTGAAGTCCCATTATCCAGAAAGGTCTTGAGCATAAAATAAATTCCAATTATCCATAAGGGTCCTGAGCTGAAAGTAAATTCTCATATTCTAGGAGGGTCCTGAGCTGAAATAAATTCCCATTTTCCAGGAAAGTCCTGAGCATAAAATAAATTTTCATTAACCAGGAGGGTCCTGAGCTGAAATAAATTCTCATTTTCCAGGAGGTCCTGAGCTAAAAGTAAAGTTTCATTATCCAGGCGGGTCTTGAGTAGAAAAGTAAAGTCCCATTATCCAGGAGGGTCCTAAGCATAAAGTAAATTCTCATTATCCAGGAGGGTCCTGAGCAGAAAGTAAATTCCCATTATCCATGAGGGTCCTGAGCAGAAAATAAAATCCCATTAAACATGAACAAAATTTTTCCCTAGTTTGTACTAGAATAAATTTGCGAGTGTGACCAGATCATAACTTTTTGAAAAGTAATGTAAAAAGGGCGAATCAAGGCCCTGATAAAGAAATGCGTCTCTTTAGAGCAAAATTGATGACCAAAATTTGGAAGTGTGTCTCCTAAGAGTTAACGTAGAGGACTCTAACTAGAAAGTGTGTCTTCTAGAAGTCAAGGCTCAAATTAGAATGTGTTCGTTTGAAAATGAAACTTGAATTACCCAGATAAGGAAGTGCGCCTCCTAGGGGTTATATGAAATGACCCGACTAGAAAGTGTGTCTTTTATGATTGAAGGTTCAAGTTAGGAAGTATGTCACCTAATATATGAAAACTTAAATCACCTAGACAGGGAAGTGTGTATCCTAGGGATTACATGAAATGACTTGACTAGAAAGTGCGTCTTCTAAGAGTAAAGGTTCAGGTTTGGAAGTGCATCACCTAACATATGAAAACTTAAATAGCCCAGACAAGAAAGTACATCTCACAGGGGTTAGATAGAATGACTCAACTAGAAAGTGGTTCTTCTAGAAGTTCAAGTTCAAGTTAGGAAGCGTGTCATCTAACAAATGAAACTTAAATTACCCAAATAAGAAAGTGCGTATTCTAGGGGTTAAATGAAGTGACTTGACTAAAAAGTGCGTCTTCTAGGAGTGAAGGTTCAAATTAGTAAGTACGACACCTAACAAATAAAACTTGAATTATCCAGACTAGGAAGTGCGTCTTCTAGGGATTAAATGAAAGAACTCGTCTAGAAAGTGCATTTTCTAGGAGTGAAAGTTCAAGTTAGGAAATGCGTCACCTAACAAATGAAACTTAATTACCCAAATAAGAAAGTGCGTCTCCTGGGGGTTAAATGAAAGGATTCGACCAGAAATTGTGTCTTTTAGGAGTGAAAATTCAAGTTAGGAAGTGCAACACCTAACAAATGAAAACTGAATTATACAGACTAGGAAGTGCATCTTCTATGGGTATAGGATGATGAGTTTTTACCATTATTATGATTACCAAATTAGTGTAATAATATTGCCTCCTGCATTTGCAAAAGTGAGGAATTAAAGCTTTTAATATTTAGACTTTGAAGCGTTTGATTTGAAGGTAACACATGTTTTCGTCTCATACCAAGAAATTTATGAGTTTAAAAACATGGTAGTTGGTTTATGGATTTAGCTTTTGGAGGCAATCTCTCTTGCACTTATCATATTAACTTGCTTCAAATTGTTGATCTGTCATTGACTTGCTTCACCATTAATCCAAACTTAGACTATTAAGAGTGACTCCAAAGAAAAAATAGTATCTCTGTCCCACTGTATCTCCATACTAAAATTTGTAATATCATAAATTCATAACTGTCAGCTAATGAAAATTCTTTGTATACTTTGCTTTACTTTGGATCATGTCGTCTTTATGTATGGGCCTTTTGACTTACCTTGTGTAATTAAAGGAGTTAGTAGCAAGTTTTGAAATACTTTCTTGCTATTTTTGACATGGACTTGACTAAAAAATATGAGAAAAATGATGATAATGATTTTTCATTTACCAATAAAGACACGAAAATAAAAGATAAAAATATACAAAGAAAAGAAAAAGACAATAGACATCCCATTTTAAAAAATAACATTTTTTTTTTTAGGTGTGGTATCCAATTTCAGTGATTATGACATGTATTTTAAGTTAAACAATGTGATCTTTCCATCTCAACTATTTATTGACTTTTTTCAACTTATTGAATTTGAAGCCTAGTTGATCTTGAACTTGTTGCCTCTGTATCATAAACCTCATTCGGCTAGTGGCACCCTAAAGGATTTTTGCCAGTAAGCCTCTCTCATTTTTATTTTCTCTCAGCTCATAGTCATCTTATGGTGTCCATGAGGATTTTTCACCAATAAGACTCTCTCATTTTTTTTTGTATTACAACTCACTATCATCTTATGGTATCCGGGAGGGTTTTCACCAATAAAGCTCTCTCATTTTTATTTTTTTATTTTTTTCACAACTCACTGCGGCCTTATGGTGCTCAGAAGGATCTTCACCAATAAGACTCTCTCATTTTTCTCATATTTTTTTAATGCTTATGAAGGAAAGTGGTGCCCAAAATATGAAACATCATATACCCATAACATGCTTAGCCTTGACATTCTCAAAAATTGATCTAAAAGTCTTTCTTTGGTTGTAACTTGGCTGTTGGATAGGGTTAGAAATAAAGTGCGGCATGAGGCTCAAAGTTAAATAATATAGGGTGAGACTTACAACTTTTGGAATTGACTCATAAAGAAAATAACTTTTGCCCAGTTTTGTTTCATACTAGGTAACTTGAATTTTTACTTGGTTGGACTGAACCCCAAAGTAGGACTGCCTACGCATCATGTCGTGGCAAGAATCAGGTCAAACGTAGTTAGACATCTTTTTATTTTGATTTTTTCTTGAATCTAATTTTGGTTTTTTCTTCTTTTTCTTTGATTCCTCTCTTTTTGAGGCTTTTTTAAACTCTATTTCTTTTTTCTTGACACTCTTTTAAACTCTATTTTTCTTGGATTTTTTTTTTAAATTTTCACACTCTATTTTGATTTCAAAAAAGGTGTACGAAAGAAAATAAAACTATATTTCAAAAGGGGTAACAAAGGATGACACAGTATTGGATAACAGAATAAATGCCTTTGTTATATCAATCCTTAAAAATGCGAGTCCATAACATGCAATCTGATACAAACATGAAGAGCACAAAGAGTGTAAGGTCTTGTAGAAGGTTCAAGTTTTAGATTTTTCAAGTGATTGAAGACCTTTTCAAAGCCTTGTCCAAGTAAAGAAACAAAGAGGGTTCCCACAGTCAAGAGGTGCCTCTCTTCAAGGGCACTAAGGACTTTTTACACTACAAAATAACACTCAAGATGAGCCTTTCTTAAATCTCTCATTAAGGGCATTTTAGTCATTGTATTGTAATAAGTATAAATAGATATTTTAGCTTCTTTTTTTCATTAGACTTTGATGAAATTATTGAGAGATACTCTTTTATAGCTATTATTCTTCCTTCTTAAGAGGTGAACACAAAATTAGGTACAACATTAGTGTGGATTTCACTTTTGTTGACTCTTTGGCAAGAAAGTTGGTGCTTGGGGAAGTTGACTCCGTTTGTGTCTACCTAAGAGTGAGGTGTTGTCTTCATTGGTGTTGTGTGTCTAGGTGTTTAATATACAACTTAGTGCTATCTATTGTTGAAGATCTATGTCTCATTACTATCCCTTTATGTTTGTTTCTTCTTTGAATGTAAGTCCTTGAATTCGAATTGTGTGTTTTGTTTGAATTTCAAGTGTGTTTTCTACTTCATATCCATTTCTTTTTAGTTGTTGTTTTCGGATTCTTGGTGTTTGTTCAAGTTTAGGTTTGTTCTTATACCATTTGGTTTCAAGAGCCTTGTTTAGGGTTGTTCCTCCAACCCTAAGTCTTGGTTTTAGTGTCTTTATCAAGGAAATCCCCACAAAAAGAGTCAAAATCCAAAGAAAAATCACAAAAAATGATGTTTAGTAGTGTCTTGTTGTAGATTTGAAACTTAAATACTAGATCTACATATTTTTATTTTGTTTTGGAAGTTTCTTGTGCTAGATTCTTGGAACAAGATTTGGACGATTTTGAGCTAAGACCTCATGGATATGGCATTTTGAAGCTTCTAAGCTCTAGATCCGTGTGGTTTTTGCATTGGGGACATTGGTTGTTGCTGATTCTTTGATATTTGAGCTCACCTTGGCCTAATGAACCTAGATCTATAAAAAAATTGAAGGTTAGGGTTCATTTGAGTAAAGGTCAAACATTGGTCAACCTTTGAATATTCATCTTATTCTTCTATATTCATCCCATCTTGTTGAAGAAGACTATTCAAGGAGGGTGTTTGATCCAAAAAGGGGGAGGAGAGAAGGTGTACTTGGTATTTGTAAAGGAATATTCCTTGGTATAATCATATTCATCCCAAAAGAAAAAAGAGACAAAGGAATAATCAAAGTACAAAATCAAGTACAATCCAAGTACAAAAGGGGGGGGACCATTGTTTTTGAATTCAAATTGGAGCTTGAAAAGGGCTCCAAAACTTGTTATTTCACCCTCAAATCAACATCCTTCTTTCCCAAGAGTGTGTTAGGCCGAGAGTTGGTAATTTTGGGATTGAAAATTTTGAAAATTAACGTCCAATCCAATTGTGCCACGTCATTAAGTGTAAACGGCTAAATCAAGTTCTAAGTAGATTTTCCTAGTTTCTAACTTTTGATTCTAGTTTCTTGCAAGTTAGTTCTATCACTAATTAGCAAGCTAGTAAGTTCCTACTAGGTTGGTAATTAGTCTAGAGTTTGTTTATTCCGTCTCTTCATTTTTTGTATGCTTTTCTTATTTTTAAGTCGTAGTAACTTGTTGTTTCAAGTCCTAACATCATTTTTATTTGAGTCATATCAAACAAAAATTGATTCTGGGCCAAAGTAGATTCACCATTCATTCACTTGCCAAGTATTGCCAAGTTTTCAATATTTGTGAGACCAAGTGTTAGGTAAGAATCGAGTGTGAGAGTAGTGAGTTTTATTGAACTAACTTGTTTGTTCGTTTTGTAGGTTTTTGCTTATTTGATAGGTACATTGAGCATGGAACCCGAGGGTTCAAGTGCTCCTTCACTTGGAAATGATGTATATGGAGTCTTGTTGGTTCGATTTGATGCCTTATCCCGTGACTTGAAGGGTGAATTGGGAACTATGATAGGAGATTTGGATTCAATGAAGGGTTATGTGGGATCAATGAATGGTGACATAATTAGAATGAAGGCGGGAGTTGATAGACTATGCCCACCAAAGCCGCCACAAAATCAAAACCAAAGTCCCCTAATCCGAGAACCAAGTAGACCTCTATACCCTCCACTGAACCAAGTCCAACAAGATGGGATTGGTATTCAAATGCCACCTCAAAATCTTAGCTATCAAGTCCCAAACTCACTTGACCAAAGGCCTTACCCTTCATAAGTCCAAACACCTCAAGTCCAAAGACCCTACACTTCATAAAATCCAATACCTTCTCTCCACAAGTTAGAATCTGAAGTGAATGTGGTCAATTCTTAAGACAGAGAGAAATTTGGTGGTGATATACAACGGAATGTAAATAAAATAGGAAAAGGGAAATAGAAACCGTGGGTAGTGAAGTTGGAAGAGGAAAGAAATGCTTGATTGTGGTTATTGTCCATAAAGAATCCTTGTTATTCACTAACCCCAAAGCTAGTATTTTACCTAGCTTCGATTCTTCTTATGTGAAGGTACAAGATGATATGCTATCCAAGGAGGATCTAAAAGGATTTTCACACAAAAACATGGGACATGAGCTAGTGGCACCCTTGATCGAGAGCTCTAAAAAAGTGGACTGTCTAAGCCTAAACCGAGGTAACATCACTATTCCCTACAGTTCCTTGAACTTAAAATGTTGTGATTTAGTTTTTTGTGAAGTGGTTCGGGTTTACAAGTGCATGATTCTTATCTTAGTATCTCTCTTAATGTGTACAATAATCAATGCGTTCCTAAGTATAGTCCACTACTTGAACATGTGAATTGTGGGATTGAAAATTTTCAAGTTAGTGTTAATGATTGTAACGTTGATCTTGGTAAAGGTTATAATCCTATGAACTTGTGTGATTAAAGAAATGATATTAATCTTGTTCATAGTGTCCATGTGTGTGACAAAATTATGTGTAATGTCTTGGGAGATTATGAATTGGATCTTCTAGTAGAAGGGAAGAGTAACTTCGTCCTAGACCCTTGCTTACTGCTTTTCTTTGACCCCGGAATACCCTTGAGATGTGAGAGGTGTAGTTTTGGTTCATTCTCATTACCTTTTGATGTTAATTCCATTCACTTCTTTTGTATCCTTTATGCCAAGCTTTTCATGTCTAATACCAAGGATACGTGGATGTATGTTAAGTGTGAACCACCTCGGAGTGATGATATAGGCGTGGCACTAATGCTAACCCTCCTACCAAGAGAATTGTGTGCTTGTTTTCTTCTCTCTTTGATTTTGCAATATGTGAATTTGAGGACAAATTTCTTTCAAGATGGAGAGGATGATACAAGCATGAAGAGCACAAAGAGTATAAGGTCTTGTAGAAGGTTCAAGTTTCGGATTTTTAAGTGATGGAAGACCTTTTTGAAGCCTTTTCAAAGCGTTGTCCAAGTGAAGAAAGAAAGAGGGTTCCCACACTCAAGAGGTGCCTCTCATCAAGGGCACTAAGGACTTTTTACACTACAAAATAACACTTAAGAGGAGCCTTTCTTAAAGCCCTCATTACGGGTATTTTAATTATTGTGTTGTAATAAGTGTAAATAAATATTTTAGCTTCTCTTTTCATTAGACTTTGATGAAATTATTGATACTCTTTTGTATATATTGTTCTTTCTCCTTAAGAGGTGAACCCAAAATTAGGTCCAACATTAGTTTGTATTTCACTTTTGTTGATTCTTTGGCAAGAAAGGTTGGTGTTTGGGGAAGTTGACTCCCTTTGTGTCTACCTAAGAGTGAGGTGTTGTATTCATTGGTGGTATATGTCTAGGTGTTTAATATACACCTTGGTGCTATCTATTGTTGAAGATCTATGTATCATTACTATCCCTTTATGTTTGTTTCTTCTTTGAATGTAAGTTCTTGAATCTGAATTGTGTGTTTTGTTTGAATTTCAAGTGTGTCTTCTACTTCATCTCCATTTCTTTTTAGTTGTTGTTTTCGGATTCTTGGTGTTTGTTCAAGTTTAGGTTTGTTCTTGTACCACAATCTAAGAATGAAAGATTATGTACAACTTTTTCCAATATTGACCTTGACTGAGAACGTATATCACTACTTCTTATGCATTTGTTAAACACAAAGGTCCAATTACGTTCAGATCCCCCCATTAAAGGAATACGCATTTTTGGAGCTAACTTCTTTTTGCTTCTCCTGACAGTTGAGACTATATATTCTCTGATTGATCCCATTTAAAATGCTTGAGATGAACTTTCTCATTAAAGACCAAGTCATTCTTTGATTTCCAAAGTAAGTTCCTCAATCTATTGAAGTGAGACTGTAACTCAGTCAACAAACATCTCAACAATTTACTTATTTTCTTATATTCTCTTTTTTGCAATTTAATTTCTTGGCTCGATGTTTAAAAATTTGAATGGGTTTAATGACCAGTCTGTGAATTCAGCATGCATATCATATCACTAGAATCATCATAGAAAGAGCTCTCTAAAGAAAAAGAAGTCAATTAAACAATATATATTGAAAAATAAAAATAAAATAAAAAGGACACACATTTTATTGACAAAAATATAGAAGGGTTTTAATAGAAATGATAAGAGAATAAGATAAGATAGATCCCGAACTGCAATCCTAAAATAATTCGGGTAGCAGAAAGAAAGCAAAATATACTACCGAAACTCCCTCCTCATGGGGAGCAGAGTGACTTTCAAATTCGAACTTTATATTTTAGCCACTAATTTCCACGTTGGCCTTAATGGAGTCCCCACTATCATTGCTACAACCCTTTTTTTTCTCTTGATCCCAAAGTATCCCAAACTATTCTAAATTTTCTTAGTTGTAGCCTTAAGGACTACTTGACTTGCAACTTTTCCAGTTTCGATTCCATTTCAACCATTTGATTATTTCCACAGAGGTTTTACCTACTATTGAAAGAAGGGGATTAAATTATTCATGCTCTTGTGGTTGGAGGAAGACATCAATCATCTCTATCTTTTTCGTTGATGCAGATTCCTATGGAATGAACTGATTTTACATTTCTTCGTTGTTCGACTCTATGTCCTCTTAGTGGATCATCTTGCCTTTTCTTTTGGACCTCTGTTGTATGAATAAGATGCCAGCTTAACCACAACCAACCACCTTAATACTTTTTTGACTTTAGAAATAAGAAATGTGTCAGGATTCCACACTTTCAAAATTTCTCTTTAAGAATATCACCGAACCTGATAAGGATTGCCTATATATCTCATCATAATGAGAATCAGGTGTGCGTAATTCGTGAAACTGGAGATATGAAGAAACACACTTTTTTTAGGGATGACACTTATTTAAACCAACTCTATCAAAAATTTTGCAATGGCAAACCCCTATATAATTTTAAGCATGAATTTGGAAGAAAATACAACTAAGTATTCTATAAAAATAAAACAATCTTAGAAAAACATGATCATTTTATATATGTCGTACAAAACTTAGCCTCAAGACCTCTAAAGGTTCAGGGCTGTTGAGATTTATATATATTTTTTATTTTGTAAAAACTTAGCCTCACGAGGATAAGAAAAATAATTATGAAAGTAATCATATTTTCAAAATATTCCCCAATAAATTTTTGAATAATTTTACAAAATCCAGGGTCGTACCCCGAAAAGGGTTTACTACGTATCCTGCCGAATAGTGAGAATTAAACCCTCGTAGTTCATGAAGACCATAAACTTAATTTTTTTCATTTCCAAAAATTTTATTTTTTTAGGAAATAGTTATTAAATTTTGAGGACAAGATTCTCTCTTGTGTTTCACCAAATTGTCTAAAACCAGTCAAAAATCAAATGAGCCTTCCAAATAAATGTCAAAGAGCACATAGGATGAACATGTTGGTCATTATAAAGAGGGACACCTGTCCTATATGGATCCGACCCCTATTCCGAGTCCCACTAAGTCAAATGGATGTGATGTAGATAAAGCGGAGCCTAATAGGGATAACCATGTCCGAGTTTCAATTTTACTAGGTTTATCCTAATAGGTATATGTGTCTAGATTAGCTTACCCGAGTGGACACTCGAGTCGGGGAGGGACAACTTGGTTGGTAGCAACGTTATTCCGCTTTCGTTGTTGATCCAAATCCCGCCTAGCATGTGTGACTAATAATCCTTCACCAGGTGCCTTGACACTTCGGCTATCTCATAAAGAAGGTAGGATGCATGCTCTGCATTCCTTCCATCCTATTTTCAGAAACTCAGAGGGTGTGTGCAAGAGAAGATAGTTTATAATACAATTCAACAATATCAAAGCGATAAATGAGCAACAAGTAGCACATTAGGCCAACAAACGCAATATCAAAAATAATTAAAACAATTAAAAGTCAGTATCAAAAGCTCGAATTCTGATTAGTCCCCAACAGAGTCGCCAAAGATGTCATACCTCTTTTTCGCCGAAGGGGCAAGAATTTTTCCAATTAAAGTGACGATTTTGAATAGAAATTATTTTTATCATTTTTCAGAGTTGCCCCTTAGAATTGAGTTATGGTGTTCTAAGTCACCTTATTGAATCCCTAAGAAAAAAAGAAATGATTCTTTATTGATTTACATAAATAGAAGACCGGGTAAGAAATTTTGTTGACCGAAAGAAAGGTGTGAGGCACCCCTCGAGTTCCGTGGTTCTAGTATAGTCGCTTTTATTGGATTATCTCAACTTAAACTCTTTTGATACATTATGTTAGGGCTTAGATTCGCTCACTTTTAATATCTAAAATCTACCTATACCTCTTGTATTAAGCGGTGAAAGTTAATTAATTTTTAAGACAATCTTTGTCGATGTGCAATATTGCATCCTCAAATTATTTTTAAACGTCTCAAAAAGATGCGTACGCCATATTATTAATTGAGACAAAGTTTAGTCATTTTTATATTTGCCTAACGTTTAAATAATTGTCTATCATTAAAGGCGTTGGTTAGTCTATTATAAATTCATAACAATTTTATCTATCCATTTTTGCTCACACTTTTATCTCACCTAATTTTTTATACTTAATTAGTACAATAAAGCCACAATAAGAGAATCTATTAAATAACATGGTTTAATCATTTTATGATCTAACTCACCGTGAACTAGAAAATAATCAAATGTTTTACATTCGATAATTTAAATAAAATTAAATAAATAGTATATAAACCCATCGAAAAAAAACAAGAGTTATATTATCCAAAATTATATGTTGCCTTAATCTTAAATGAATATTTTTTGAGGTTTAATTCATAAGAGCCAAAGAAATAATTGAAAACAGTAACTAAAGACACTCACTTAACTATGCATGATAACACTTTTATTTAGATCAATAGATGCCAATATTTTATAAATATTTTTAGAGTTAACAGCAAAAATAAAATTTTATCGAGTATTAAACCATTCCAGACAGATCTATGCAAAAATTAACACACGACATATAAAAAAATGATGAAACTCAGTCCGCCAATGATAGAAAGTCGAAGCGACAACAAATATTAGCATTAGGGTTGCGTCAGGGAGGGAAGAATGAAACATCGGCGGTGGTCGACGTGGAATGACGGATTTTTCAGAGGGTTTTTGCCGTTTTTCCGGCGATGAGTGGCCAATTTTAGTTTTTGCTGATGGATTTTCGGTGGTATTTTGATTGAATTTTGGAGTTTTGAGTGGTGGAACAGGTGGTCGTTGGTTCTTCCCGAAAATGTGGCCTGGAATCGGAGCTATGGTGATTTTGCGACTGGTTGTGGTTGATTTACTGATGAAGATGGCGTTTTCCGGCGAAGTTTCGCTGGAAAAATCTCAACCCCAATTTCTATGAGACAATCCTCCCCAGTTTCTCTTTCTTTTCCTTTTTTGATCCTCTATTCTCCTCTCCGATCTCTTCCTGTTTTTCCTTCTGTCTCTTTCCGTCTCTCTCGATTTTTCTCTCCATGTTTTTCTCCCTCCCTGTTTTCACTCACTCTTCCTAAAATTCCTTTTCTTCTTTATGTTGTGTGTGTGAATTCTTCTCCTCAAATCAGTGAGTATGTTTATATTATTGTGTATGCAGCCTTCCGCATGTGTAGTGTGTATTGCTGTGTGTGCCTCTATGTGTGTGAAAAGGGAGTGTGAGTATATGTATTGTTGTTGGTGAGTTTCACTGAAAGAAAAAAATAATTGAGGGGCTATCTCTGTTTTTTCGTATGTGAGAGTGGTAAGTGATAAAAATGGAAGAGTGGTTGTGCATAGAGAATTGTGTCAGTGTAAGTGTGTGTTCAGTCTGTGAATTTTCCCTACTGTTAAAAGTTGGACCTCTCAAACAACATAGAAAATAAAATTTTAAATTCATAATAACGAAACATATCATTCATAAAAAAAAACAAATTTTCTTATCAACCATACATTCTAAATGATGCGTGAAACTGTTTAAACGATTTCATTCATATTGTTCTTCACAATAAAACATATGAAGATATGAGCACGTGATAAACAAGAATCTGTGTGATGAATTAAATCAATTATTGAAGTCAGAAAGTCGATATCGAAAAACTCAAGCGGATTCCGAACTTGAACTCAGGTTATCACTCAATTTCTTTCTTTTCCTTTTCTTCTACAACCTTTCTTTATTTTCTTCTCCAAAGTTTTTTTTGGTTCTCTGCCTGATTTTTTCTATATCACGTATATTTTGTCGTTGTGGGTGTTGTGTGGGAAGATGGTTGTGCAGTTGTGGATAATGGGAGTAGGTTGAGGAGCGTGGGGGTGTTAGATAGGGTGGGGATGATGAGGTAGTTTAGGATAATATTTCTTTCTTTTTAATATAAAATATATATAAATAATAATAATAATAATAAAAGAATATTTACTAATTAATTTTTATATTTAAGAAAAATATAATAAAAGTTTATAAATATTCTAAAATAATATAATTAAAAGAGTACGAAAATTACCAACTTATTCATTAAAATTAAAAGAGAAATATATTTTTTTTTGAATTTTTTTGGATTATTTTAAAATAAAAATGAAAATATCCCAATATGTGACTTTATTTATTTATTTATTTATTTATTTTCAGACAAAACTTATTGAAAATAAAATAAGAGTTAAAATAAATATTGCACAAAATATAAATACTTAATACCAAAAAATAGGTTAAAACTTGGGGAGGATAAAAAATCACGTGTCTACATTATTGAACATTCAATTAAACTTTATATTATTTAATAATAAAAATAGTAGCTGATAAAAAATTAGATAGATTCTGAGTTAAACATATATTGTTCTAAAATTATCACTACTTATCCATGCAAGAAATTGCTTGGAGTGTCTGTGGCATTGACCTTCATTTTTGTTTTTATTTGTTTTATATATGTAGCAAAAAACAAGTATAGTTGAATTACGAGCAAGACAAATAAAAGAGAAAAAAGACGTATTTGTTATAAAATAAGAAAGAATAAAGAAGAAGAGTAGAGAGAATAGAGAGAATAAAGAGAATAGAGAGAATAGAGAGAGTGATTATTATTTCTTCTCTTGAGGATGATTTACAATGAAGGAAACTCTTCTATTTATAGGGGGAATTTGCCCCTAGTTTCGCACTAAAAGACAAATACATCAAATCCTGATAGACATCAAATAGATCTTGATAGACATTCACTATGATTGATATGTATCATAACACTCTCCCTTGAATGTCTAAAAATATGCATATAGGCTGCCTCATTGAAAACCTTACAAGGAAAACCCAGTGGGAGAAAATCTCATAATGGAAAAAGAGTACAACGCGTATTAGCTCCCCCTAATAAGAACTTCCATGAACCTTTGCATTCCGATCTTGTGCACCATCTTCTTAAAAGTTGCAGTTGGAAGAGACTTGGCGAATAAGTTAGTCACATTGTCACTTGAACGAATCTGTTGTACGTCAATATCACCATTCTTTTGGAGCTCATGTGTATAGAAGAGCTTTGGCGAAATGTGCTTCGTTCTATCTTATTTTATGAATCCTCCTTTAAGTTGTGCTATGCATACTGCATTATCTTCATATAAAATCATGGGTACTTTGTCACATTTCAAGACATATTTTTTTCGAATGAGATGTATTATGGACCTCAACCATACACACTTTCGGCTTGCTTCATGAATAGCTATAATCTCAGCGTGATTCGATGAAGTGGCTACGATAGACTGCTTTGTTGATCTCCAAGATATTACAGTACCCCACATATGAATACATAGCCTGTTTGAGACCGAGCTTTATGCGGGTCAGATAAGTACCTATCATCAGCATAACCAACAAGATCGGAACTGCAATCTTTAGAATAAAATAAGCCTATATCGGTAGTCCCCTTTAGATACCTTAATATGTGTTTGATCACATTCCAATGTCTCCTAGTAGGAGCAGAGCTATACCTTGCTAGCAAATTTACTGAAAATGCAATATCAGACCTTGTAGTATTTGCAAGATACATTAGTGCACCAATTGCACTAAGATATGGTATTTCAGGACCAAGGAGTTCCTCATTCTTTTCTTGAGGTTGGAATGAATCCTTATTCACATCAAGTGATCGAATAACCATCAGAGTACTTAATAGATGTGCTCCATCCATATAAAATCGTTTCAACACCTTTTTTGTGTAGGCAGATTGATGGACAAAGATACCGTTTGTCAAATGCTCAATTTGCAAACCAAGGCATAACTTTGTCTTTCCGAGATCTTTCATCTCAAATTCTTTCTTTAGGTAATCAATTGCCTGTTGAAGCTCTATTGGTGTTCCAATAAGGTTTATGTCATCGACATAGATAGTAAGTATAACAAACTCCGATGTTGTTTTCTTTATGAAAACACATGGACAAATTTCATCATTCGTATAACCTTCTTTAGATAAATATTCACTAAGACGGTTATACCACATGCATCCAGATTTCTTCAAACCATACAATGATCTTTGCAATCTAATGGAATACATTTTCTGAGGCTTTAAACTATATGCTTTCGGCATTTTAAATCCTTCGGAAATTTTCATATATATCTCATTATCAAGTGATCCATATAGATAGGCTGTTACCATATCCATCAAATGCATTTCAAGTCTCTCATAGATAGTGAAACTAATAAGATAACGCAATGTTATTGTGTCCATAACTGGTGAATATGTCTCATCATAATCGACACCAGGCCGTTGTGAAAATCCTTGAGCAACAAGGCATGCTTTATACCTTTGTATTTTATTTTTCTTATTTTTTTCGCACAAAGACCCATTTATAGCCAACAGGCTTAACACTATTAGGTGTTTGAGTTATAGGTCCAAAAACTTCACGTTTGACAAGTGAATTCAATTCAGATTGAATTGTTTCTTGCCATTTTGGCCAGTCATTTCTTTGCTGACATTCTGTGACAGATCGAGGTTCAAGATCTTCACTATCTTGCATGATTTTCATTGCAACATTATATGCAAAGACATGGTCCACTACTATTTTAGATCGATTCAAATTAGTTTCAACATCACTTGAATTTATGGATAGTTCCTCATTTTTTTGAGTCTCAAGCTTATTGAACCCTTCAGGGATATCAACATTGCTAAAATCTTGAGCTTCCATATGAGGATCTTTCGTAGTTTCATCTTGACCATTTGTTTTTTTTTTTCTAGGATTTCGATCCTTAGAACGTAATGGTCTGCCACACTTCAAGCGTGCTTTAGATTCATTAGCTATGACACTAGTGGATGGTCCTTTAGGGACATCAATTCGAATTGGGACATTCTCTGCAGAAATATGTGATTTGGTGATCCTTTTCAGATCAGTAAATGCGCCCGACATTTGATTTGCAATTTTCTGCAGATGAATAATCTTTTGTACTTGTTGCTTACAAATAGAAACACGTGGATCAAGATGAGATAGTGATGGATTTTTCCACAAAATTTTTCTTTTGATATTACTATCTTCTCCCCTTAATTTTGGGAAAAGTATCTCATCAAACCGACAATCTGCAAATCGAGCAGTGAATATATCTCTCATTAATGGTTCAAGATAGCAAATAATGGAGGGTGATTCAAACCCAACATAAATTCCTAACCTTCTTTGGGGCCTATCTTGGGGTGGTTTGGTGGTGCTATAGGCACATATACACCGCACCCAAAAATTCTCAAATGTGATATATTAGGCTCTTGACCCAAAACTAATTGCAACGAAAATTTTTATGATAATTTATCGGTCTAAGATGAACAAGTGTTGCAGCATGCAAAATTGCATGACCTCAAATAGAAGTGGGCAACTTAGTTTTTATAAGCAATGATCTTTCTATCAACTGCAGACGTTTAATTAATGACTCAGCAAGGTCATTTTGAGTGTGAACATGGGGTACAGGATGTTCCACTCTTATCCCAATCGATAAGCAATAGTCATTAAATGCTTTGGATGAAAATTCTGCAGTATTATCAAGGCGAATAGACTTAATTTGATTATCAAAAAATTATGCCCGTAATCGTATTATTTGTGCCAACAATTTTGCAAATACTAAGTTGCGAGATGACAAAAGGCACACATGAGACCATCTAGATAAAGCATTTATTAGGACCATAAAGTATCTAAATGACCCACTAGGTGGGTGAATGGATCCACAAATATCCCCATGTATACGTTCCAAGAACGCTGGGGACTCAATCCCAACTTTTGTTGGCGATGGCCTTACAATTAGCTTGCCTTGATAACAAGCATTACATGAAAATTCACCATTCGAAAGAACCTTCAAGTTCTTTAATGAATGCCCATTTAAATTTTCTATGATTCGTCTCATCATTATTGATCCTGGATGTCCCAGACGATCATGCCAAAGTACGAAAGTATTGGGATCAGTAAACTTCCGATTTACTATAGAATGTACCTCAATTGCACAAATCTTTGTCCAATAACACATGTCTGCCAAGAGACATTCTTGGTGATACCAAGATATTCAAGATTCATCTATCAATTGTCTTGATATGATAACTATTTTCACGGATATCTTTAAAACTCATCAAGTTTCTCGAGACTTTGGAGAAAATATGGCATTATTTATGACGAGTTTAGTTTCCTTGGGCAAGATTATAATGGCTTTTCCGAAACCTTCAATCAAATTAGCACTATAAAAAATTGTAGTAACATTAATCTTGCCCATGTTTAGATGAGAGAAATATTTCTTGTCTTTGAATATCGTATGTGTAGTGCCATAATCAATCAAACAAATATCTTCTTAAAAATTATTCATATCTTCAATCAAATAAAATATATATTAAATTTTTGTACAAAGTGAAAGCTTATACTATAAAAATTATTAATCACACTTTATTAAGTAAAAAAAAAGTCCAATTAATACGTGATTAGCTAAGCTTAGCATTTTATTTTTCAATAGTTGTAAACAGTCAATACGAGCTTCGGTGCTTAGTTAGCTTTTCCAGAAATAATAATTAAAAGAAATACAAGAAGTGAACATGCAGATCTTTTATTAACTACTAAACAATTATTACGTGCATTTTGGTCAAATCATGCAACTATTATTATTATATTATAAAACAATATAAAACTTACACTTTTAGTATTCCCAGAAATTCATGCAACCTCTTTTTTTTTTTTTTTCATTCACTCTGTTTTCGTTCCCCTTTTTTTTTCGTTTCTGTTTTCGTTCCCTTTTTTTTCAATAAATAATGACAAATTGAAATTTAATTCAATCAATAATAAATTACAATAATATAATTGAACTAATCAATACTAATAAAAAACTAATACTCATGCAAACAATTACTTTTACATGATTCTTTGTTCACTAACTTTTATAAATAAAAATAAAAAAAATTAAAAATCATTCATTCTTCCATGTTTACGGAACCATCACCAATTAAGAGATCAATCTTTCCTTGAGGGTGCTCAAAAAAATCTGCTACATCCAAGCATGTGATGTCAACATAAGGGTGTCAAACGAGCCGGGCTGACCCGGCCCTACCCGACCCGATTAGCTAACCCGGCCCGGTAAGCCCTAGGGCTTTAGGGTTCTGGGTCTCGGGCCGGTTTTTTTTGTTAAAATGGGCCCGGTTAACCCGCCCGGATCAAGCCCGGTCCAGGCCCGCCGGTTAACCGGCCCGGCAATTAAAAAAAAAAAATGATTTTGGGCCAAACTAGCCGTTGACCCAACGGCTATATAGCCGTTTTTGGGTCCAAACGGCTAGTTTGGGCCCATTTAATAAAAAAACTTTAAAAAAATATTTTTTAATCCCCAAAAAAAATCTATAAATACCCTACAACTTCAAATCATTTTTCACTCTCTCAAATCTCATTCTCTCTCAAATCTCAATTCTCAATTCTCTAATATTCAATATATTTAATTTCTTAAAGTGTTCACTTTAATTTTTTAATTTTCGTTTACAAAGTACGAGCGGAAGTTTCTAAAGTCGCAATCTTCGGATACTTCCAAAATTTGGTATTGTCGTTCCATATCTTACGTTTAATTTTTATTTATTGTATTAATTGTTTAATATTTAATTTTATTATATTTGTGTATTTTGAATATTTTTAGTTTAATTTACTTTATATTATGGATAAATTAAAAAACCTCGCTGCTAAAGGTGTTAAATTTTTTTGTCCCGGAAGCGGTAGTGGTAGTAAAAAGCGAATTACTAGCGGTAGAGGTAGTTCAAGTAATAGATATACCCGTGTGCCTCCGGTACCGCTTGGTACACCTTTTGAGGAAGAAATAAGTGTAGGTGCTCACGATATGGATTATGTAGAAGCTCAGAAAAATTACGGTATAGAAGAAGAAAATGAAGTAGATGCAGTTAATTTAGACGAAGATAATGAAAATATTGCTGAAACACCCGCAGTAGGAGATGCTAACGCTAGATCTGAATCAGTTAATCTCCCTGCCCGTCCTCCCAGTGCCCCAAAACCTCGTAAAAGAACTAGTATTGCATGACAATTTTTTGAACGTATATCAGATATTGAGGTGCAGTGCAATATTTGTCAACAAATATATAAGCATAGAAGTGGAGGCAAGCAAGGGGGTACGGGTACGTTAACGAGACATATAGCTGAAGATCACAAAAGAGAGTTAAATATTGCAAAAGGTGGTGGGGATGTTGGTGGCAACGCAAACTAGAATGGACCCAACAACCGGTCAAGTAGCGAAAAAGTATAATAAATTGAGGGACAGGGAAGAAATAACTAAAATGGTAGTTGTGGGTTGTTTGCCTTTTAGTTTTCCTTCTTCTGATGCTTTTATTCGTTATATACAAGCAATTTATAATCCTATGTTTAATGGTATTCTTAGAACTACTTGTCGGTCTGATATTTTTAGACTCCATTCACAATATTGTTTTTATTTATCAACAGTGTTAAAAAATATTCAATGTAGATTGTCCCTAACTTCTGATCTTGGTCGTGCTGTAAATAAAAATGATTATTTAACCGTTACTTGTCATTGGATGGATAGTAATTTCGTGATGCAAAAACGTATTCTTGCTTTTTTATATGATGAAGATCGTAAACATACTGGACAATTTATTGCTGATTCTATTGTTAAAATTGCCGGATATTATGGTATAGAAAATAAAATTTTATGTATTGCTTTTGATAATGCTTCTAACAACAAGACTGCTATAACAAAAATAAAATCTACGCTATCTCCGTCCTTGCCTGAAATTTTTCATATTAAGTGTGCATGTCATATATATAATTTAATTGTAAAAGATGGTCTTGAGTTTTTTGAGCTTTATATTGAAAAAATTCGTCTTGCCGTTGGTTTTATTCAAGGAAATAATCGTAGATCGAGAATTAGAGAATTTAAACTTAAATGTCAAGAAAATGGACTTACACCGATTTTGATGCCTGAGGAAATTGATACTAGATGGAATTCTACGTATGAATTTCTAAAAACTTGTTATAAATATAGAATTCCTATTACACTAGCTTTTAACCAACATTGCGGTTCATTTGCTGATTCTGCTGATTGCATGCTACATAATTCTGATTGGGTTGTAATTAATGATCTTGTTAAGTTTTTAGAAAAAATTTATGTAGCTACGGTTGAATTTTCCGGTGCTTACTATCCTACTGTTTGTAATATTTTGGCATATATAGCCGATATTTCTGGTTTGCTCCAACAATATAAAAATAAAGAAGGTTATAAAGAAGCTGTTGGCGCCATGTTTACGAAATTTAAAAAATATTTTTTCCCGATTCCCCCTATTTACTTGGTTGGTGCTATGCTAAATCCGTGCATGAAATATAATCATATGTGTCACTTTAGTACTCTTATTTATACTAACTTAGAAATAAATACTAACCATGATTCTGAACATGTACAGCCTGATTTGTGGATGGCTACGGCTGATGCAAAGGATTATATAGAAAAATTATATAATCACTATGCTGATTTATTTGATTCAGCCTTACCTACAAATATCACTCCAACTGTCGCTCCTCATCCTCCCGAGGAGCCATCATCTTCTAAAAGGCCGACACATAGTGGTTTTTCTGATTCGTTTTATGATTTAAATTGTTGGAACAGTGTTGATGAGAGAACTTACACATCAACTTATCGGGAAAAGCTGAAATATTATCTTCGGATGGCACCAGAGGATCGCAGACGACGGATCAACACGCTGGATTGGTGGAGGAATAATGAATCACAATATCCTATGCTTTCAAGATTAGCAAGAGATATCTTGAATGTTCCAATGTCAACCGTTGCATCAGAGAGCGCCTTCAGTCAGGGGCGACAACAGCTTGGAGACAACCGACACTCATTGGGAAGCAATGCAATGAATGTTCTAGTTTGCCTCAGAGATTGGATTAGAGCGGAAAGAAGAAACCAAGGAATGGAACCGGAGCCGAGCGACGAGCTGAAACTTGAAGAAATTATGACTTCACAGGAGAACTCCGCAGAATCAAGTCCAATGCATGGTTTTGCCCCCGTTGACTTCGATTATCCTATGCAAGTTCCCATTAATATTAACATGAATGAGTTGGAAAAAATGATGCATAATTTATAGATTTTTCATTCATGTAAATTATAAATTTTGGATCATTTTGCAATCAATAAAATTTCCCAAATTCATTCACTCCTTAGTCGTTGTTTTTTATTTATTTTTATTTAACGATTTAAAATTTTAAATTGAATTTCTAGTTTTCTACTTTAAATTAAAAACTTACTTCTAATATATTATTAATTTACTACCAAATATTATTAATTTATTATATTAAGTAGCATATGTTTTGTATATTTGTGCATATATCTTCTATAGAAGTGTATATTTAACGTATACATGTGTATATGTTTTATAAATTAGTATATAAGTATATCTATACATATTGTAATGTATATATAATGTAGTATATTTTATAAGTAGTAGTATATATACATTTAATGGTGCGTATACACGTGTATATATCTTCTATAGAAGTGTATATTTAATGTATACATGTGTATATGTTTTATAAATTAGTATATAACTATACAAATATATATTGTAATGTATATACATTATAGTATATTTCATTTAAAGTATTGCATATACATAGAATAGAGTGAATGGATCTTCTATAGACGTGTATATTTAACGTATACATGTGTATATATTTTATAAATTAGTATATAACTATACAAATATATATTGTAATGTATATATATTGTATATATCTCATTTAAAGTATTACATATACATAGAATAGAGTGTATATACGTGAATAGATCTTCTATAGACGTGTATATTTAACGTATACATTACTTTATGTTTTATAAATTAGTATATATATTGTAGTATATACTTTTTTTAAAGTAGTACATATATATTGAATGATGTGTATATATGTGTATATATCTTCTATAGACGTATATCTTTAAAGTATACAAGTGTATATGTTTTATAAATTAGTATGTAACTATATATATATACATATTGTTGTATATATATATATATGTATATCACTATATTGTAGTATATATTTTATTTAAAGTAGTACATATATATTGAATGGTGCGTATACACGTGTATATATCTTCTATAAAAGTGTATATTTAATGTATACATGTGTATATGTTTTATAAATTAGTATATAACTATACAAATATATATTGTAATGTATATACATTATAGTATATTTCATTTAAAGTATTACATATACATAGAATAGAGTGAATGGATCTTCTATAGACGTGTATATTTAACATATACATGTGTATATATTTTATAAATTAGTATATAACTATACAAATATATATTGTAATGTATATATATTGTATATATCTCATTTAAAGTATTACATATACATAGAATAGAGTGTATATATGTGAATAGATCTTCTATAGACGTGTATATTTAACGTATACATTACTTTATGTTTTATAAATTAGTATATATATTGTAGTATATACTTTTTTTAAAGTAGCACATATATATTGAATGGTGCGTATATATGTGTATATATCTTCTATAGACGTATATCTTTAAAGTATACAAGTGTATATGTTTTATAAATTAGTATGTAACTATATATATATATACATATTGTTGTATATATATATATGTATATCACTATATTGTAGTATATATTTTATTTAAAGTAGTACATATATATTGAATGGTGCGTATACACGTGTATATATCTTCTATAGAAGTGTATATTTAATGTATACATGTGTATATGTTTTATAAATTAGTATATAACTATACAAATATATATTGTAATGTATATACATTATAGTATATTTCATTTAAAGTATTACATATACATAGAATAGAGTGAATGGATCTTCTATAGACGTGTATATTTAACGTATACATGTGTATATATTTTATAAATTAGTATATAACTATACAAATATATATTGTAATGTATATATATATTGTATATATCTCATTTAAAGTATTACATATACATAGAATAGAGTGTATATATGTGAATAGATCTTTTATAGACGTGTATATTTAACGTATACATTACTTTATGTTTTATAAATTAGTATATATATTGTAGTATATACTTTTTTTAAAGTAGTACATATATATTGAATGGTGCGTATATACGTGTATATATCTTCTATAGACGTATATCTTTAAAGTATACAAGTGTATATGTTTTATAAATTAGTATGTAACTATATATATATACATATTGTTGTATATATATATATGTATATCACTATACTGTAGTATATATTTTATTTAAAGTAGTACATATATATTGAATGGTGCATATATATGTGTATATATCTTCTAAAGTAGTATATATTTAACGTATACATGTGTATATGTTTTATAAATTAGTATATATATATATTGTAGTGTATATATATATATATTATACTATTATAGCATATGTTTTATTTAAAGTAGTACGTATAGTCATATATAATTATATATTGAATGGTACGTATATATGTGTAATTGTTTATACTTTATATATTTTTTAAAAAATATATATTGTATATTGGAGTGTATATAGTGTATATTGGAGTGTATATAGTGTATATTGGATTTTTTATTTATTTTTTAAACGGGTTTGACCGGTTTTTAACCGAATTTGACCGGGTTTGACCGGGTCTTGGTGGGTTTGACCGGATTGGGTTAAGTGGGCCGGGTTCGGGTGGGTTTTAATTTTTTTACTGTTTGGCCCGGCCCGGCCCGGTTAACCCCAAACCCAGCCCGTAACCGGCCCGGAACCCGGGTAAAATGGGAGGGCCGGTTCCGGGTTGGCCCGGCCCGGCCCGTTAGACACCCTTATGTCAACATCATTTTCAGAGAAAAAGTTAGCCTCAGGTTTTCTCTCTTTCTTCTTTAGTGATGCTTGATAAAGATCAACCAAGTGCTTGAGTTGAGAGCACGACAATCACGTGAATAATGTCCTTTTCCACCACATCGGAAACAAGTAATTGCTTCACGTTTCTCATCTTTTCTCTTTTTGTTTGATGAATGATTAACATCCGAAACATGGTTTCTTTCTTGGTCATCATGATCATGACCACGACCACGTCCACGACCAGGGCCGCGACCTTTTCCACGCCTAGCATGGTGAGCGTGCACATCATTCACCTCAGGGAATGGTGCAGATCCAGTTGGTCGGTTCTCGTGATTTTTCATCAACTAATCATTATTTTGTTCATCCACTAGAAGATGAGAACTCAGTTCAGTATACTTCTTGAAACCTTTTTCTCGATATTGCTGCTGTAATAGCACATTCGAGGCATGAAAAATGGAGAGCGTCTTTTCCATCATATTATTATCATTGACCGTCTCTCCACATAGTTTCAATTGAGAAGAAATTCTGAACATGGCAGAATTGTACTCATGAACATACTTATAGTCTTGAAATCTTAGATGCATCCACTCATATCGTACTTTCGGTAGGATGACCATCTTTAAGTGGTCAAACCTTTCTTTTAGGCTATTCCACAATACGAGTGGATCCTTAGTAGTAAGGTACTCAATTTTTAGTACTTCGTCAAGATGATGACGCAAGAAAATCATAGCCTTAGCACAATTTTGACTAGATGTTGTATTTTCATTCTTTATGGCGTCTCCAAGACCCATAACATCTAGGTGGATTTCTGCATCCAACACCCATGAAATATAGTTCTTGCCCGAACATTGAAGGGCAACGAACTCACACTTCGTAAGATTGTTAGCCATATGGAAAAAGGAAAGAAAAATAATAATACATTAGCCTTCAAATTTGAGACGGTAGAGTCTCGTGCTGATAACGTGTTATAAAACAAGAAAGAATAAAGAAAAAGAGTAGAGAGAATAGAGAGAGTGATTCTTATTTCTTCTTTTGAGGGGTGATTTACAATGAAGGAAACCTTCTATAAAAGGAGAAATTTGCCCCTAGTTTCACACTAAAAGACAAATACATCAAATCCTGATAGACATCAAATAGATCTTGATAGACATTCACTATAGTTGATATATATCATAATAGTATTATTATAAATGACATGAAATAAATAGAGAAAAAGATATCACGAGTGAAATAAAATAAATTAAAAAGAGATTTTAAAAAGTTGAACATGAGCTAAATTGAAAACTTCAAAAATAAAAAAAAAACGGACAAAAACTTATGTTGTTGTACAATACACAAAAATCTTGCACTACTAATTTTTTATTTTTCAAATATTAGGAGGAAATTCAAAAAATCATCCACAAATGGGTAGTGATGTTTTCAATTGTATACATCCTCTTTAGCAATCGCAACACATGAGTAGCTATTTATGTTCATTTGTTGTAAGACTGTTACAAACATTTTGTAGTCATCCACAGGAGTCCCAAAACGACTTCATTAGTGGTGCAAGCTTTTGAGGTATTTGTGATAATACTACATTATATGCATATCATGAATAGCTAGCTACTCAGATACTATGCATATGCTATTGCGCTTGATGATGATGTGTCCATCCCTCAACTTTCAACTGAAACACAAAACAAGACTACTCAAAATGTTGTTTTCGAAACTTCTGTGGATAATTTTCAAATGCCTTCCGGATTTTTGAGAAAACTGATAATGCAACATATATATTTGTGATACTACAACACAAGTTTTTGTTAGTTTCTTTGATTTTTGATGTTTGTTGTTGTTGGATTTCTTTTTTGTTTTTTAATGATACTAAAAATTTATCACTCTGGGAGGATCTTAATTCGGTGAAGAAGTTAATTAAAGTTAAGTTTTATCTCCTTATATTTATCTTCTTTGATCGATGACTTTTTGATATTTTTTTTCTTATATTTGTATTCAATTTGTAGTTATTGACATATTATTACCATATAATAAGTATATAAGTAGTGCATAATATATACATAAGTAGCAATAAGGAAAAGGGTCATGTTATACTCTCACAAAAAGGTTATATTTACCGATTATCATACTTTTTTTATAATATATATTTGCCTATACCATCCCATTTTAAAACATATTTATTAACTCTCATGTCCCCGTCTTATTATATACGTGGTACCTACGTGATAGTTATGTTGATATATCTTTATTCCAATTAAAATTTCCTCCCAAAATAATTCTATTCTTCTACCCAACAATGACATTTACACAATTAGCCTACTCAGATGGATACTCAACTTGAGATATAAAACTCGTAGCCTCTGTACTAGCTACTTCATCTAGCTTCTTCTTCCTGTCCAACCATCAACTATTCAACACATCATCTTCAAAAAAACCAGCTTCATTCACAGCTATCCGTATCTTTACAATCTCCATTCTCATAAACAACCTTTTTACAAACCACAATCATCAAATGTGATCTTCCCTAGTATATCTCACAACCCTTATACTCGTTCTTAATATATCTTTCCAAAAATGTCTTAGGCCTAACACTACTATCTGTTTCTTCCCGTCCTAAACCACACGGATTTTCAATTTATCAAAATTAGCACTATGATAATTCACCAAACTCTAAACCACCAAAAAAGTTGACGTCAATGGAAAGAATCCTGAAGTGATTCAAAGGTCTAGGGTTTTGATCACCCCATCCAATTACTTAACCCGGTCCAATCGAAGATGAGTCAACCAAATTAGTCAGTTGCATGTGGGTGGTATCTGTCAATGGTGCTAAAATATTAAGGTTGAAGTTAGCAATGAAGTCGGCTAGGAGGATATCATTATCGAAGTCTGGGAACTAAAAGAAAGCCTCTTGACGTCGATGACGATATCCTTTTAGACGACGTTGTTGCTGACATCAACCTTGACATTTTGATACCATCGGCTGATACCCACATACGACCGCTCATCTTTGACTAGAACAGGTATAGTAGCTGGACCGAGCGATAAAAACCCTAACCATTGAATCACTTCAGGAATCTTTCAGTTGGCGCCTACTTTTTTGATGGTTTGGAGTTTGGTGAATTATTCATAGTGCTTATTTGATAAAGTGGAAATTCAGGTAGATTAGAACGGGAAGAAATAGACAGCAATGCTGAGACATAAGGTATTTTTGGGAATATATGTTAGGGAAGAGTTTAAGTGCTGTGGGATATATTGGGGAAGATCATATTTTATGATAGTGATTTGCATAAGGTTGTTTACAGGGATGGAGATTGTGAAGATACAGAAAGCAATGAAGTGAAGCCAGTTTTGTTTGAAGATGATACGTGTCAATGGTTGGACACAGGAAGAGAAGCTAGACGAAGTAGTAGCTAGTACAGAGGCGACAGATTTTAAGTCTCAAGTTGAGCATCCATTTGAGCAAGTTAAAGGTGTAATTGACATTATATTATTGGGTAAAAGATTAGAATTATAGTAGGAGGAAACTTTAATTGGGATAAATATATCCACGTAATCGCCACATAGGTGTCACATAGATAATAAAGGTAAGGACATTAGAGTTAACATTCTAAGGGTAAATATGTGTTGAAAGTTAAACGGTAAGGACAAATATATCAAAAAAGTGCGATGAAGGGATAAATATAACCCTTTTCTATAAGAGTAGCAATCATTTTATGTGAATTAGTTGTTTGGTCGGGGAAACTAAGTGAATTATCTTGGTAAAAAATTTGGAATTATCAACAAGCATTGTGGTAGAATGATAAGTACTCCGTCATCTTTAAACAAAGTTTTCGTATTCGAGTTTCCTTAGGTACAAAGTCGTTTTTGTTAAGTAGCGCTTTATCACCCAAATGTGGGACTTACTAATCTGGATTTAGTCACACTCTAATGCAGGTATTGGACACCAAATAAAAAATAATAAAAAAATGTGTTTTGATCTATGACGTGTTTGGCTGAAAAATTAGATAAAAATAATGATAAATATTTTCATACTACAATTATGGGATTATCTATCTCATACATATAAGGTGACTTGATGAGATAGATAAATCTTAGTTATAATTTTGGATTATAATCTTAGGATATGACCTGATTTTAAACTAAATAAGTAAAAGATAAAGATTGGTGACACTTATGATCATAAACATGTACTAATATTGTATTGGTATAAAATTATACCATTAAGAATAAGAAATTTTTTAATTTTCAATAATTTTTTAACATAAAACTATATGAGTTTTACTTGCATTACTCACACCGTCTAAAAAAGAAGATAAAAACAAAAGAAAAAAGTAAAAAGAGAGAGGGAGCAAATCATATGTACAATACTACAGATTTTACACAGGTAAACTTAAATCAATCAGCATGAATATATTTTTACTAGAGAACACACAAATATAAATTAAAAATATATTTTTCATACCAAACATAAATTAAAAATAAAATTTAGAAGAGCATAAAAGAGAATTATTATATACTAAAATTTGGAGTCGACCCAAATCTCTTTATACTTCATGATTAATGTTATATATAGCATTTAGACTTGCAAAATACTATCCATAAAGAGAGAAAAATATTATAGCTAAGCCATCTATTGAATCATCGAAAAAATTGAAAAAGAAAAACCTAACGTACCTCATCATTTCAGCTAGATAAAGAAAGAACTGTAGATAAAAAATCTTGCCTCCTACTTCTCATTTATAGATTTCAAATATGAGAAATTAAATAACATCCCAAGTTTATTTTGATTTGAAAATGAATTAGTTTGCAATTTTAATTGCATTCTTATTACAATAATCTGATCTCAATTAATCTTGTTGACTCCAAATTTTTAAAATTCATCTTTAGAAAGTTGTTTCACCAATATTTCCGAGGAAAAAAACATGGATATATTTTTAATAAAACACACAAAAATATAAAATAAAAATAAATTTTCTTATTCCAGGCATAAATTAAAAACAAAATTTATAAGAGGATAAAAGAGAATTATATACTAAAATCTGGAGTAGTCTCAAATCCCTTTATACTTCTTGATTAATGTTATATATAGCATTCAAACTTGCAAAATACTATCCATAAAGAGATAAAAATATAAAAGCTAAGCCATATATTGAATCAATTCTATTCGATTTTTTTTTAAAGAAACATAACATACCTCGTCATTTTAGCCAGACAAAGAAAGAACTATAAATAAAAATCTTATCTCTTACTTCTCATTTATAGATTTCAAAATGAGAAATTAAATGACATCCCAAATTTATTTTTATTTGAAAATGAATTAATTTGCTTTTTTGATTATATTCCTATTGCAATAATCTGATCTCAAATAATGTGATTGACTCCAAATTTTAAAATTCATCTTTAGAAAATTATTTAATTGATATTTTTCAGGAAAAAACATGAATATATATAAATTAAAATTTCTCTTTTTTGATACCAAATATAAATTAAAAACAAAATTTATAGGAGGATAAAGGAGAATTATATACTATAATCTGGAATCGACTCAAATCTCTTTATACTTCATGATTAATGTTATAACATTCAAACTTGCAAAATACTATCTATAAAGAGAGAAAAATATAAAAGCTAAGCCATTTATTGAATCAATTCTATTCAAAAAAATTGAAAAAGAAAAACATAATGTACCTCATCATTTCAGCCAGACAGAGAAAGAACTGTAGATAAAAGGTCTTGCCTCTTACTTCTCATTTATAAATTTCAAATATGACAAATTAAATGACATCCCAAATTTATTTTAATTTGAAAATGAATTAATTTTTTTTTTAAAATTATATTTCTATTAAAATAATTTGATCTCAATTAATGTGGTTGACTCCAAATTTTAAAATTCATCTTTGAAAAGTTGTTTCGTTGATATTTTCGAGGCACAAACATGAATATATTTTTTCTAAAATACATGAAAATATAAATTAAAAATAATTTTTTTCATGCCAAACATAAATCATAAACAAAATTTATAAGAGCATAAAGGAGAATTATATACTAAAATCTGGAGTTGACTCAAATCGTCCCTTTATTCTTCATGATTGATGTTATATATGCCATTCAAACATATAAAATATTATCCATAAAGAGAGAAAAATATAAAAACTAAGCCATTTATTGAATCAATTCTATTTAAAAAATTAAAAAATAAAAACTTAACATATCTCGTCATATCATCCAGACAGTGAAAGAACTGTTGATAAAAAGTCTTGCTTCTTACTTTTCATTTATAGATTTCAAAAATGAGAAATTAAATGATATCCCAAATTTAATTTGATGTGAAAATGAATTAATTTTCTTTTTCTAATATATTTTTGTTATAATAATCTGATCTCAATTAGTGTGATTCATTTCAAATTTTAAAATTCATCTTTTAAAAGTTGTTCGTTGATATTTCCTAGCAAAAAGTGATAACTTAAAAATTATTTAAAGCATTTATACATTCACTTAATTGGAACATACTTTTTTTCGCAATGTCTAAAAAAATCTTATCTTGCTTAATTTTAATATGTTGGATTTTTGCCTTTCTCTTTAGATTATTCTTTCTCCGTCTTTCTGAGACCTTTTCAGTCAGTAATGTTGTAACACCCCGTAAATTTTTTCGTACACTTATCGCGATTATATGGAGTCCTAAAGACTTGCGTATGGGTTAAATTAAGTTTATGGTGTTCGTAAGTATCCCGTCGATAGTTGTATGTGCAGGTATTGGAATAAGCTTTCCAACGATATAAAGTTTGCCCAAAAAAGAGGAGTATTTCATATAAGCGAGCACATTCGAAATTTCAAAACGGTGGCCGGGAAGCCTGTGAACAGTGATTCTGCAGGAAAATTTCTGCAGCTAGGCACTCCAACTTGAGACGATCATAACTCCTTGTACAAAACGAACTGTGTGAGCTGCTATATATAGACGAAAAGATCCGAGAGTCTTCTTTCTAATGCAATTGGTTTCATCCAAATCCAACATCTGCGTAAGGAGTTATACGCGTTTTACTTCAGCCTCTCAAAACAGTTTTTAAGGGTCAACTTCAAACGATCATAACTCCTTGTACAGGACGAACTGGGTGGCCTAATTTATATGAAATGAAAGCCCTTTGAGTTATCTATCCAACTATACCAATTTCACTCAAATACGATATCGGAGAAAAGAGTTATGGTCGATTTACTTCAGCCTGTCAAAACTGTCCACTGGGGACAGATTCGGGATTTATTTCAATTTTTAGGGCACAATGGTCATTTTCTATTACCTTTGGACGAAAATTGGTCTTAAAAACCTGCACTTAGCCTCAATTTTATCAGATTTTATCCAAATTTTAGGAAAGGTGAAAACCCTAGCCAATTTCAACCTCAAATATTTTGTGATTCAACCGTAGAAAATTCAAATTGGTTCCGTAGTTGTGTTCACCATCTCGGAAGCTTCAAGAAGCACCCCATGGTTATGTAAGGAGGATCCTAAATACAAGAGTTCATTGTTAAGGTATAAATATTGTTTATTCTTGATTCTTATCCATGAATAAGTATTGATAAAGGATTATGAGTATTGTCTTGATGTTGGAAGATAACTAGAAACATAGTTATGAATTGTTGTGTATAAATTGTTAGTAGTAAATTATGGAAGTTGCTGTGTTGGATTATGGAGGATGAATTGTGGTGATATATCATTATATTAGTGGTTATGTATGCCTAGTGATCATGTTGGTATTGGATGGTGATTAAGAAGGGAAATAAAGGCTAAGAGTGATGTTGAGGGATATTTCATGAAAATGCAGGATAGGTGAATGTAATAAGAGTATAAGAGGATGTATGTAGTACTCTTATTGATGAGCTAAAGGATTACTTCCTAGACATTATTTGGTGAAGTTAATACTTAAATGGTAAGGTTTGGTTGCTAATACTAGTTTGCCACAAATGACTTATTGTAGATAAGTGTTCGAAGAGTACGGGAAGTCACTTGTATTGAAGTGGTTATATCAAGGTATGTAAGACATACTCTATCTATTCTTTGGCATGAATAATGACCCATGACACTCTCAAGTAAGCTTCCAACATTGTCCTACGACACATGACACATAATAACATCATATGATCTTCGACACTACCAATTGAACTTGTTTTCACTTTTAAGATGTCCGGCTAGTCAAAAAATGTCCACATACTATTGTTGACTCCGAAATGGTTTAATGAGGTATCCATGATTCTCTACTTCATCTTCATGATATTGATTACCTATTTACATGTTTTTCCTATTGAGGTATCATGGTTTCAAGTTCCATAAAGTGTGACTACAAAGTAACCAATCTCAAAGATTAATTGAATTAAGAAATGGAATGTCTGTATTTTAAATTGATGATATGATGTATTGTATTAGTACCACTGATCAGTTGGCCATTGTATTATAAAGATTATGTATATATGCTATTCCAGGGGTGGTCCCTGATGTATTGTAATAGTACCACTGATCAGTTGGCCATTGTATGACATATGTTATGTATTGATAAGGATTACGGGAAGTAACGATATGAAAGTAATGTGCAGGTATCCTATCAGTTCTTTTAAGTGTGGCCTACTCATACTGTTTATTCACTGGTATCTGGGTTCTGTTGATCTTTTGTATCTCATCTTGATACTCACTGCCTTACATACTCAGTACATATTTTCGTACTGACGTCCCTCACGGGGGACCTGCATTCATGCCTGCAGGAACAGGTACTTCAGGTCGTACACCTCCGCAGTAAGAGCCAGGACATTCTGTTGTTAGTGGTGAGCTCCAGTTGTTTTGGGGCATCCCAAGTCGTCTCTATATGTACTTTTGTTATTTGCATAAAAGTCTTTTGTGGGCGGGAGTTTGTCCCGACCCCAACTCAGTTGTGTATCTATGTAGAGGCTTTTGTAGACATATTGTACAGCCATAGGAGTGTTTGGTTGATAGACGTGATGGCTCTCACGGCCAATTACTGTTCATATATATATTTATGCGTGTCTGCTGGGCTGATACAGGTACTGTTTTCTTCTATTTACAACGAAGTGCTGCCCAAATTTCTAATTTTCATAAGTAAATGTGAATGTGAAAGTATAAGTTATGAACGGGTTCTCCCGGGCCTCCTCGGCTACGGGTGCCAGTCTGCTCCAGTGGGATATGGGTTATGACAAATGTACTCTTTCACTTACTCGGAACATTCTTTACCTATAAGGTCTAAAATAATATAATTTGAAATTAAAAATTACCTTTATTTATTTTAATTTTTTAATGTGTTTTTGAAAAGTTTATGAATTCAGTAACGAATGTAGGAGTGTTATTTTTTAAACAAAAAATGAAGAAGCTTGTTCTATCTTCTTTTAGTTAAATAAATTACTTTTAAGTAATACAAAAACATCAAAAATGGAGGGGGCTAGATCAATACCTCTATATTAAAACTTAGTTTTTCTTCATTTTTTGATTAAAAAAACAATTCTTGATAATTGTCAAATTGCTTAGTGAAAAAAATGAGTTATTTATATCTATGAAATGAATGAAATACAATGCAAAGATTATCAGAGGAAATTTTCTTGATTGGCTTAGGCCGGACTATTACATTTATGGAAATATATATTATAGCGGATATGACTTCTCGAAACCTCAATAAATTTTGTCAGATTTTATACTTGCACTAAGATATCATTATGATACCCGATTCAATCAAAAAAGAGAAATTTTCAAGTATATTGGGGCTATTATCCTAGGTAATAGGGAAATTGATGATGTTGTCACACCGATTAGTGTAGGGTGAAGGAAGCGGAGGCTTGCATCCAGATTATTGTGTGATAAGAAGGTGGCACCTAAATTTAAAGAGCTCCAACATTTAGAAGATGAAAGTTCTGCAAATGAGGATGTTCAAATGGACGTGTGTGCTTACTAGGAAAGATAGAATTATAAATAAAGATATCAGGGAGCGACTTCAGTGGAGGATAAGATGTGGTAAGCAATACTACGATGGTTCAGGTATGTGAAGAAAAGATATACAAATTACCCAGGAGGTGTAAGAGATTGATTATGGATGATTTCAGGAGAGGTAGATGCAAACTAAAGAAGTAAAGAGAGTGGTAATCAGACAGGGCATGGTGAAACTTTAGCTTATGGTGGACATGTCCTTTAATAGGAGGATATGGATGACAAGAATGAAGATAGAAGGCTACTAGGTAGTTGAGTGTTGTCTCAATTACCCTTTCATACTAGTAGCTGTAGTAGTAATGTTGAAGTTTCTTATTCTTCAATTTTTGTAATTATTTTATTTTTTTGTACTTCGTTTTGTTGGACTCAATAGTCTTTCGCTTTGGTACGGTGCACATGCTTGGGCCTTTTACTAGTTGGACTAGATGCTTGGGCGACATACAATAATTACTTTTCAGATGCATCTCTAGCTCAACTGAGTATTTACAGAGAATATATCACATATATATGTAAATATATGTAAATCATTGTAAATCTTCTAGCTTAGGTAAAATATTTTATTATGTATCTTTTAAGTTAGAATTTTTTTCTCTATAAGGTAGGTAAAGCTTTTCCCCACCGAGAAAAATCAATTAGGTCTCTTCTACATAGTAAAGTAGGTATTTTCTACTTATATAAATAGGACACATTGTATATTATTTTTTTCAACCATCAAAATATAGGAAGAAACTGATTCTTCCTCATATTCATGCTTTAAAATTCTGCAAGATATCAGAGTAGGCTTGAAATTCCCATTCAATCATCATATTTTTTCTTTATTCCTGAATCATTGTACTCAAGAAGTGCAAAAGACCTGGAGGAAAGATTTGGTCAAACTAATGGAGCCAAACTATTTCAACGTAAAAAAAATTAGGTTCTATAACTCAATAAAACACACGTATTTCAACTTATTTCACAAAAATAAAAAGTTTGTGGAATGAGCGAGATGCATTGAATGTCTTTTCTACTTGTGTATGTACATATGAGCGTGATGCTAAAGATAAAGGATACAAAGCACATCAAGATGAAAGGCTATTACAATTCCTAATGGGGTTGAATAATGTCTTTATTGGGGTTAGAAGCAACATTCTTCTTGTCTTCTCCTTTACCCTCTATAGAATAGACCTACTCTCTTGTGGTGCAAGGTGAGAAACAGAGGGAATTACATGCCACACTTGTCTATCCAGGTGACTCTGCCTCATTTATTGCAACAAATACTCTCGCAGGTAGAAAGCTAATGAATACAAGGGACAAAAACATTTTCTAATCCCAAGAAAGTTGATTTAGTGGTTACTTATTCTAAAAAATCAGGGTATAATATTGATAAATGTTCTAGAAAATTCATGAATTCCCACTCGATTTTAAATTTATAAAATCAAAGAAGCTTTAGAAAAGTGCACAAGAAAATGATGCTTTTGATTCAACTGATGAGCACGCAAAAGTCAAGTCTTTGAGCCAGAAAATTATTAGACAATTTCTACAACTTTTTCAGCAATGCAAAATTGTTCAACAAAATGAAGGTGCATCTGAGGCTATTGCTAACATGAGTTGTGCTGGTATATCTCCAATTTTTAAATCATATAATTATTTTGTTAACATTGACAATGATTCTTGGATATTACAAAATGGAGAAACTCAACATATGACTTACCATAATGCTTCTATTATCCACTTTAAATCCTTGCCTAAACCGTGTATGGTCAATCTTTCAAATTCTATAAAGTAAAGTGACTCACTCTGGATCAATTTTAATTTTACCAAATATGGTGTTGCACAATGTGTTGTATATACCTTCCTTTAAGTTTAATTTTATATCTATGCGTAAATTATGTAGGCAACTCAATCAATATCTATTATTCACTCCTCACTCTTATTTTATGTTGCAGGGACCTTCACTGAAGATCCCTTTGCAGATTAGTAAAAAACAAGGAGGATTCTATGTACTCAAATCAATCTAATCAGAAAATTCAGCCAGGAAGAGTTTTAAATTTACTTCAGTCTTTAGTTTCTGTTTTAAGAATTCTAGTTCTAATCTAGTTTCTGATTCATTTTTTAATTTCTCTGATTCAACTGTGAAAGACAAGTTATGGCATTATCGATTAGACCACATGTCTTTGAGCTATATGAAGATTATTTCATTTAATTCTATATCTTCTTGTCAACATTCTTTCGTTCCTTGCATTATTTGTCTTATGACAAGACAATCCAAACTCCCTTTTCCCATAAGTCACATCTCTACTAAAAGAATTTTTGATCTAATACGTGTTGATATTTGGAGATCATACAAAACTCAAACCCCATAATGAACATAAATTTTATCTCCCATATGGATGAATTTAGTGGAGAAGCCTTGACATTCTTACTAAATACCAAATCTAATGCTTTCACAATACTTAAATCTTTTTTAATAATGGTAGAAAGACAATTTCAAATCAAGGTTAAAACACTAAGGTCTGATAATGCCTTTGAGTTGGGAAGTGGGATCGTTTAATCAAAAAATTTTATTTCACAAGGAATTCAACATCAAACTTCTTGTGAATTCACTCCACAACAAAATGAAATCGTGGAAACAAGGCATAATCAACTATTGGAAACTTCTAAAGCCCTTTTATACCAATCACACCTGTTAAATATTGAGGTGAATGTCTGTTAACAATAACTTATCTAATTAATTGGTTTTCCTCCAAAGTCTCACACAATAAAACACCCTATGATATTTTGCTTAAGACTAAACAAAACTATAGTAATCTTAAATGTTTTGGATATTGGTGTTTTGATTTTTCTTTACCCTCTCATAGAATCAAATCCAAAGATTGCACCTTGGGTGTTCCTAGGCTATCCAATGAAAAGAAAGACAATAAAGTTTTTAAATCTTCATACCTCAAAAATTTCTATTTCAAGAGATGTGATTTTATATGAATAATATTTTCCTTTTACATCAATTAAGTCAGATAATCCCTCATATTTTCCTGTTGAAAATCAGAATACTCAGTTCACTAAATTTCTCGATCTGTTGGACACTAACCATATTTTCCTCCTCAAAGTATGTTCTACCACTTGATGAAACATCTACTAATATCCCTTATGTTCTATCTGATATTACTTCCACTCTTACACCTACTAATCCTGAAGTTCAATCTAATACACCTAATAAAGTATCTATCTCCTCCATTTCTGTTTTGAGTACTTCACTCAGAAAATACAAAATTCTTTCATATCTCCCCGACTATATCTGTAATTCTGTTTATCTAGCTGATGTTAGCCCACATTATTTTCTTAGTCCAATTACTCTAGTATCTTGTCCTGTAGAAAACCTTTCATCTACAAATAAAAATATGTTAAATTCACTATGTACTATAAAAGAGCTCATTAATTATAAGAAAGCTACTTCACATAAGGGATGGCAGGCTACAGATATTGAACTTCATGCACTAGAACTAAATGAAACTTAGAATGTTGTTCAACTACCTCCATGTAAAAAGGCTTTACCTTGTAAGCGGATATACAAGGTGAAGCAACGTAGTGATGGGAGCGCAGAAATATTGAAAGCTAGGTTAGTTATAAGGGGTGATATTCAGAGAGAAGGAATCAATTTCAATGAGACATTTTCAAAGATGGTAAAGATGACTACTATTAAATAACTTTTGACCACAATGGTTAAGAATGGATGGAGATTTTATTAATTAGATGTTAACAATTCTTTCTTAAATGGTAACCTAGATGAGGAAGAATACATAACGTTCCCACCAGGTACATAACCACCCTCATCATCTCATGTCTGGAAGCTTAAGAAATTTATTTATGAACTTCGTCAAGCTTCTAGAAAATGGTATTTAAAGTTGATATATGCACTCAATTTCAAGGGTTTACTCATTATTTTAATGATTACTCTTTGTTAATTAAGAAATTTAACTCGGCTATTTTTATTCTTGCAGTCTATGTAGATGATCTTGTATTAACAGAGAATGACACCACAGAGTTGAACTCCTTAAAATAGTTTCTACATAGGAAATTTTGAATCAAAGGTTTTGGTAGATTACACTTTTTCTTGGGCATTGAGGTATTATGAGAACCTCAAGGTTTGAACCTCTCTCAAAAAAAGATCACACTCAATTTGTTAAATAAATTGATGTTACTCATATGTATCTTGTTTCTTCTCCCCTCGACTCTTTTAACCCATCCAATTGGGTCAGTACTACCAATTTTCAGCAATATTTCCACTTTGACAACTCTATCTCATGGTCCACTTTACTCCCCTTTTGTCTCTGGACCATTTGGAAAATAAGGAACTCAAATCTGTTTGACAATAATTCTTATATTCCCTTCTTTACCCAAGATTAGTAGAAGCTTCGAAATTTTCTCACCTTAGCCATAATCTCCACCCCACTGCTCGTATTTTTGTCCTCCTCTCTTAAAGCCCCATTAAAGAGGTATTTTTAAGTTCAAGTCAGACGAGTCCAGCTTGGGCAACCCTGGTAAGGGAGGGACTAGTGGGATTATTAGGAATTTCAATGGGGATTGGGTTGTGGGCTTCTCCCAACACTTTACCCATGCTACCAACAATCTGATGGAGCTCTTAGCTCTCATCCAAGGCCTCAAGATAGTGCTGAAGCATCAATTATTACCCATTCAAATTAACAATGACTCAAAAAAGATTATATTGATGCTTGAATAAGGGAATCTTATATATAACCCCTTTCTTCTTGAATGCAGATCATTGCTAGACAAGTTGGGATCACCACCAATCCACCACTGCTATAGAGAGCAGAACATGGTTGCTGATGCTTTGGCTAAACATGGAGTAAAAATAGAAAGTCTGGAAAACTGCAGTGTTCCCCCATTTTGTAAGCCGGTTTGTTTGGGAAGATGTTGAAGGAACTACATCTATGAGAATGATCCCAATACCTACTCCTGGGCATAGCCCAACTATTTTTGTTTTAGAGCATGACTAGGCTCTATCTCTGTAAATACTAACTTTTTATGTTTAATGCATCTCCTATTAACCAAAAGAAATTTTCAACAGAAAACAGAAAACTATATGCTGCAATATAAAATAATGTTCCATCCGTATTGTTTCATGTAAGACACTTTCTTTTTAGTTTGTCCTAAAAAAATTATCACCTTATTCTAATTAAAAATAATTTACTTTAAGATTCTCCTTTTACCCTTAATTTAATGATTTACAACTATATAAATATCTAAGAATTGTTTGACACTACAACTTTCGAATGTCTTCTTTCTATTCTTAATATCATGTCAAGTCAAATGGTGCCACATAAAATATGAGATGTAGAGAGTAGTAAAATCCAATTTTCGTGAACTTTCAAGGGCATTACAAATATTTTTTTAAGGGAAGAGGGTCAAATTTACTCATCTACTTTGAAAATTGGCTAAATATATCATTCGTCATACTTTAAGATTAAATTATTCTTGTTGTCATGCTTTGGGTCCAAATTTACCTTTCTACTTTGGAAAATTAGCTAAATATATACTTCGTCATACTTTGAGATCAAATTTATCTTCGATGTCAAACTTTGGGATCAAATTTACCCTCGTTATTAAGAATTTTTTTACATGTATCCTTTGTTTAATAGAAAGGTTCAAACCAACGTTAAATGACTTATTTTTTAAAAATAAAATACACCCTAATCTAACTCTTTCTATCCGATCCACAAAAAATATACTAATAAATATAACCCTCCCTCAATTCCGTTAGTCGAATTTTTCAAGGACAGATATACTTTTCTTTCAACATGCATTACTGGTAGTTTTTTTACAAATGAACAAAATATAAAATGAAATGGAATAACATAGAAACATGAAACTAGAGAAAATTCCCATTACAAACTCAACTCTTGTTTCAGTTTTGTTCAAATTTTAAAATTTGGTATGCAATTCTATGTGCATTTAGATTCTTAGATCAATGGATAAGTTTTTTGAGCAAACAACATGATGAAAAATTTGTTTAGATCCAAATTGTATATAAATACATAAGAATGAAAAGATGTCACGATTGGTACATACAGAGACATCGTAACTCAATCATCCAGAGATTATTCAGTGTGCCTAATCTGTTTTATTTGATCATTAAGTGTCATTTTTCATGAGCTCTGCCCTGATGCACATCCATGAACTGAGGGAGGGGTATATTTATTTGTGTTTGCACTGATATAGATCCATTTTCATGAGCTATACACTAATAAATATCCAGCGGCTTAATCTCATTGAAAAAATTTTGACCTACAGAACTGATGAAAATATATTTATTTGTGTGTTTTTTGTGGCTTGAATCGGGCGAGTTAGAATAAAGTGTGTTTTATTTTTTAAAATAGGACATTTGACATTGATTTGGAATTTTCTATCAAAAAGAGGGTACATGTAAAAAACTTCTTAACAACTAGGATAAATTTGACCCTAAAGTATGACATCAATGGTAAATTTGGCTTCAAAGACGAAGGGTATATTTAACTAATTTTTCAAAATAGAAGGATAAATTTGACCTCAAAGTATGACAACGAGAATAAATTTGACCCCAAAATATATCGAAGTGTATATTTAATTAACTTTTTAAAATAGAGGAATAGATTTGCCCCTTTTCCCATATTTTTAATAGCTTTCACATACCAACTTTGATGCATAATTTTATTTTTGAAGGATGCTCTCGCGGGAACAATGAGATCATCAACATTTAACATGAAACACCAAACACTAAAAAACTTGAAAAATAGTACTAACTTCTTATTAATGTTTGAACCAAGATATGATTGGTTTATTGGAATTTAGAAAGAGGAACGAGTAAATTTGAGCTTTGCTAAATGGGGAAAAATGAGCTTAGGTGCTCAACTTTTTAATTCATTGAATGTGAAAAAAGTTCCTCTTCCGTGTTATATTGCTTGATTCTTATATGAAGATATATGTTTTATTTTACTTGTTCATTTTAGTAAATTAAGAGAGTTTTATTTTATTTTTATATAATTTGTATTAAATAACTACATAAATTAATAATAGTCAAATTGGAATTTTAAAGCATCATTAATAAGATTAGTTAAGTAAAATACTATACCTCTAAATAAAGAAATCTTAAAGAATGTGGTAAGTCAACAAAAGTCAAGTAATATGAAAGGAAGGCGGTACAATTTTATGTTTTAATTTATTTTTTTATACAAAAAAACTATTATTAAAGTGGTTAATCTAGATAAGCATTAGGTAGTCTCATGATTAAGGGAGGAAAGATCCTTATTACTGACAAGTTTTTCTGTAATAATCTGTGTAGTAAATTTTAAATTTTTATGCGTTTCTATCGTTTTACCCTTCATTGTTGTTATATTTGGTATTTATGCTCTGTGGATGTGGATGGAACAGTTCCTGAGGTGGTTGATTGTGTTTTATGCAAATTTTTCAGTTTGGAATATTTTGAAGTTGGTAGGGTTGACTTTGATTAACATTTGGAGATTTAGACGTTGTTTGAGAATTTCACCAATTTCATTAGTTTCGAAACATCATTTTTGGATTAGTACATTGTCGGTTTGCTTCTCGAGACTTTTAGATGGATTTTGAGTACTTGGTTGAAAAGTTAGAGCTATTGGCATAGTGCTGACTTCAATCATCATTCATTTAATTAAATAGCCACTTTGACTTAGTTTGCCAAATCGATACTAAATTTCTTTCCATTTAATCTTTACTATTAGGGTCCAAAAAGTGAGGTACGTGGGCCAAGGGGCCTTTTCAATAGTTTTAAAACTTTAAAAATTTAATAAACTACACCTAACACCCCCCACTTCTTTCAATATTAAACAAAATCCCTTCTCTCTCTCCTTCTCAATTTTTCAAACTCCCGCTACTACCAAGAAAATTCTCTCAACTGCCATTTTTTTACTTTTTCTTCTTCTCCAGCGGCAAAGGGCTCCTTTTTGCGCTCTAAGGTAAGCTAAAATCAAGTTTTGATTATTTATAGATCCATTTTAGCGGTTTTTATTTGTTATCCATTTTGTAGTGATGTAGTACAAGAATTTTTTTTAATGTGATTGATTAAATAGTTAAAATATAAGAATTTTATAGGTAATTAATTTGATCCCGTAGTAATAGTTAAGTTTTGATTCCGCAGATCCGATAGAATTTTTCGTTGATCATGCTGTTGGATTTTTAATTTTTTTTAAGGAAGTTTTTCTTCAGTTCTGATAGTTTTTGAGCACTGCAATGTTGGATGGTCGGATAACTCTTAATTTCTTAGTTATTTTGGCTATTTGAATCGAGCATTGGCTTGTTTCTGTTTGTAGACTTGTGGTCTATGAATTAACAATGTCCTATATTGAAATAAATTTTTAGATATATGAAATTCTTTTAAAATATTATTGATTAAATAATAAAAATATAAATTTTTTATAGCTAATTAGTTTGATTTTGTAGCAATGACTGAGTTTTGATTCCGCATATTTGACTGAAAATTTTTCATTGACCACGCTGTTGGATTTTAAATATTTTTTAAATTTTTTGATTCAGTTATGATAATTTTGGCTAGTGAATAATTTATTGGTGGGATAATTCTTAGTTATTTTGGCTTTTTTATCTGAGCATTGAACTATTTCTGTTAGTAGATTTATGATGTATGAATTGACAATGAAAGAATTATTTTTAGGTGTAGATTCGGTTAAACAATAGGTAAAGCTAGAGTTGGTGTTAAATGCACTATTGGTACCGCGTCTGATTTTTCTTTTAGCAGTAGAAAAAGAAGAAGTGAAGCAGTTGAAAATACCTCTAAAAGGAAAAAAATTGAAGCGGAAGAGTTAGAATCAGATTCGGAGATCATAAAGGTGATAAATAGATATGTCGATAAGTATAGTGATGACGTTGCTGAGTGTAGTGGTAGTGATGATAGTGAAAGAAGTGAGGGTAGTGAAAAAATAGTGTTGATAGAGATAATGATCCCTTGTCCATGCCATTTGTTCAAGGTACATTTTCGTGGAGCGGTATGATCTTTGAACTTTGATGAACGAGGTTGGATCTTTCCTGGAAAAGATATCGGTTAGATCAAGGATGACTGCATATCGAGAATTTAAGTAAATTTTTGTTGACCAAGATTTGAAGAAAATATTCAAGCAATCCTATTTTGGACATTTGAGAACCATGCACAACATCTTAAATTCAATGGACAGTTGGTCCATTATTTGTTGTTGTGACATGTTAAGAAAGATAAGATGCTTCATGAGATGTGGTTTTGTGTGAATAATAAGCTTTCTTGTTTTGGCTTAAAAAGAGTTTTATTTGTTCACTGGGTTGAACTGCTCATCATACCTCAGTGAATCAAAATTAAAGAAGGTGTTAGAGAAAGGGGAACATTTTTGCTTTAAGGTGACGAAAAATAAAAATATTACGTCGGCCAATTTGTTACAGTTGATTATAGGAAATAAGTTGAATGAGGATAATAAGTTTAAGTGTTGTTTACTGTGGTTCTTGCACACCATGTTGCTTGGAAAAAATTCGACGAAGGTCGTCAACACAAAACTGATTCGAATGGTGGATTCTTTGAGTTTCTTCGAGAGTTATCCATGGTGAAAAGAGGCATTTCTATTGATCATGGATTATCTAAAGAAGAAAACTGACCTAAAGAAGCAGGGAGAAGTATTTGATGACAAGAAGAAGGCATCCTATGCTCTATTCAGATTTTGTTGGTCATTCATGATATCTACCATCAAACCTTTAGTCAGTTTATAATAGATTCTTGTTTAATTTATACTCTGTCATAGACTCTGATTCATATTTTCACTACTTTATTGATCATAGATTTGAATCTACAAGGCCTTTTCTAATTTTAAATTTTTTATGAAAAATCAATGAATGAACCCTTTTTCATTTCTCCGCATCCTCAGATGGTACACTACAAAAAGTGACAAGATAATCAAATGCGATTCGTTCAAGTATAAAGAAAAAATTGCCGAGGTATGAATTTATTTTTTATTTTGCAATAGTACTACTGTAATATTAAATGTTATGTAATTGTTAAATTATTTTTTATAGAATGTGCACTCATATATATCATCAGTACTGTTCGTGAGATAAAGATGAATTATATGATGACGCTTAGGACATATATGAACAAGGTGAAGAATAACTTCCTCGATGATTTGAAGAAAGATTTACAAGGAATGACTGTCCTTACTTCAAACGGGAACAATGATGATGATGGGGATTTGGGTGGTAACCCTATTGGAGTACACATTGGTGATGATGCTTATCCAAGTACCTCAAAAGTTATAGTGGGCACCTCTGTCTATGGGGATCTTCATAAGCATGTTAATGTGCTCCAGAAAGCCTTACTGAATATTGCTGCCTATATCAAAGAAAAAGGACTGAAGAAAAAAAAAACAACAACATGGGCGAGATAACTTCATTTAATAATTGATGTAGTTAATGTATTTTTATCTGTAAATAGTACTAACACTTTATAATATGATACAGTGCATGTGGACCTTCATGAAGTGGAGAGGAATAAAGAGGAAGAAAAAAAAGTAAAATGGATGAGTTGGCCACTGTTTGAAAGAAGAAAAAAAAGAAGAAGAAAAGAAGGATGATGAAAAAGAAGACACGAAAGAAGTTAAGAGTAAAGAAGAAACGGAAAAAGAAGCAACAAAAGATGAAGAAAAAAAAGGTGAGAAGGAAGAAGAATATGAGAAAGAAGTAGCAAGTGAAGAAGAAGAAGCTGAGAAAGAAAAGGAAACTAAGAAAGAAACAACAATAGAAATTGAGAAAGGAGAAGAAAAACGTGAGAAAGAAGAAGAACCATACAAAACTATTGAAGAATTAGTCAAAATAATGAAAGAAGGAAAAGAAGAAGCAACAGACAAAAAAGAAGAAGAAGACAAAAAAAATGAAGAATAGATAGAAGAAAAAGTAGAAGTAGGCAAAGAAGAGGCAAAACAAGAGAAGGAAGAGGAGAAAGAAGAAGAGAAGGATGATGAAGAAGAAAATTTCCATGATGTGGTCATGGATATCATTGATTACATCAACGATAATATTTGTGATGATGAAAAAAAGATATTTGACTGCTAATGTTGTTAATGCTTAAGTTTTTTTTTTAATTTGAGAAACAAATGAGTTGAATGATCGTCGGATGATATGATAAATAATTTGTTATTTCATGAAAGTTGTTAGGATTATGTACTGATTTTTTTTATCAAAATGCATTGTTGCATGAAATTTGAATATGCATTGTGTTGTCATAAATGATACAGTGTATGGTTAATATCATAAAATACATATTTAATCTGTCGTATACCGTTAGCATAGTCTGTTAATACCATGCTAGTCTACTTTAAGTTGATGTGTAGTTTGATCAACTATGATTCTATGAATAGCAGTATTAAAATTCCAGAAAAATAGAAGTATTTTTATTTATTCAATGTCACTACATTCATGTTACGTCTTTTCAAACAATGAATACTAGCATTATACCACCTAAAATTATTTTTAGGTCATTCTCCCTTTTTTTACGCCAAAAATAACTTTTGTTTTAGTTGATCCCTCTCTATTTGGGTGTCTTGTAGCAATACTTTCAAGTGATCCCTCTGTTCTTCGGCTTCTTTGAATAATGTCATGAGAAAATCTCTATTTTCTTTGTATTCTCAGAGCTTTGGTAGTAGATGAAATTTTTTTACGCTATAAAAATTTGATGTCTTGGGTTTCAGACTCAACGTTGATGGACTGCTTGAGGGTTATACCTCATCAAGCCTTTTAAAAAATAAGCATGCACCATTATCCTAGAAAATAAATTAATAATTAGATAATAATTTACCTAAGTTTTTTTAAAAATATATACAACTCACCTTCGTAATTGCACAGTTATAAAAATTGCGATCCAAATTTAAGTCTATGCATGACGTCCTTAAGACAACAACATTTCCACAATGACAAATTATAGTCTTTTCGAGTTGGATGTTTTAGAATCTTGAGATATTGTAGAATTTTAAAATAAAGACAAAGTAGAGGAAATAATGAAGGGTGTTGGACTTTATATATGAAGTAAAAAGAAGTATTGCTATTTAAGAAGTACAAAAATAGTCGTTTGTTATCGTTGGAATAATAATTATATTTTTTTGAACTATTGGAGACACTTAATAGACTGTCATCAATCTTGACCTATGATAATCCTCGATGAGATATATAAGTCTACGGTAGAAATGCTGAATTGATGGACCTGCAATAACCTATTTAAAAAGGAAATAATTAAGTAACAAATAGACTTGTTCTTTGACGATCCATCAATTTATGTGGTCTACCGTATAATTATATCATAGGCCGTGTATGGATTGCTCTCGGAATTAATGGTAGATCTCGTAGATCTATGTCATAGTTTAGACCCTCACTAGCATGTTGTTTAAAAGAAAATAATTAAATAAAAAATAAATAATTATGGAATTCTACATATATGAAAGAGTTTAAACAAGTCATATAATCATGTTAGAGCTCTCACAAATTGAGGGTGGTAATTTAAGGAGTATATGGATGGGTAGTGGTTGAACAAACAACATCCTAAGAGGTATGTGGGTCAAAACACAAGTATATTTTGAGGATGTTGATTTTTCAACCACTACCCATCCACATATTCTTTCAGTCACCACCCCAATCAAAAGGGTATGTGGATGGGTAGTGGTTGAATAGTCAACATCCCCAAAGCATACTTATGCTTTGACAAACATTACTTTGAAGATGTTGATTGTTCAACCACTATCCATTCACGTACTTCTTCAATCACTCCCCTCCCAATTTGTGTAAACTTTAACAAGATCAAGGAACTTGTTTAAACTCTTTTATATGTGTAGAATTTTACACTACATTTATTTTTTATTGATTTATTTTCTTTTAATCAACTTGCTAGTGAGGGTCTAATACCATGTACATAGAATAATTGGGTCTATCATCGATCATGTTATCAATATATATTTGTATTTTCATATAAGTTTATGGTAGATCACACGAATCGATGGACCCTAAAAGCACAAGTATGTTGTTTGTTCAATACTACCCACCCACATGCCCCTTCAATCACCACCCCCAATTCATGTGATTATGTTACTTGTTTAAACTTTTTTAATTTAATTATTTTATTTCAGACTACAAGTTACTGATGGTCCATCGATTCATATAATTTATGATCGACCTATATGTATGGTCGAGGATTGATAGTGTCTAATATTGATGATATTGCCTGAAACATTATCGTGGATCGATTTGCTTGTCTACAATAGACCATATATGTAATATAGATTTGTTATCAAATAATCCACAGTTGTACTCATTGATTGAGCATTAAAAATTTAAAAAATTGTCTGTGCAAAATTTCAGCATTCATACAGAAGAATACCAATAGAAAGCACAATCACAAAAAAGAGGGCAAACATAATATACAAATAGAAATATTTACATTCATATTGTTCATGCCATTACATACATTTACCAACATCAAAACCAACAAAAAGGACAAAAAAGAAGCTTTTTTCTAACAAGAATCCTAACTAAGAAAGCTTCTTATACAATGTAAAAAAACAAAAACTTAAACTAAAACTAAAACAAAAACTTAAACTAAATTGGGGGATGGTGGCAGGTGATGTAGTTGCTGCCTTTCATTCCAAGACTTTCCAGAATTGCCCATAAGAAATGAGCGATGCAATAAACTTCACATTTCAGGTAAATGCGGTCCTGACCAAGCCCATAAAAGAGGCGATCAAAGTCATTTCGGAGGATAAGAACATCACAGTGCTGATGGTCACTCTTTCTCCTCACTGGACGAAGGGAAATTCTTCTTGGAGGAATAGGTGTTGGTTGAAGAAGAAAAGTTTTTTGCACTGTTTAGTTTAGGTGGAAGTGTCGTGGAAACATGGTACTTTTGATGTTTAAAACTATGAAATTATGCTTGAACTTAGGTCATTTTAGTAGATATGATGTGATTTTATGGTTACTGCAGGGAAAATAGGTCAATATAAGTGTTGGACTAAAATTGGAAGAAAAAGATGTGAAAAGACCAAGTTGCAGAAAGTAAGAGTTTCCTTACAAGTGATAACACCTCATACGAATCAGAGTCTAACTCGTAAGCACAACAAAAACCAAGGCCAGGAAGAAAAACCAAGTGTAGAAAATATACGACTGAGAGTACGAGCTGTAAAATGAGGTTAAGAGATGTATCATGAAGTCATACATAGAGCAGAACCCAAGGAAGCAAATCAAAGTTAAAGACTCAGGAGAATACAAGTCGAAAGTCTGAGTACAACTCGTATGGACAAACTGTAAGAAGACCAGTGTTCAAATCATGAAAGGAAGAAGTCCCAGGTGGATACGAGTGAAGGCCACGAGTCGTATGGTCAAGGTATGACTCATGAGCAGAAGTCACATAAAGATCAGGAAGTTAAAGCCTTGGAAGATCAGACACTGAGTGGATACGAGAGGCATTGTATGACTCGTAAGGAGAACATATGAGTGGATAAGCGAGTTGTACCTTGTGCTGACATAACTTTTCTTTTTTCGATTTTTATTAGGATTTCTAAGTATTTTTCTAGATACTATAAATACCCTAGAGTTTATATTTTATTAGGTTACATTCTCTTACATTATTTTGATGCTTTCTTACATAATTTTGCTTTGTTATTGAGATTTTTGGGTTATTATTCAATTAATGACTTTGGATTTTGTTTATCTTATTTTGTGCAATTAATTACATGAATTCGTCATTGATTATCATGGATTCTTACATAAATATGAGTGGCTAATTTCCCTGACTAGGGTTGTAGGAACCCTGGTGGATTAATTACGTAAGGAATGTGGGAGGTTCATCTATTCTAAAGTAAGCTACAAGTATCTTAATATTCTTCATATTAATTGAAATCAGAGCTACTACAGAAGCTTGGGGGTAGCCTGTATTCGTAAACGGCCTCACAAGGGAGTTTGAGATTAGAGAAAGGAGATTAAGACAGTAATTTGAGATTCACTTCCATCATTCATATTCTTCTATCTCATCTAATCAACTCTTGAAGCATCATAGAAAAGAACAAACCCATCTGTCAAGGTCAAAACTGGGGCTGAGGTGAGTTGAGTCTTCAACTCCTGAAAGCTCTTCTCACAGGAATCTGACCACTGAAACTTGACTTTCTTTTGAGTCAATCTTGACATAGGGGATGAAATAGATGAAAAAACTTCAATGAACCATTGGTATTAGACAACCAAACCTAAGAAACTCCTAATATCTAATGAAGAGATGGGTCTGGGTCAGTTTTTCACTGCTTCAGTCTTTTGAGGGTCAACTCTAATGACATCATTAAAAATAATATGGCCAAGGAAAGCTACTAATCTTAGCCAGAACTCGCACTTAAAAAATTTAGCAAACAATTGATGGGCTCTAAGAGTCTACAATACTATTCTGTGGTGGTCTGCATGATCATTTTCATTACGGAAATAGACAAGAATATCATCAAGGAAGACTATGACGAACATATACAAGTACTTCTTAAACACTCTATTCATCAGGTACATGAAAGCCGTTGGGGCATTTGATAGACCAAAGGACATGACTATAAATTCGAAGTTACCATACCGAGTTTTGAAAGCTATTTTTGGAATGTCATATTCTCTGACTCTGAGCTGATAATATCCGAATATGAGGTCTATCCTAGAGAAATAACCGGCACCCTGAAGTTGATTAAACAAGTCATCAATTCTAGTGAGTGGATACTTATTCCTGATTGTGAGTTTGTTCAACTGACTGTAGTCGATGCACATCCTAAGAGAACCATCTTTCTTACGTAAAAAAAGGATTGGAGCACCCTTTGGGGAAACACTGGGCCTGATGAATCCCTTATCTAAGAGATTTTTTAACTGTTCTTTTAACTACCTAAGCTCAGCTGGAGCCATTATGTAGGGCGGAATAGAGATAGGCTGGGTGTCTGGAAAAAGTTCTATTCCAAAGTCAATTTTCCATTTGGGAGGAACTCCAGAAAGGTCTTTAGGAAACACATCTGGAAATTTCCCCACTACTAAAACTGACTCGAGATTGAGAGTCTTAAAGCATTTGACTCAAACAATATGGTAGACACTCTCCCTGGATATCATTTTTCTCGCTCTAAGGTACGAAATAAGCTGACCCCTAAGCGCTGAAGTACTACCCCTCTATTCAAGGACTGGTTTATTCAAAAACTAAAAATGAACAACTCTGTTTCTACAATAAACTAAAGAATGGCATGAGTAGATCCAATCCATGCCAAGAATGACATTAAAATCTGTCATCTATAACTCCACAAGATCAACTGAAGTAGATTTATTGGATATTATGACTGGACAGTTCCTGTATACCTGCCTGGCTACAATACAGACACCTACTGGAGTGGACACTGAGAAGGGTTCTCCTAAAGTCTCAGGACTGACACCAAAATTTACAGCTATATAGGGGGTTACAAAATAAAGAGATGCTCCAGGATCTAACAAAGCATAAACATATAAATGAAATACCTTTAACGTACCAGTAAAACATCAAGAGAATTTTCCTGATCCTGTCGGGATTGAAGTGCATAAAATATGTTTAGGAGTTGACCACTGGTTGCACTAGAAGCGGCACCCTATTGAGTCGGGCGACCGAATATAACTGGGGAACGACTGGACTGACCCTGCTGACTACTATTTAGGCAATCCTTGACCCAATGTCCTGGCTTGATACACCCAAAACATACATCACCACCAGCTCTACACACACCTTGATGGTTTCTACCATATTTCTGGCAAAGAGAATTTGTGCGACTACTATTCATACTACCTTGGGGCTTAGGGCCTGACGCCTTATCCTGATTATTATTTTTGAACTTTGGCACTGGAGCTCTAGACAAAAAATAGATCTGGGGATGAGGATTTTTGATAGAATTAAGGACGATTACCACTCTCTAACTTGGGGTAAGCAAAACTGAAGCTACCTATTCTTGTTCTCTTATTCTCCCTCTCTCTTGCCTTAAACTTTTGCTCCTTAATCTGTTGAGCATGGACCATAAACCTAGACAATTCTATCTCCTTAATCAATATTGTGGTCCTATACTCCTTGAGTACGCTATCTGCTACACCAGATGTAAACTTGCTCATCCTAGACCTGGCGTCAGGCTCCATATTAGGAGCATACCTAGCTAGCTGAGTAAACTTAAGCGAATACTCTTTCACACTCATATGCCCCTGCTTTAAATTAATAAACTCCTGCACCTTAGCTTCCCTTAACTCCAAGGGAAAGAACATATCTGAAATAGTTGTAGAAAACTCTTCCTATTCAATAGGACCTTCATCTGTGCCTCTATCTCCCATCCATTGCTTATACCAGGTGTTAGCTATATCTTGTAACTGGTAAGCACCCAACTCTGCACTCTTAGTAGAATTCACACCCATAATGTGATTTACCTTCTAAACCATGTCAAAGAACTCCTACGGATCCTCATCAGACTTGGATCCTGAAAATAAAAAAAAGGTTCATTCGGGTGAAGTCCCAAATCCCAGCAACAGCAGTATTAGCCACTGGAACGGCTGGGGTAGTAGCCTGCTGATTATTCTGAGCTGCTACTGAGTGAGCTAAAGTAGTGAATACAGCTATGAACTCAGCATGAGAGTCATGCTCGTTTAGGGGATCTTCCTGAACAAGTGGAGGTGCGAGCTGATTTCCATTTCTCCTTCCATTATTCTTTTTGAGAGACATGTTCCATAAACAAAAAGAATATTGAATTTGAAAGAGAGTTTAAATTAAGCTCATGCTCATTCGCACGACATGAATACTAAAGAAGGGAAACTTTTCATAAAATAACTTGTAGCCTCTTGTCCAGAAGTGTGGCACGCTTTACACCCATGCACAAGACTCTACTCAACGTGGCTTTCAGACTCCCTAGGACACTTTAAAATATTAGGCTCTAATGCCAAGTTTGTAATGCCCCGGGGTACACCCTGGATGCCACACGGTGCTTATGGTCATAAGTGACCACAAGCTAACCCATGAGCTAGTACCTGCTGTAAGCACTGAATAAAATTGATAACAAAAGATACATATATGCAGAAGTAACTGAATACACCATAAGGTTTTAAATACTAAAACATCACTAAATTATAAATCTGAAAACAACTGTCTGACAATTGATAAATGAATTAATAATGACAAACTTACTGACTATCTAAAGTGTTCGAAAGACTCTAACACTAATTGAATAAGAGTTGATGGGACAGTCCCCAACTAACTCCAACTGACTACTAAATGAAAATACGGAAATAAATATAATCTATCTTTGAAATATGAGGACTCACCACACTGCTGCTGCTGATGCGCTGGAATATCTAAGTATGGTCGGGAACTTGAGCATCCGAACCTATGATATGATACATCATAGCACAAAAAATGAGTATATGGTCAGTACTTTGAATGTACTAGTATGCTAGATGGGGTTAGGCTGATATGCACGGGCTCATGTGCACGAATAATAATTGACTGAATGAATAACATGAGATAACTAATGCATAGTATGCGTGAAAGTTGTAAAATCTAAGAATACATGACCAAGCATACCACATGATACTGAAATAGTCTGTAAACTAAAACACTAAAATTTGAGTACTGATTTAACTGATAAGATGAATGCTATGGTTAAGCAAACCTGAACTGACTTTCGAACTAAGACTGTGGGAGCTATCATCTAATTAACATGCCCCATATGACTAATTAGGGTCCAACCTGTGACCCTATTTGGAAGGGTATTAGTACCATGCCATGGGTACTAACACATGGTTGTGTGGATCCACTAAAGTGAAGTCCCAAAGGACTAAAGAGTCACCCTCTACCTGCAGGTGCTCTAGTGAGATATATGTTAACCCTAAACTAGCAGGTTAACATCTCAACCTACGATGGCTATGTAGTTCTAGAATACAGTGACTGCTATTAAAGGTCACACGTTCAACTGGAAGGTGAGCCTCCATCCCTGGGTTTGCTTGGTGCTAAATCTTACTCCCATCTGAACTGACTTGAATTACTGAACTAAGCTAAACTTAACTGAACCCACAGCTGACCGTATTAACTGACTGAATGGTAAAGCTCATAGTATGACTGGAATCATTCTATAAGTATTGAAAACTAGGTAAACAGCTAAATTTCGGATATTCATAACCCCTATGACTCGATAACAATAACAATAGGACATACTAAAGCTTTGGGACATAATAAGTAGTCAGTATTCAAAAGCCCAATCATTAAGGCATTTCATTAAACACTTTAGGGTCATGAGTTAAAGCATGGGAATGGTTTAAACATGTAATACTAACATAATTGCAATACTAAAACCATGGGTTAAGGATTTGACATGCAAAAATCACCATTCAAACGTGTCAAGAACAATTCCAACAAAAATAATTTGTAAACATGATATATACATATATATATAATCAAAATTTATGAAGTTTCATGGATATAATTCATAATAACATGTAAAGATCATATTTTTTTTAAAACTTGAAAATGGATTCTTGGACTCTATGGGGGAAAAGGACCCATGAATGAAAATCTAACATACCCTAATTGATGAATTAATAAGAGTTCTTGGTGATTTCTTGAAGCTTGAGCTTGAATCTTAAAGGAGCTAAGGTTTGTTCTTTAGAGAGAATAGCTTTCTTTTCAGAGATTTTGTGTAAAAGATGACCAAATATGATTTAAGGACCTTCAATCCCGTGTTATGGGTCAATGAGGTGAAGGGAAAAGACCTAATTACCCTTGGAAAATGGAATCAAAAACTAAAAAAAACAAGGGGCAAGATGGAGTAGGGGCCGTGGGATTCAAATCTCCTGAGTGAAGTAGGTTCCGCGGGCTCCCGCTGCACCGGGCTGGAGCGGGCGTTGCAGTCTAATTGCCTGCAGCTACTAATTTGGATTCCAAACATGCTCTTATGCTTGTTCAAAAATTCTAAAACTCACCTGAGATGTACTATTAACTACCTCGATCAAGAATCAACTTTAAAATCGACATTCTAAGGCTAGGAAGTTAGAAAATAATATCACAGAAGTGTAGGGGCTTTAGAAATGACTAAGTCTTAACACTTAGTGAAATTTTTCCAAGTCTTGGACCCTTTTAACATGCAAGAGTGAACTGAAATAAGCTAGGATCTTATGGGGTCTTATATGAAGAATAGAAACACTCTACTCTATCACCTATCTATTGAGGAGCCACCCATCTTAGAGTTGAAGACTCTCCCTTCTCATATGTGATATGTATTTTTGGGGGCCGACAACACTTTGCCTATTAACATTGCAGCTTATTTGATTGAAAAGAAGTAGAATCTTTATTATCAATGCTACAGATATTTAAACAGGACATTGGTTGGTCCATTACAGATATTGTTGGTATACTGCCTGGTATTTGTACTCATAAAATTCAACTTTAATTAGATTGTATCCCAAGTATAGAATATCAACGTTAACTATATCCTCCTATGAAGAAGGATGTGAAGAAAGAAATAATTAAGTGGTTGGATGCTGAGGTAGTGTATCAGATTATTGATAGTAAGTAGATTCGTCTGATATAATGTGTTCTGAAGAAAGATAGTATTACTGTTGTGCCTAATGAGAAAAATGAGCTAGTTCCAATGTGACCAGTCATTGGATGGAGAGTATGCATTGACTATGGGAAATTGAATCCATGGACTCAGAAGGATCACTTTCCCATGCCCTTTATGGACCAGATGTTGGATAGACTTGCAGGAAGAAGATGGTACTATTTTCTAGATGGGTATTCAGGCTATAACCAAATCACTATTGCACCTGAGGACCAAAAGGAAATGACCTTCACTAGTCCTTATAGTACCTTCGCATTCAGCCGTATGCAATTTGGGTTATGTAATGCTCCAGCCATATTTCAGAGATATATGATGTCCATTTTCTCCGACATGGTAGAAGACACCATCGAAGTGTTTATGGATGATTTCTCAGTCATTGGTGATTATTTTGATTACTGCCTAGTTCACTTGGCTAATGCTCTTAGAAGGTGTGAAGATTGCAATTTGGTACTTAATTGGGAAAAATACCATTTTATGGTCAAAAAAGGTATAGTGATTGGGCATAAAATTTCAAAAAGGGGTATTGAGGTAGATAGTGCAAAGATTGAAGTGATCGATAAATTACCTCCGCCAATTTTTGTAAAGGGTGTTCATAGCTTTTTGGGACATACCGAGTTATATAGGTGATTCATCAAGGATTTCTCCAAGATTGCCAACCCTTTTTGTAGGATTCTTAAGAAAGAGGTGAAATTTGAGTTTACTGAAGCATGCTTGAAGGCTTTTGAATGTCTGAAAGAGAAGTTGATGACTGCTCTTATTATTGTGTCCCTAGATTGGTCCTTTCCTTTTGAGATTATATGTGGTGCAAGTGGATTAGCCTTAGGGGTTGTACTAGGTCAACGAAAATAAAATATTGTTCATCCCATATAATATGCTAGCAGGGCACTGAATCCTTTTTAAAAGAACTACACCATGACAGAACAAGAGTTATTGTAGTGGTTTTTTCCTTTGAGAAGTTTAGGTCTTATTTGATTAGGACAAAGGTGATTGTGCACACTGATCATGCAACATTGTGGTACTTAATGGCGAAAAAAGATGCAAATCCTAGACAGATTAGGTGGGTGCTATTGCTGCAAGAATTTAATTTTGAGATTAAGTTGCGGATCACTTGTCTAGACTAAAGAAGAAAGCTATGCAGAATGTTAAAAATGGGCTTGATATTGATGACAGTTTTACAGACGAGCAGTTATTAGCAGTTTCCCAAGATCTATTTCCATGGTTCATAGACTATGCAAATTATCTAGCCAGTTATCTAATCCCAGTAGATCTTTCCTTCTAACAAAGAAAGAAGTTCATGCAAGAGGTAAGGAAAATTTTCTGGGATGAACCTTATTTATTCAGAATTTGTATGGATGGAATTATTCATAGATGTATACCTGAGGTGGAGATGATGAGAGATTCATCTATTCTAAAGTAAGCTGCATGTATCTTAATATTCTTTACATTAATTGACCTCAAAGCTACTGTAGAAGCTTGGGGATAGCCTGTATTCTCAAATGGCCTCACAAGGGAGTTTGAGATTAGGAAAAAGGGGATTAAGACAGTAATTTAAGATTCACTTCCATCATTCATATTCCGTTATCTCATCTAATCAACTCGAGACTTAAAAGGTAGAATTGAAGTAAATTCACAGGCAAGGAGCAATAAGGCGACACCCTGAGACTCTCAAGGTAAAGGGTGAGATTTATCAACATGTTCACAAAACTGTTGATAATACATAACTTGTTGACTTTACATGCAGAGCAGTACAATAGGTAAAATGAACACGAGAAACTTACAGAGTTAATAAGCCAGGGGAACATAGTCCTAGTGTGCGTCTTCTATTGTTTACAACTCAAAGCATTAAAGTTCGGTTACTACTTACTTATTACTTCTATAATCTCCCATTTACTTTTCCACACTTCTCGTGAATTACATCAAGTTAAGAAACTATTTAGCATCTTTTCTGTGTGATCGACCCTAACCTAGTTGGGTTACAATATTTGGCATCGACTGTAGCATACTTCTTAGAAGGTTAGTTTTGGGCGACATAAAGGTGGATGTGACTGGTCATATAAAAAATATCACTGTATAAATAGACTCATAGAAGGTTGATTGCGCTCACCTAGACCATTGCTTTTTTAGAGAATGATCGTTGTAAATATAGCTCAACTTACGTTAAGGTCGAATCCTCAAGGAGTGGAATTATTATTCTAGTCCTATGAGTGTTAATAACTACTGAAATGATTCTAGTAATGTATACAAAGCAAAATACTTGAATTAATATAGGGGGTGGAATGGTTTTGGGAAAGTGATTTTACCAAAGTTTATTCAAGCTAACAAACTAAATCCAACAATTGTGATTGTAACTTTAATATGAGACGAATCTCGGGATTATATCTTCCTAGGGGCAAATTATGCTTGTGTTAATAATAATTGAATGTAAGTTCTAGTCATCAACTACATGGGTAATCTAGGATAGGAATTATTAAGGCTAGTTTGCCAATAAAACCTCAAGATTTCCATGAACCCTTTCGGATACCTCATAGATGTGTCAGCCAAATCCTCCTAATACCTCAATTGGGAATCCCTATTTCTAGGAAAATGCCAAGACCTAGCTAATTATCAACTCACCCTTATTTCTAAGATAGTGAAAAAAGAACAAACTACATCTATTATTGTTCACTATTGCCTTGTCACCCATATCCCTATTTGAAGGATGATATAGGATTTAAAAGTTTACTCACATCTCTTTTTCAAGGATAATGTAAACTTTTGAGAATTTGGGGTTTTCACCCAAAAATCCATTTTGGAAATTTGGGGTTCTCATCCACAAATCCCAACTAAGTCAAGCAAGCATTAGTGAAACCCACAATCAATGACTATGAATCTATACTAATAAATCTCAACCCATACATATTTTCACCCTATTTCAACATAACCCAAGATAAATTGTTTAGATACTCATGAAATTAGGAAGAAAAAATATACCAGAAGGATCATTCATTGCATCCATGGAGATTTAAAGTAAGAAAGATTCTTCAGTTTAACTTCAATTTCACTAAATTCTAACACAAGAGTTTCCCCAAATTAGTAGAGTTACAAAGTCTCCCAATTCAATTGTTACAAAGTATAGCATGCCAAAATGGGAAAGGTTTTTTTCCTTATGAGGAATTCAGGGTCGGCTATGTAAAATTACAGAATTTCCCCTGGGCATAAACCTGTGTCACCGCAATGTTCCACTAGGACCACGATTGTAGCTCCACGATTGCATTGAATTAACTGCTATCACAAATTCTGACTTATATTTACTAGCCACAATCACGAGCCTCAGACTGCGATCGTGGTAACTGAGACCATTTCCTGCTCAAGGCTTTCCAACTTTTGCACTTATCTTCTCTTGTTGATCTATTTTAAGCTTAATTCTATATGTTTCCTTCTCATCACCTGTATACATGCAAAATATGAAAATTAGTGCATTCAACAAATAATGTTGTCTTATTTATGCCTTCAAATCTCATAGTAGTGTGCACGACTTTGGACGTAAATAAATGGTAAATTAACCACTCATAAACACCCCTAACTTAAATCATTGCTTGTCCTCAAGAAACACTACTTCTTACTTAATGAGACCATGCAAATTTAAGCCTATTTATACACCCAAATGATCATTATGACTTCAAACTTGATTAACACCACAAGTAGCTCTCAAACATGGGCAAAGCTATTCTCACGACTCCCCTCGACATGAAATGCAATCTTAAAAATGCAAAGGACTTTAAAGAACAACAATGCAATAATAACTAACAATCTTGAAGTGACTCTCTATCAACTTCAACTCCACTATACTCCTTTTGTCTTATTTTTTAGAAGGTGATAATTTCACCCACCTCAATTTGTCTACATTTCTCCTCACTAGAAGGAAATCGCCCCACACCAAATTATCTAATATGCAACAAGATATTTAAGAGTAAAACTCTTTACCTCACAAAGACTCGCGATGGTAATAATGTAACACCCCAAAATCTGATACCCAGGATGCCACACGGTGCTCTGAACTACAAGTAGTACTAAGCTAACCCTGGCTGCTTTCTACTAAATCTAAATATCAAAATAGGAAAAATATGAATATGAAAACATAATAAATACAGAAATCTTATCTAAAGCATAGAAATCTCACAAATCTTGGTAAAACAATACTGAGAATCTGAATACTGAATCAAAAGTCTAACACTGAATCTAGTAGTCCGATAAGCCTCTACTATCTGAATCTAGAGAGTCACTGGGACAGGCCCCAGCTGACTCAAACTGTCTGAAATAAATAAAGAAACATCTACTAATAAACTGAAAGTATGAATAACTAAGTCCCCAAACTATGAGGATTTACCAACTGCAGAGATTTAGATGAGATGCTCAAAAATCACTTGCGCTGTAGAGATTAAGCACCTGGACCTACATTATGAGATAATGTAGCACTTTGACGTATATGTGGATCAATACTTTGATGTTGTACTGAGTATATGGAGGTGCATGCAATAAGTAAACAATATCATCATAGTTTATAAAAAGTCATGCATGCAAAATGTAAATGGCTCACAAGGGTCGAGTAATAAAAAATTTGAAGATCATAAATCATAAGTAATGGAGCATGTAGTATGAATCTTATGAGCCATAAAATTCAGTTCTAAAATTTTTTCTTTCTAAAAGTTGCTACATTATCTTATCAATTGGCAAGGGAAATACTTCATCTCAAGACTTAAAGAATCGTAAAACCTTTGCTTTCAAAACATATGCTTTTATCTTAAGGATTTACACAAATAGACTATTTTAAGAGTAGGGGACATCTTATTGGGAGGTTCTTCTAACCTACATATACCATATGAGCATCCATGGAGTCCCACGTCTGGCCCCCATTAAGTCGGGTTGTTCTACCCTTTTTATCAGAATAGAACTTCATATCTTAAGTGATCACAATCTTAGTCATCCACGTAGAAGTGGGAATAATCTTACTCCTACAATGGCACGTAGTTCTGGGGTACGAAACGATAGTGACTTATCCATCTCGGTGCTAAATACTACTCCCATTCTTATGCTTAAAATCTTAAGAAATTCACTTCAAAAATAGCACAAGGTTAAATCTCAAGTTATATGAACAAAGTGGATTCTTTATCTTAGCTTAGGACCAAAAGGTCAAATCTTTATCAAAATCTGAGAATAATCTTATCTGAGGGTACTCATAGCACAAATAATCTCGAAATAGTAAATCTTATTTAGGGCATAATGACCCATGCATTAATCTCATGTTAAAACATCTTAAAATTCATGCTTGATAATATAAACATTTATAATTCATCATAAAATCTGGAAATTTCAGCAGTATGCATGAAAATATGAACAAGATAATGGAATTTATCTTCTAAATAATTGGATATATCATAAACTTGTAAATAGCAATATTGAGCATAAACCCTAACTTTAATTTAATGGAAAATCTCATAAACTTAAGTAAAAGTTGAATTTAAAATAAGTTTTGGGCACAAGGATGAAAGGATTATCCTTGTTCATACCCCACATACCTGAATTGATGATCTAGATGCTAAAACTTAAATCTTGGATCTTTATTGATATTTTGAAGGTGACTTCTTAGAGTTCTTGAATTGGGAATTCTCAATTTTTAATTTCTTTGGAGAATTAATGGAGAAATTTGGATTTCTTGGGGAGGAAGTTTAATGAACTAGGGTTTTGTTTGATAGAGATTTGATGAAAAGTAGATGTAAAGTGCTTTGAAGGGGTTTAATTCATTGTTTAGGATGTATTAGAGGATGGGAGATTTACCAAAATGCCTCTCTTAAACTCATAAAAGGAACTGAAAAATAACCAAAACCCCAACTTTTGGCCATGGTGCGACGCACCACTATCGCGCCAAGCCACTGGAAAATGTCAAATACGAATATGCATGGTGGTGCGATGCGGTGGTATCGCATTTCCACCCTTGGATGGGACATGGAAACTTGGTGCGATGCGCCAATATCGTGGAGGGCCACTGGAAATTGACAAATGTGAAGCTGGTCATCTCCACGACGCTCTAAGGGCCTAGGTGACACACTGCCAACTCAACAAATTCCATAACTCCTTCACCGGGTGTTGGATTTAGGTGAATCTTATACCGATGGAAAGCTTATTCAATTTCCTACACAATGGGAAGTCTAAATCTTGAAGATTCCACCAAAATAAATATTCTTCATCTTGGAAGCTACCCCTTAACATTCTAAGGATGGATTCAAGCTAAGAAAAGTGTGAGGTATTACAATAGCTCCCCCTTGAGAATATTCGCCCTCAAATATCGCTGGTTAGGCTAAGAATACTGAGGAATCTGAGGATATATGATAGCATACACAACTAAAATAATTTTCAAAACTAAATCTAAATCATTCTGAGCTTCTGAGGAATTTTGTGAGTGCATGAACTTACATGAGGATAACTATATAACTAAATCTTTTATTAGAAAAGAATTGAATTAAGGAAGAGTATTACCTTTGGCTAAATCTGAGTTTGCAAAGAAAAGGTGAGGGTACTTGGCTCGCATATCTGCTTCTTCTTCCCAAGTGGCACCCTAAACATACTGATTCTGCCAAAGAACTTTGACCAAGGGAACCTCTTTGTTCCTTAGCTTATGGATCTGATGATCTAAAATCTCAACTGGAATCTCTTCATAAGAAAGGTTGTTGTGAATATATAAGCTTTCTAAGGGGACTACAACAGTGGAGCCACCAATGTACATCTTAAGCATAGAGATGTAGAATACAGGATGAATGACTGACAAGTCTGCCGACAAATCAAGCTCATAAGATACTTTCCCAACACGACTCACAATTCTATAAGGGAAAATATACCAGGGACTAAGTTTACCCTTCTTTCCAAATCTCTTCACCCCTTTCATAGGTGAAATCTTTAGATACACTGAATCACCAACCTCAAACTCAAGGTCCCTTCTTCTCACATCCTCATAGGATTTCTGATGACTCTGGGCTATTTTCAATCTTTCTCTAATCATCTTAACTTTCTCCATAGATTCAAACACTGCATCAGGACCATGCAAAGCATTCTCACCTACTTCAAACCAACCTATAGGTATCTATATCTCCTCTCATAAAGAGCCTCAAATGGAGCCAAATCATGAAAAGGATTACCACAATTAGATGTTGTGGTGTTTTCTTTGAAAATCTGGAGACATTATCTGTATATTTTACATGTTGATATGTTCACGGATCATAAAAGTTTGCATTACGTGTTTACCCAGAGGGAGTTGAATCTTTATCAGAGGAGATGGTAGGAATTATTGAAGGATTATGATACGAGTGTGTTGTATCATTCGGGCATGGCCAATATAGTGGCAGACGCCCTTAGTCAATTGTCGATGGGCAGTTTTTCGCATGTACAGAATGATAAGAAAGAGTTGGCATGAGAAGTTCATTGTTTAGCTAGGTTGGGTGTTAGGTTGGTTGATTCAGATGAAGGGAATCTTTGGGTTTAGAGTAGTTTCGAATCTTCCCTAGTTTCAGAAGTAAAAGAGAAGCAAGACATGGATTCTAGTTTGGTCAAACGGAAAGTGTCTGTGAGAGACTAAAAGGTAGAGGTTTTCTCCCAAGGGGGATATGGCGTATTGAGATACCAAAGTAGATTGTGTGTGTCATGTATTGATGAGTTGAGATAGAGAATTATGGCTGAAGTGCATGGTGAGCATTATTCTATTCATCCAGGTGCTACCAAGATGTACCACAACTTGCGAGAAATCTATTGGTGGAGTAGTATGAAGAGAGATATAGCGGAGTTCATAGCTAAGTGTGCGACTTATCAACAGGTTAAGGTAGAGCACCAAAGACTTGGTGGTATGTTGCAAGAGTTTGGCATCCTCACTTGGAAGTGGGAAGAGGTGAATATGGACTTTGTGACTGGTTTACCCCATTTGCGTCATCATTATGATTTGGTTTGAGTTATCGTAGATAGATTGACTAAGTCAGCACATTTCTTGCCAGTTCATACGCCCTATACAATTGAGGATTATGCTAAGTTTTATATCGAAGAGTTTTTCAACTGCATGGAGTTCCCTTGTCTATCATCTCAGATAGGGGTACTCAGTTTACTTCTCAGTTTTAGAGAGCCTTTCAGAAAGGTCTTGGTACCCAGGTCCATCTTAGTTCAGCTTTTCACCCTTAGATAGATGGCCAAGCGGAGAGGACCATCCAAACTCTAGAAGATATGTTGAGGGAATGCGCTCTTGATTTCAAAGGTAGTTGGGATGAGCAGTTTCCATTGATTGAGTTTGCTTATAATAATAGTTATCATGCTTGCATTCAAATGGATCCATTTGAGGATCTTTATGAGAGGAGATATAGATACTCATAGGTTGGTTTGAAGTGGGTGAGGCTGCTCTGCTTGGTCCTGATGCAGTGTTTAAAGCTATGGAGAAAGTTAAGATGATTAGAGAAAGATTAAAAATAGCCCAGAGTCATCAGAAATCCTATGCAGATATGAGAAGAAGGGACCTTGAGTTTGAGGTTGGTGATTCAGTGTATCTAAAGATTTCACCTATGAAAGGGGTGAAGAGATTTGGAAAGAAGGGGAAACTTAGTCCCTGGTATGTTGGCCCTTATAGAATTGTGAGTCGTGTTGGGAAAGTAGCTTATGAGCTTGATTTGTCGGCAGACTTGTCAGTCGTTCATCCTGTATTCCATATGTCTATGCTTAAGAAGTGCATCGGTGGCTCTACTGTTGTAGTCCCCTTAGAAAGCTTAGATATTCAGAAAAACCTTTCATATGAAGCGATTCCAGTTGAGATTTTAGATCATCAAATCCATAGGCTAAGGAAAAAAGAGGTTCCCTTGGTCAAAGTTCTTTGGAAGAATCAGTATGTTGAGGGTGCCACTTGGGAAACAGAAGCAGATATGCGAGCCTCAAATGGGTTGGGTAATTCTTTTCATGAGGCTTCAACTATCTAGAGGAATATGCTATGACGTTACCTCTCTGCATTAACACACAACCCAAACCAACTCTAGAGGCATCATAATAAACAACAAAGTCGGCTGTACCATCAGGTAATGCTAGAACTGAGGCTGAAGTGAGCCGAGTCTTCAACTCCTGAAAACTTTTCTCACATGAATCTGACCATAGGAACTTAACTTTCTTTTGGGTCAATCTAGACAGAGGAGTCGCGATAAATGAGAAGCCTCCAACAAAACGACGGTAATAGCTAGCTAAACCCAAGAAACTCCTAATGTATGACGGAGAGATAGCTCTAGGACAATTTCTTAAGGCTTCTGTCTTTTGGGTATCTACTCTAATGCCATCAGCGAAAACAATATGACCGATAAAGGCTACTGATCTTAGCCAAAATTCACACTTGCTGAATTTGGTAAATAATTGATGATCTCTAAGGCTTTGCAAGACAATTCTAAGATGATCTACATGGTCGTCCTCACTACGGGAGTATACAAGGATATCATCTATGAATACTATGACAAACATGTCCAAATACTATTTAAACACTCTTTTCATGAGGTCCACGAAAGCTGTTGGAGCATTGGTTAACCCGAAAGACATGACTAGAAATTCAAAATGACCATAACGGGTTCTAAAGGCCGTCTTTGGAATTTCACATTCCCTTACTTTAAGCTGATGATAGCCGGATCTAAGGTCTATCTTTGAGAAATAACTTGCACCTTGGAGTTTATCAAACAAGGCATCAATTCTAGGAAGAGGATATTTGTTTTTTACTGTAACTTTATTCAACTGATGATAGTCAATGCACATACGCAAAGAGCCATTTTTTTCATACGAATAGGATGGGAGCACCCTAGAAAGAAACACTAGGACTTATGAAACCATTATCTAAAAGATCTTTGAGTTGCTCCCTCAACTCCTTAAGCTCTGCAGGAGCCATATGATAAGGAGGTATAGAAATAGGCTGAGTATCTGGGAAAAAGTCAATACCGAACTCTCTGTCTTTATCAGGAGGTATACCTGGAAGATTTTTAGGAAAAACATCAGGAAACTTATTGACCACTTGGATGGACTGAATTATTGGAGTCTCATACTTAGTGTCTTTAACTTGAACTAGATGATAAATGCAACCTTTGGATATCAACTTTCTTGCCTTAAGATAAGATATGAATGACCCTTGGGAGACACTGAATTACCTGACAACTCAAAAACTAGCTCATGTGGAAACTAAAACTTAACTATACGGGTGCGACAATCTATAGAAGCATAACATGAATGGAGTCAATCCATACTAAGAATATGATCAAAATCAACCATATCTAACTCTATCAAGTCTGCTAACATGACTTTATGAAGGACAGTGATAGGACACTTTTTATAGATTTGTTTAGCAACAACTGACTCACCTACTGGGGTAGAAACCAAGAAAGGCTCAGTGATCTTTTAAGAACTTATCTCAAAATTCATAGCAACTAACGGGGTCGCATAAGAGAAACTTGACCCAGGGTCTAACAACACATAAACATCAAGATGAAAGACACGAAGCATACCAGTAATAACATTTGGCGAATCTTCCTGCTCCTGGCGAGATGGTAAAACATAGAACCGATTTTGGCATTGACCTCCACGGATACTGAATGAGGCACCCTGAGGAGGATATAGGTGACCCACAGAAGCTAGTGCACTATTAGCCTGAGTCTGAAGAAGAACATGTCTATTCCCTTGTCTAAGGCTGAATGAGGCACCCGTAGTTCTGGGGTATGAAATTGTGGTAACTTATCCATATCGGTGCTAAAAACTACTCCCATTATTATGCTCAAAATCTTAAGAAATCCACTTCAAAAATAGCACAAGATTAAATCTCAAGTTATATGAACAAAGTGGATTCTTTATCTTAGCTTAGGACCAAAAGGTCAAATCTTTATCAAAATCTGAGAATAATCTTATTTGAGGGTGCTCATAGCACAAATAATCTTGAAATAGAAAATATTAATTAGGGCATAATGACCCATGTATCAATCTCATGTTAAAACATATTAAAATTTATGCTTGATAATATAAGCATTTATAATTCATCATAAAATCTAGAAATTTCAGCAATATGCATGAAAATATGAACAAGATCATAAAATTCAGCTTTTAAATAATTGGATATATCATAAACTTGTAACTAGCAATATTGGGCATAAATCCTAACTTTAATTTAATGGAAAATCTCATAAACTTTAGTAAAAGTTGAATTTAAAATAATTTTTGGGCACAAGGATGAAAGAATTATGCTTGTTCATACCTCAATTGATGATCTAGATGCTAAAACTAGAATCTTGGATCTTTATTGGGGTTTTGGAGGTGACTTCTTAGAGTTATTGAATTGGGAATTCTCAATCTTGAATTGCTTTGGAGAATTAATGGAGAAATTTGGATTTCTTGGGAAGGAAGTTTGATGAACTAGGGTTCTGTTTGAGAGAGATTTGATGAAAAATAGATGTAAAGTGCTTTGGAGGAGTTTAATTTATTGTTCAGGATGGATTAGGGGCTGGAAGATTTACCAAAATACCTCTATTAAACTCATAAATGGAACTGAAAAATGACCAAAACCCCGACTTTTGTCCATGGCATGATGCGCCACCATCGCGCCAAGCCACTAGAAAATGCCAACTAGGAATATGCATGGTGACGCGATGCGATGGTATCGCGTTGCCACCCTTGGATAGGACCTGAAAACTTGGCACGATGAGCCAATATTGCGGAGGGCCACCTGAATTTGACAAATGTGAATTTTCTCATCTTTGCGACGCGTTAAGGACCTAGGTGACACACTGCCAACTTAAAAAATTTCATAACTCCTTCACCGAGTGTCGGATTTGGTCGAATCTTATATCGATGGAAAGTCTAAATCTGGAAGATTCCATACGAAATAAATATTATTCATCTTGTAAGCTACACCTTAACATTCTAGGGATGGATTCAAGCTAAGAAAAGTGAGGGGTATTTCAAACAAGTACCATACCATAGGCTTACCCTTATTTTCATTCGCCACTACAATGAATACACTTGGTTGGGTATCTCAAAGGGCTTTTAGAAATTGTAACATAGGTTCGGAGAAGGGTAGGATATCATTTAGGGACAAAGTGGCTACACCCTCCTTAAACATCTACATCACACTATTCCATCCAACTTTTGACCATGGATCACTTTTTTTTTTCACACTTTACACATGCCTATTTTAGCTACCTTGATTTACCCATATTTTTGAAGGCATCTTCCATTCACTTATTTCTTTTGCAATCTATGCCTCATTCTTCTTTTCATTATTTCTTTATTTTTTACTTTTTCATTGCATAGCTTAATAGGCATCCACTTACACTATCATGGCCCAAGGCCATCTCTTCCAAACTTACCACTCCCAAGTTAAGTATTTGGCCTCAAATTTCTTTTTTCATGTTCAAGTAGGGTAGGGTTGAAGAGAGGGAAAAAACTTTGAATAGTTTGAGGCTTGTAATATGGTTGCCAAGGAAAGGCTTGAAGGCTCGAAATGGGTAACTAAGGATACTATTCTATGCATGGGTAGGCTATTTAGGCTAAAGTGGGTTCCTATGTTTAAAAGATGGCCTGAGATCATTTAACCAACTAAATATAATCACAATTAGACTAGAGAGACTAAAGGGGTAAGTTCTAGATGGTAAAAGCATGCATGACAGTTAGACAATTACGCTCGCCGTACATGGCATGGAAACTCTTCAAGGAGGATCAATTGCACTTCCTTCTAGAGAAAAAATGAAGTATTTACCAACTTCTACAAGCTAGCGACTTCAGATTCATAAAAAGAGGTAAAGTATTATTACGAGGTTTCTTACGTTTGTTCCCTTGGATTTCAAAAAAAAATTGGATGGAGGGGGGGTGTTTGGTTCGCATTTGCACCATGTATAATTTGCTATTTATAGCACCAAACCAAGCCGTCATCTCATATTTTGGTTTTCATACAGGCAAAGCATATGGTTACTTAGACTTCACCATAGGTATAAGTGCGATACCAAATCCAAAATGCAATAGGTACTTAGATTTCCCTTGCATTTATATCTCCGATGCTACGGGTACTCAGACTTTTCTTGCATCCATGGCTCAAAACCCAATCACGGCGATTTTTCCTTAAGAATGTCGTCACTCAATCTATAATAGGAAAATGATCATATGATATCATCATAAATAAGATAAAGATAAAAAACTAACAAAATAAAACAAGAAATTAATCCATGAAATGTGGGCGCCATAAAGGTGCCCAAATATTACAATCCAAAAATAAAAATAAGAATCATCTAAATCAACATCAAAACATCCAAAACTATCTCAATATACAGACCAAATGAATGAATATGGAGACAGGCACCCCTAACTAAAAAGCTTGCAGTGACCGCACTGCATAATCAATAAAGCATAAAGAGAGAAAAAGGGTGCTCCCTGTAACCGCATCAAGAGCCATTGTCTCCCTCAGATTCCACATCATCTTTGGTATCATCAGAACTAAACTACTTAGGTAGGGCCTCATTATCACTCTTAACTATGGAAGAATGAAGTTTGTCTCTGGGTTTCAGCACCTTCCAAAGGCCCTTCACCTCCTTCCACATCTTGGTGAAGAACTTGTTCCCCTTCTTCTCCCTCTTCCAAAGGCCTGGAGCCCCCTGTGAGAGTATTTACTATATGAGTAGGCCCTATCAAGCCTAGAAACAGTGTCTCCCTACATCCTCTGATCCTCCAAGTACTTTTCATAATCGGATCGAGAAACATCTAACTATTGGGTAGTGGAAGGATCTCCCGTCTCCTGAAGAAACCCTTCTACGATCTTCTTAATTGCCCCCATGTACATTGAGATCTCATCAAATAGGATGGTTGTGGATGTCCTGTAAGACTCTATATCCTCACGTGTTGACTTACCCAAGTCAATTTTCCTCTTATTTCTCTTAACCGATGCTCCCTCACCCAAATCTTGAGATGATAAATGGGGGTGTTTGGGCACACCTAAGTCAATATTTCTCTTATTTATCTTAACTAATGCTTCCTCACCCAAATCTTGAGATGATAAATGAGGGTGTTTGGGAGCACCCAAGTACCTCCGAGATACTCCACAACCCCGACTCTCCTACGTAGCTTAGTAATCAAAGAAGGGAATAAGATATGAATACCATCGTGGTTCTTGAAAAACTTCATGTCTGAGATCAGTAGCCGACCAACATTCAAAAGAATGTTGTCTAGTATACAAGAAACAATCCAGTCCTGAAAATCTGGAATCATGGTTATATGGGTGCATGGAGAAACCTGACTACAAATAATGGTCAACCAAATTCGGACTTCAGCTGTGAAATTATTCATCGACATACCCCTCTTGGTGGCCATCCAATGAACCTTCTTTCTAGGATATAATTTATCAGCCATAAAACTCCTCGATTCACATCCTTTTACCTCAAATTGAGACATATCAACATTCGGGATCTCATATAGGTCATTTATATATTCAGCTTAAAAGTTTACTTCCTTTCCTTAGATCTTGATAACTGGATTTGAGAAAGATACCACACTAAGGTTAGCGTAAATATCCCTTACCTATTGCTTGTTTTCCCTGCAAGAACCTGGGGTAAAGAACCTCCACCCAATGGCTATGAGTATATCATGCAATGGCAAAAGCTTTTTTGGCACCCTTTCCAAACATATGCCCCCCTTCGAAAGTAGCTTTGTCTTTGGGAGATCACCATAGTACAGGGTGTGGCACTTAGGGGCCATGAAATAAACTTGATCATAATCTCCCATGATGCAAATCTGAAAAACATGAGAATAACACAACAACACTCATCATTAACATTATCATGCACAAACTATGCTATGTTGTCCAATTAAACTTATGGGATGGTTACTTAGTGGTTTTTGGGCAAGAATCGAAAGTGCAGGATTTTTGGTCCAGGATGGAAATTAGCCTCAAATATGGCAATCGCGGGTCACTGAGCTGCGAGCGCAATCCAATGACTGTGATCGTGATATCTAAGGCAAGATCAGTCAAAATTTTCAAAAACTCAAAATTCTAATTTTAAGTCCAAATCATGTTCTAAAGTAGGATTTAACAATAAGAATACTGGACAAGGTTCCTAGGTACTCGATAATGCCCTCAAAATATGAAAATAACTAGCTATGAATTTGTTTAGGCATTTGATCGAGCACTTGGTGTGCACCACCTATCTTTTTCAAATTAAACATAATTTGGATACTCAAAACTTCCACAAATGTGTACACACCATTTTTGAAAGCGAACCTACCACACAAGTACAAATAAGCAACAATTTAGCAATTAGAAGCATAATTTTAAACCCTCCCTATTTCATGCATTCTATGTCCTATACATACATACCAAAGAGGGGTTTAAAAATACATACTGAATTGAGGATGAGAATTAATGCTACAATGCCTTTGGGATACTCAAAGAATGATTAATGGTGGGTGCAATTTGAGAGAAAAATTGGAAAGAAAGTATGGGGGAAAATGGGGCAATTGGTTGTTTTTTAACCAGATTTGATCACGATCATATGCCAAGATCCATTATCGTGAAACGTGAAGACCACGATTGCGATGGCATGGGGCCCGTGATCGCAGTACCTGAGGCTATATTTTGGTCTTTTGCACTCTTTTGTTCAATCCAATATTCAAATTTCTATACTTTTCGCTATTCAACTTCATTCAAGACACCTCAAAGCTCAAGAAATGCATGGGTTAATCAACAAACAAAGTAAAATCTACTCTACTAAATCAAAAGCAAAGGATCGATTCACTTTCGTGGAATTTATGGGTTGCCTCCTACATAGCATCTTATTTATCATTGTGGCACGACGTCCTTCATCTTTTCATGTTGGATCCTCAAGAGAACCATCATTCACCTTTGTGTTCTACACACCTATAACCGAAACCACTTGAAGCTCCATGGGTAGTTTCTCCATTTTGCACATCCAAAAGGACACTTCACCATCATCAACCCAAAATTTCATTTCACCTAGCTCCAAATCAATTATAGCTCTTCCGATTGCAAGAAAAGGTCAGCCAAGGATAATATACACCTCTTGGTCAATTTTGTAATCAAGCATCACTAAATCTGCCGCAATGATGTAATGGCTCACTTTTACTAACAGGTCAAACAAGACCCCAACTGGTCTCTTGATAGACCGGTCTGCCATCAAAAACCTCATTGTTGTTGGAGTTGGGATTCCCAAACCAAGACTATGATATATCACATAGGGCTTGTGTAATACCCCATATTTTTGGGTTAGTCTATGAGCCATCCTTCTTATGTGTATAAGCTATAATCCAAGTGATTCCCATGTGAATACAAGTTTAAAAATCTTTATCCTCATGTTTGATTTTTTTTTGAGGTTATAAATGTTCATAGGAACCACTTAGAGCTAAGTTGAGCTAAGATCATTTGATTTGTTCAAAATTTGTTATTTGATTATACAAGGGTCTACTTTAAATATGTATAACTTTTTATATACATGGAATTTTACAGCTAAATACTCACCAAATTGTATATAATTGAATTATATTTTCAATGATACCGATTTCACCAAAATTCGATACCCGAGTAAAAAGTTATGCCATTTTTCGTGTGAGGCAGTAAGCCGAAGCGATCACAACGCATCGCGTCGACTGTGCCCGACATGAAAAACTGAAGTGGATCCAAAGTTGTTTTACATGTTAATTCAGTTCCTAAAAGGTCTAGGAATACTTTGGTCAATTTCCCTCACCCAAATACGCCCCTAACACTTAATTTCAACCCCAAAAACATTACATACATTATTAATCATCTTTTTTCTCTCCAACAAAACCCTAGCCTCCTCAAAAACACCAAGAACTCCATGAAATTTTCTTTAAGAAATGAATCAAGAATCAAGTTTCCTAATTCAAGAATGATTTCAAGATTGTGTTTCTCCTTCAAGATTAAAGCTTTAAGGTATGTGGGAGTTCATCCATAGGTCCTTTTTCACCCATGGAGCCCAAAACTCAAATTTTAAGTTTAAAGTTATAATCTTTACATGTTCCCATGAATTTTGTTTATAAATTTTCATAAATCTCAAACTTATATCATGTTTCCATGAAATTGTGGGTGATATTAAACCTTACATGTTTAAATGGTATTGTTTGCCAAATTTAAACTCTAATCGATGATTTTAGAGGTGAAATCATGCTATTACTACTATTTTTAACTACTCTTATGCTTAGCCTAAACCATGAATTACAAGTGTTTGATGAAATGCCTATAAGAATTATTTTGAACAAAGGCTCACATATCATGTCCTTAGAGTTTTAGTTTGATTCCATGGTGGATCCTATATTCAAGATAATTAGAAATAATTCCTTATTTTAAGTTCATGTTTTCCACATATTTGATCCTTACATGTTGTGATGAAATGCCCATGTCCTATTTCAAGTGAATTTCATGTAATTTCCCAAATTCACAGTGTTGGTTATGAAACCATGCTATGCTCCCATGTTTTTAAGATATTCCCATGTCCAAGTATTAATCTCCATATGCTTGATAGAATGCCTATGTGAATTGAATAGGGTAATCATGACATGTTACCATGTGTTCTCATCCATGTACAAGTCCATAACCTACAAGTGTTTGACAAAATGTGAATAGGGTAATCATGACATGTTACCATGTGTTCTCATCCATGTACAAGTCCATAACCTACAAGTGTTTGACAAAATGTCTAAATGAAAGCATTATTGAGAATTGAATATTGTTATGCTATTATGATCATGCCATGCTTTACTTTCATGCTATCGAGTCCTAGGGGTATTTAATACACGACAATATAGATGTTTACCTAGAGCCAGTGTCAGTTATAGAACAAAATCAGTCACGTCACGATCAGTAGTACTATCAGTCAGTTACAGAACTCAGTAGAACTCAGTCAGTTACAGACATCAGGAAAATCTCAGTAATCTAAGTATCAGTCTAGTTCAGTTCAGTTTTCAGATCAGACCTCAGTAGTATTCAGTATTCAGTTCAGACCTCAGTAGTATTTAGTATTCAGTTCAGACCTCAGTAGTATTCAGTTCAGACCTCAGTTGTATTCAGTATTCAGTTCAAACCTCTATAGTATTGAGTCAGTTAACAGAATTCAGTAGTATTTCCATAAGTCAACAAAAATCAGTGAACACAGTTCAGTTCAGTTCAGTTAAAAAGTACAAAAAGTAACAGTTCAGTCAAGCCGAGTACGAACTAGGAAATCATTTTAGTGTTTATTCAGATGGGAGTAGGATTCAGCACCGAGTGAACCCAAGGATGGGGACTCACCTGTCAGCAGAGAATGTGATCCTTAGAAGCAATTCTTGCATTCCAGAACTACGTATCCAGCATAGGTTGAGATATCAAACCTGCCAGATGAGGGTTGATGAGGTATTTTAACCTGTCAGATAAGGGTACCACCATTCTCATTAGAATACCTCCCAGATGAAGGTACTTTTTCAGTGTCTTTACTCGTGGCACGGTACTGACACCCTTTCAACTAGGGTTATAGGTGAGACCCTAATCTTTTTAGAAAGGGGCATGTCGGTTAGATGATTACTCCCTACATTTTCAGTTTTAGACTCAGTGTATAACTCAGTTTAGTTCTACAGAATCAGGATTGTTAGATACAGTCACTCAGCTCAGTATAGAACTCAGTTCAATTTTACAGATTCAGGACTGTCAGATACAGTCACTTAGCTCAGTATGAAACTCAGTATAGTTCCACAGAAATAGGATTATCAGATACAGTCCCTCATTTATCAGTAATATAGTTATCAGTAATCCCAGATATCAGTCACTTAGTTATCAGAACTCAGTATTCAGTTCTAGTATATATCTCAGTTACAGTCTTAGTTACAGTCTCAATCACAGTCTCAGTCTAGTAATCAGATCAACAACTCAGTTCAGTTTCAGGTTTGCTTAACCATAGCATATAATCATCAGTTATCCATCTATTAGTATTTTAGTACCTCAGTTTATAGACTATTTCAGAATTATATTATATGTTTGATCTTGTATTCTCAGATAATAAAGTCTTCGCAAATTCATGCTCAGTTACCTCATGTTACTCAGTCAGTCCCTTTCTCATATGCATAATACTCTACAGTTTCAGTCCAGTTTTACATACCCAGTATTTATACAGTATCTATATGTTATCATATTCCAGCTTCAGTTATACTTATATCATTATAGTAAGTTTTGCAGAAACTAAGTATAGAGATTCACCAGCTTATCAGATCATGTTTATTACTCATATTTTAAGATATTTTCATATTTCAGTTTTTTCTAGCTTATTGGTGAGTCTACTTACACTTAGCATGCATGTTTTACGATTACGTATAAAATCAGATTTACTTATTGTATTTACCCCTATATACTCAGTACATTCCAAAAATACTGATTTACACATATTCCTGTGTGTCTACATTTCCTCATAATGTAGGTACCAGTTATCGCCTATGCATCCCGATCAGACAGCTGCAGATTCTAGCCAGCAGGTGATGAGTTCTCCTACTTCGAAAACTACAGAAAATTTTAGTTCATGTACAATTCATTTACTTTCATGTGTATTGATTACTGGTAGTTGGAGGCATGTCTCAACCATCTATAGTCAGTATAGTAGAGGCTTCATAGATGTCAGTCAGAGTCAGTTATGTAAATTTTAGTTTCATTCTTCAGATTTATCAGATTGTAAAGTTTAATCTGTATTGTATCTATTTTAGATCTTTAGTATGACTATGTTTCCGCACAATAAAAAATTATTTACTATGACATAATTCAGTTGCTTAACAGTATGCCAGTTCATGGGTTAACTTGGGATCACTTGTGGTTCCAAGCACCGTGTGACATCTCGGGATAGATTTTCGGGGCGTTACAGCATGAGATTTATACTTGTACCAAGGTCACAAAAAGATTTTTCTAACTTATGTATCCCGATGGTGCATGGAATTGTAAAAGCCCGGGATTCTTTTTGTTTTCTGCTATCGCACTAGTCATGATAGCACTACACCCATGAGTAACTTCAATGGTGTCACCCTCAACAAGCTTCTTTTTCAGCATCAATTTTTTCTTATGCTTAGGGTACTCGAAATCTATTGGATAGACTAAAGTAATGGGATATTAATAGAGAGGTTGCTAAGCTTAGCAATGAATTTCATAAACTTGGCATTGTCCTCCTTCTTTTTAAATATTTGAGAGATGGAGGGGGAACCTTCATGGTAGTCAATAGATAACTTTGCACTTCATCATTCTCAACTACCTTCAAATTTCCCTCTTCATCACACTTTTTCACTTAGCATTGGTTTTTTTTCATTACCTTCTTGAGACTTCAGAGTCTCTCAATTTGAATCAACCATAAGCTTTTTTCACATTATTTTGTTCAACATTGGTCTATTTTTCAACTTCGCCCAAATGATCTCCAAGGGTTTTGCCGCTCCTAATGATTATTGCCAAAACTTGGGCATCATTTTTCAGATTCATAATGGTATCACAAGGAAGGTCCCCCTTTTGTCTAGAATTTAGTTAAGAGGAGATTTGGCCAATTTGAGTCTCCAATTGTTTGATCAGGGCAGAGTGAGATATAACAGTTTGGTTGATTTTCAAAAAGTTGCCTTTCAATTCATGGATCATCTTATCTATTCCCTCCACTCTCATCAAAATCCTTGCTAACACATCTTCGGTCTTGAATTTTTTTATATCAATAGAGTTAGACTCTTTATCCTTTACTTAGTCATGGGGAGGCACATATCGATCATATTTCCTTTCCTTATCTGTCCAATCACGATCTCTATCATGATCATGTTAATCCTTCTCTTTCTCACAATTCGTCCTACCTTAGTTCCCACCTTGTCTTTGATATGTCGGACGGGAACCCCCCAAATAGTTAGCCAAATACTGAATCTTTTCATCAATCCTCTTGGACTCTTCATCATCATAGCCCTTGGATGCAAGGACCTTTACCATTTTTGTGGGTTCACCCATCACATGTTTCGTTAGTAACTCCAATTGTGTCATTATTTTTGTAATGTTTTCCTCCTTCTCTTCATCTCTCTTTCATTACTCTTTATCAATAAAAGAGGTGGTAGCGGATCCTTTTGGTACATCAGTATTACGGGTGTTCCTCCCCAATTTTGTTTAGTGACTTCCTCAAGCAAATTGTAGCCTCATTATAAGACAACTTTATAAGAGAACCCCCAGCCACATTATCTACCACGATTTTGTTTAGTTGAGCCAAAGCCTGGTAGAAAATTTAGAGAAGCATCTTCTCTGGGACCTCGCGGTTGGGACATTGCATGAGTTTTCCATTGAATCTCTCCCACACCTCATATAGAGGTTATCCATTCAATTGAAAAAAATTCATGATTTCTTCACACAATTGTAGCATCTTGGATAGTGGGAAGTACCGGTCAAGGAAGACAATGGTAATTTTATCCCATAAAGTGATTGACCCGGCCGAAAGAGACTGAAGCAACAATACCTCCTCACCCGTTAGAGAAAATGAAAAGAGGCACAATCGTATGGATTTTTTTGATATATTTGCAATATCGAAGGGGGCACAAACTTCTTCAAATGCAAGTTGGGGTCTTCATAAGCTTTCCCCCCAAAGAAACCCTTCATTTGAAGCATGTGCAACATAACACTCGTGATATGAATTACCCCATTCCCATTATTAGGTAGGATACGAATAGCACTTGCACATCCAAAATTATAGAGTTTCTCCTCGTCATCAAGAGGACCATCAAAAGTCCCGGCATTACTTGCATTGTCACTCATTGTACCATGGATACTATTGAGATTACCGAAAAGTAAAAAATCAACAACTAAAATAAATACATACGACTATAAGTATACCCAAAGAAACAATCAACACTGCACAAGTGAAAACTAAATTTCACTCCCCGGCAACGACACCATTTTCATCACGCTCACCTATTCCATTGCTTTGGTAGAGGATGATCATTGTCAATAAATCTCAACTTACATTGAGGTCGAATCCTCGAGAAGTGGAATAAGTCTTCTAGTCTTATGAATGTTAATAGCTACTAAGAAGATACTAGTAATGTAAATAAAGTAAAATACATGAATTAAAATGGGGGGATTGGTTTTGGAAAGTGATTTTACCAAAGTCTTTTCAGGCTAACAAACTAAAGGTAACAATTGTGATTGAAACTTTCATATGAGACGAATCTTGGGATTATGTCTTCGTAGGGGCAAATTATGCATGGGTTCATGATAATTGAATGCAAGTTTTATTCATCAACTACATGGGTAAGCTAGGTTAGGAATTCTTGAGGCTAGCTTGTCAACAAAACTAATAGATTATCATCCATGAACCCTTTCGGATACCTCATAGATGTGAAAATTAAATCCAACTAATACCTCAATTGGGCATCCCTATTTCTAGGAAGATGTCCAAGACCTAGCTAATTCTCAACTCACCCTTATTACTAAGATAGTGAAAAGAGAACAAACTACATCTACCCTTGTTCACTATTGCCTTGCCACCCACATCCCTATTTTAAGGATGATATATGATCCAAAAGTTCACTAACATTCCTCTTTCAAGAATGATGTGGGCTTTTGAGAAATTGGAATTTTTACCCACAAATCCATTTTGGGAATTTGGGATTTTCACCCACAAATCCCAACTAAGTCAAGCAAGCATTAGTAAAAACCACAATCAATGACTAAGAATCTACACTAATAAATCTCAACCCACACATATTTGCACCCCATTTTGACATAATCACAAGATAAATTGTTTAGCTACCCATGAAATTAAGAAGAAGAAATATACCAAAAGGATCATTCAATGCATCCATAGAGATTGAAAGTAAGAAAGATTCTTCAATTCAACTTCAATTTCACTAAATTCAAATTAGAAATTCAAACACAAGAGTTTCCCCAAATTAGTAGGGTTACAAAATCTCCTAATTCAATTGTTCCAAAGTCTAGCATGCCAAAATAGGAAAGGGTTTTTGCCTTATAAGGAATTTGGGGTCGGCTATGTAAAATTATAGAATTGCCCATGGGCATAAACCCGAGTCACCGCGATCTTACCGCTAGTACCGCGACCGCAACTCCGCGATTACATTGAATCTATAGCGATCGCAAGTTCTCACTTATATTGACTATCCACAATCGTGGTCCTCTAACCACGATCTCGGTAACTGAGATCACTTCCTGCTCAGGGCTTTCCAACTTTTGCACTTCTATTTTCTTATTGATCTATTTTAAGCTCAATTTTATATCTTTCCTTCTTATCACATATAAACCTGCAAAATGTGGAAATTAATGCATTCAACTAACAAAGTTATCTTATTCATACCTTCAAATCATAGAAGTGTGCACAACTTTGGGGGTAAATGAGTGGTAAATTTATCACTCATCAAAGGTGGAATTTTAAATTCCCAATCAATGGGCAGTCGACGGGTGTAGGAATAGAGGACGTTTGGATACGTATACCAGTTGTTTTTTATGTGAATAGAAGTGTGTTGTATCTTTTAATTAATTGAGTACATCAAACGATGGTTCAATGCATAGATTGGAGTGATATGGCGGTAAAAAGACCTACATAATGTGTTTGATGAATAATCATATATCTTTTAGAATTTCTTTACTCGACGAAATGAAAGATATAACATAGATTAACCTGGTCTACAATAGACAATGAATATAGTCAACTTACAACTGAATATTAAATTCTATAGAAATACATCTAACTTGAGTGACAAAAGAAGAAAAAAAATCTATCTAATAGTTCTTAGCCATGCTCTATGTGGTTCTTTTGTGACCGACTTTCTAGCATGTTGAACACTTATTCCTTCTTTTGGACTTGAAAGTTTCACCGATGTCTTTAACGCATTTGAATATCTTCCTTCCGAGTTTAGGATCATAGGGGTAGAAGAATCTTTGTGTCTTGTAATTCCTGTGGTACAATCTATTCAGAATCTAGAAGGACAACATTAATAGATTCACAGTGCAAAGAGGTAAGTTTTAATTTTATGAATAGTCAAAAAGTACTCGTAGATGGAATAACCATAACCTTTGCAGTGCCATACATTGATCGCAAAGCAGTCATCGCATGTTCGCACGAAAGTTTCACAAAGTCATATTTCCTACAAGAACAAGTCTTTTCCAAGAGATTGACCTTGGCATTAACACTGCTATCAAATATGGTGAATTAGTCGAGATCCCCATTCACATTAGTCACATATAAGTAATCTCTCGCGCTCTTATTATCCCTTAAGATCTTTTCTGCACAAGGCATAAATTTGTTATTTGAACTGCCGATAAATGCATGCCGCTCCCTGAACTTTTCACCAAATTTTTTTAGCAATCAAATTAAATATGCATGACATTGGGTACTCTCGTTCATCAGTTAACAATGTGTTGAGTGACTCAACGATGTTTGTGGTCATTATTTCGTATCTATTATGGAAGTATGCTATACTCCACTTCTCAAAACCAAGCACATTTTCAAGGATATGTATTGCCTCGGGGCATTTATCCTTGAATTCCGCAAAATGTTCACTAAACTTATTAAAACAATAAACCTTTACCATATCGTAGAATAGATAAAGACGTTCTCCACAATGTTGATTTACTTAAATATTTTCAGCGAGGTGCCTTATGCAAAGTCCATGATGCGCACGATTGTAAATACGGGACAAGGCATTAGCGATTCTATTGTGTCTATCGAATATGACACATAAATCTGGATCATCATCTACAATAAACTTCAAATTATCGAAGAAAAAGGTCCAAGAAGCATCGTTATCTTTATTTACAATACAAAAAGTCATTGGATAAATATGATTTTCGGTGTCCTGTGCGACGACGTTCAACAACACACTCTCGTACTTGCCATAAAAATGTGTGCCATCTATGGAAGTTACCTTTCTTATGTGGTCATATCCACATATTCAAGCTCTAAAAGCTAAAAAGTAGTACACGAAGGATCCATCCATCTTGTTAACTATGATTGAATAAGAAGAAACGAGTTTCAATGACTCGGCCATGTAGGAAAAATCTGACAAGAAAGAATATTTGTGCTTCGGTGTCTCATGAACAATGTTCTTCACAATTACACTTCCTTTTCAACACATCCAATAGGTTGCCTTGCAATGCATCTCCCTAAACATAATCCTCTGAATTTCTCTTATTCTTGGATCCTTACCATCATAAAAATGATTTACACATAGTGAAGCAATGATCTCGGATGATATTTTCATATGTCTACCCGTGATGTGTTCAACATCACAAGTGTGGACCCTAACATACTTGTATATGTGAAATCTGTTCGAGCATTTATACTTCATTGCCTGCAACAACCAACCACAACCATGAGATACATATTTCACCTTCAAGAATTTGCTAAAATTCTTCTCCATAATAAAATCAAAAGACTGCCTCACTGAAACTTCGTCTAGTAGTATTTTCAGCTCTTTCTTGTTGTTGAATATTTGTTCAAGACAGAAATTAGTTTTATCAGAGAAGGAATGACTTGGTTATGATCCCGATCCATAATCTTCTTCAACATATTTCAAGTTCAATGAATCATTTTCTATATCCATAGAATCATCTTCCATATTCATTGGATGATCGCAATCGTTCTCATATTCATTCAAATCATCATCAAATGTTGGGCGCCGAGGTGGGGGTAGTGATAAATTCAACGGTTCTTCAAAGGGCCTCTCAACTATATTTATTCTTAAAATAGGCCTAGAGCCATCAACACCAACATCCATCATATACAAGAAAGTTTATCATTAGTTATGATCATAGGATGCACTTTTTTACTCGAATTCATTAAAAAACTAATCACCATATTGCTTGGTCGCAATCTAAATCCCCGCTCTCTATTATACTTGCAACCAAGTTGTCGTATGAACTATTGCGGTGAACTACAGTTGGAAATGTTACCTTAGTAAAAGATTTTCAGTTCCAACGTTTAGGAGTCTCCTTCCATTATCCCATGAAATCACTTAAAACAAGAACAAACTCTACAATAAATATCCTAGAATTACACTTTAGTCGATCCTCAATTATGCTACTGGTATATGTCTAGTATATGAACGAGCGATGACTGGCAAGATATCTGTACAAAATAGTTAAATTGCAAATATTGCTTCTAATAAACTATCGTTGGGTTTATGGAATAGAGAAATGAAGTTGGAGTTGCCTGAGCTATTGTAATGTACTTTCTAAAGAGGTTTTGAGTAATATGAGTATTTGGAAGCTTTTTAACAATGGTGGGAAGTGTGTTTGAGAAGATAATAAACAAATGGGGTAACAATGGATGCAATAGACAAGATTATGATGTTTGAAGACTGATTTTTCAACTTGAAAAGAAGAGATGATGGCATCATAAATAGTGGTATTTGGCAAATTTTTTTCCAAGACTTGTGTCTAAATGACAAACAAAATTTTCAAAATGGGTATTTGGCAATTTAGCCCTACTCAGATGGATACTCAACTTGAGATTTAATACTCGTAACCTCTATACTAGCTACTACTTCGTCCAACTTCTTCTTCCTATCCAACCATCAACTATTCAACGCAATCATCTTCAAAAAATGGCTTCATCCACAGCTATCCATATCTTTACAATCTCCATTCTTATAAACAACCTTTTACAAACAACTCTCATTAAAATATGATCTTCCCTAGTATATCTCACTACCCTTAAACTCCTTCTTAACATATCTTTCCAAAAATGTCTTAGGCCTCAACACTACAGTGTATTTCTTCCCGTCCTAAACCACATGGATTTTCAATTTATCAAAATTAGCACTATGATAATTCACCAAACTCTAAACCACCAAAAAAGTTAACGTCAATGGAAAGAATCCAGAAGTGATACAAAGGTCTAGAATTTTGATCACTCCATCCAATTACTAAACCCAGTCCAATAGAAGATGTGTCAACCGAATTAGTCAGTTGCATGTGGGTGGTATTAGTCGATGGTGCTAAAATATTAAGGTTGAAGTCAGCAACGAAGTTGGCTAGGAGGATGTCATTATCGAAGTCTGGGAACAAAAAGAATGTATTTTGATGTCGATGATGATATCCTCCTAGATGACGTCGTTGCTGTCTCCATCCTTGACATTTTGACACCGTCGACTGATACCCACATTATACAACCGACTAATTTGGCTGACTCATCTTTGACAAGACCAGGTATAGTATCTGGACCGAGCGATAAAAACCCTAGACCATTGAATTACTTCAGGAATCTTTTGGTTGACGCCTACTTTTTTGATGGTTTGGAGTTTGGTGAATCATTCATAGTGCTTATTAGATTAGAACGGGAAGAAACAGACAACAGTGGTGAGACATAAGGCATTTTTAGGAATATATGTTAGGAATGAGTTCAAGTGTTGTGGGATATATTGGGGAAGGTCATATTTTATGATAGTGATTTGCATAAGGTTGTTTACAGGGATGGAGATTGTGAAGATACAGAAAGCAATGAAGCGAAGCCAGTTTTGTTTGAAGATGATACGTGTCAATGATTGGACACAGGAAGAGAAGCTAGACGAAGTAGTAGCTAGTACAGAGGCGACGGATTTTAAGTCTCAAGTTGAGCATCCATTTCAGCAAGTTAAATGTGTGATTGACATTGTTGGGTAAAAGATTAGGACTGTAGTAGGAGGAAACTTTTAATTGGGATAAATATATCCATTTAATTGCCACGTAGGTGTCATGTAGACAGTAAGGGTAGGGACATGGAGTTAACATTCTAAGGGTAAATATGTGTTGAAAGTTGGACGGTAAGGACAAATATGTCAAAATATTGCGATGAAGGGATAAATATACCCTTTTTTCTGAGGATATAGAGAAACATGACCATTTTCTGCTAGCAATCATTTTATGTGAATTAGTTGTCAGGTTGAAGGAACTAAGTTTATTATCTTGGTAAAAAATTTGGAATTATGAACAAGGGTTGTGGTAGAGTAGTAAGTACTCCGTCATCCTTAACCAGATTTTTCGTATTCGAGTTCCCTTGGGTACAAAATCACCTTTGTTAATTAGCGCTTTATCACCTAAATATGGGACTTACGAATCTGAATTTAGTCGAACTCTAATGCAGGTACCGGGCACCAAATGAAAAATAACAAAAAATGGGTTTTGATCTATGAGGTGTTTGGCTGAAAATATTAGATAAAATAATGATAAATATTTTCGTACAACAATTAAGGGATTATCTATCTCATACATATAATGTGACTAGATGAGATAGATAAATCTTAGTTATAATTTTGGATTATGATCTCAAGATATGACCTGATTTTGAACTAAATAAGTAAAGATAAAGATTGATGAAACTTATGATCATCAACATGTACTAATATTGTATTGGTATAAAATTATATCATTAAGAATAATAAAAACTTTAATTTTGAATTATTTTTTAACATAAAACTATATGAGTTTTACTTGCATCACTCACACCTTCTAAAAAAGAACATAGAAACAAAAGAGGAAGATAAAATGAGAGAGGGAGCAAATCATATGTACAATACTACAGATTTTACGTGGGTAAACTTAAATCAAGCAACATGAATATGTTTTTAATAGAACACATACAAATATAAATTAAAAATATATTTTTCATACCAAACATAATTAAAAACAAAATTTATAAGAGCATAAAGGAGAATTATATACTAAAATCTGGAGTCGCCCCAAATCTCTTTATACTTCATAATTAATGTTATATATAGAATTCAAACTTGCAAAATACTATCCATAAAGAGAGAAAAATATTATAGCTAAGCCATATATTGAATCAATTTTATTCAAAAAAATTGAAAAAGAAAAACATAACATACCTCACCATTTCAGCCAGACAGAGAAAGAATTGCAGATAAAAAATCTTGCCTCTTACTTCTCAAATTTCAAATATGAGAAATTAAATGACATCCCAAATTTATTTTGATTTGAAAAAGGAATTAATTTTATTTTTTGATTATATTCTTATTATAATAATCTGATCTTAATTAATGTGGTTGACTCCAAATTTTAAAATTCATCTTTAGAAAGTTGTTTCACCAAAATTTTTGAGGCAAAGACATGCATATATTTTTAATAAAACACACACAAAAAAAAATTAAAAATATATTTTCTTATACCAGGTATAAATTTAAAAAAAAATTATAAGAGGATTAAGGAGAATTATATACTAAAATCTGGAGTCGGCTCAAATCCCTTTATACTTCATGATTAATGTTGTATAAAGCATTCAAACTTGCAAAATACTATCCATAAAGAGATGAAATTTTTAAAGGTAAGTCATATATTGAATCAATTCTATTCCAAAAAATTGAAAAAGAAAAATATAACATATCTCATCATTTTAGCCAGACAGAGAAAAAACTATAGATAAAAAGTCTTGTCTCTTGCTTCTCATTTATAGATTTCAAATATGAGAAATTAAATGACATCCCAAGTTTATTTTGATTTGAAAATGAATTAATTTGCTTTTTTGAGTATATTCCTATTGCAATAATCTGATCTCAATTAATGTGACTGACTCCAATATTTAAAATTCATCTTTAGAAAGTTGTTTAATCGATATTTTAGAGGCAAAAACATGAATATATATAAATTAAAAATATTTTTTTTTCATACCAAATATAAATTAAAAATAAAATTTATAAGAGGATAAAGGAGAAGTATATACTAAAATCGGAGTCGACTCAAATCTCTTTATACTTCATGATCAATGTTATAACATTCAAACTTGCAAAATACGATCAACAAAGAGAGAAAACTATAAAAGCTAAGCCATATATTGATCAATTCTATTCGAAAAAATTGAAAAAGATACCTTGTCATTTCAGCTAGACAAAGAAAGAACTTTAGGGGTGTGTTTGGTATGATGGAAAATATTTTCTAGAAAATATTTTTCCATTTTTTCATGTTTGGTTATTAAAAAATTTTGAAAAAATATTTTCCAAGGTGACTTATTTTCCATCATTTGAGGGAGAATAACTTCCCTAATAAGTCAAGGGAAGTCATTTTTCAATAAAACATTTGAGATCTTACGCGTATACACTCCTTTTCTTCACCCCAACAAAATCAATAGCGCACCCACAAGCAGATCATCGCTATCTTCAATTTAGGACTTTCTCCCCTCTCTCTCTCTTCTCCCCATTGCAAGAATTTCAAAGGTATGTCCATAACTAATTTCTTTTATAGTGCTTGGTAAAAAATTTCTGAGATTTTTTCTCTTTTGCTTATTTGGGTTTCTGATTTGAGGCTAATTTTGTTCAAAAATTGAAATTTGAATTTCTGATTTGAGTTCAATTTTACTCAAAAATTGAAATTTGGGTAGTTTAACGGAATGACTTGTTTGACGAAAATGCTTTGAATAGTTTGACGGAATGACTTGTTTATCGGAAATGCTATGAAATGCTTTGAGTAGTTTAACGGAATGGCTTATTTTTTACTTAATTGTGCGACTTGAAACTGAGAATTCCAGAAATAGAGTTTGTTTATCCTTAAGGTCTTTACAACTGTAAATTATAAATTTTTTAAATTTTTCCCATCATTTTTTTTTGTTTCCTGGTGTTTTTCTACTCTTTGACTTGCACAAAGTAACTTGCAAAAGCTGTAATTGTAAATTTTGTTAAATTATCTAAACAGTCTATTCCAAGTTATAAGCTTCTCTATTTTAAGCATTAAATATGCCTCGAGTATAATATCTCTAACATCCTATGGTTAATCGATAAATGAATGTGCTGCTGTATTCGAGAACTCTATAACTAATTTCTCTAACAATCATTTTTGTTAGCTTCAATTATTAGGGAGGTCATCATCAAAGCAGTGGTCTATGTAACTATAAAATTTGTTGTTACCTTTGGCACTAAAAGTTATTGCTGAGAATTGTTTTTCCACCATTCTCCTTGTTCTCCTCTCATTTCTGAATGAACTTGACCAGTCTTGAGGAGAACTAAAGTTTACTTGGAATTTTCCACCCCCCCTCTTAAACTAGAGGTAATTGACTGTTTATAAATTATAATATCGAAAAAGTTCTTATGTAGCTTAGTTTACCAACTGAAAGATAAATCTCTCAGTGTAAGATGATAAACAACATACTTCCTAATCAAAATTTTAAAGTTGATCAAACAACATGTTCCGAGAGGCTTTTCTTCGATATTGTTTTCTCCAATAAACCAAACAGCATGATAAACAACATGCTCCCTAACCTTCAGCGAGAACAATATGCTCCGATATTGTTTTCTCCCTGCATTTCTCCTCCATATCCTTTTCCCTCCCAGCTCAATTTTCTTCTGCCTCCCTCTTCTACCACTCTCTTTCTTCATCACACATTATACTTGCAGTTCTAGCACTATTATGTTGCATACATAAGTTCATTCCTTCATCTCCTTTTACAATTTCAATCTCTGGAAAGAAGTCTAAGGGACATCCAAGATGGTCTTAACTAACTCGATACTTGCATAAGAGTAAGACTATGGTACAAATTTTAAGTATCTATATTTATTTCATGGAACAAATAAACCATCACCACAAAGCACAATACAATTCATTTTACGTACAATACAATTGTTGGTGCAGCATAAAATCTTGGTCAAAATATGAGGAGGAAGTCCACAAAAAGCTGATGTTGGGTTTACTAGTTCTACTCCAGCAACTAGTTTGATATGCATCTTTTTCAACTTTCAACAACCATTGACATTACTTCTCTTGATTCTGAAATTAATACTATGCTATGTTTATTTTTTTGGAGAAGACAACGATTAAGGATTAGGATCTGGTGCCTAAGTATGTATAAGAAAAAGCTTAAATCACTATTTTCTGTTGTGCATATGTTAAGACTTCTTACCATACTTATAAAAAGATTTTTAATCCTAATGCCACCTTCTGTGAGTGGATAATTGTGAATGATCTTTCATACTACTGGATTTTGAATGCTACCTATCCAGTAGTGGATAATTGTGAATGATTTTTAATCCTAATGCTACCTAGTTGTGAATGATCTTTCATACCACTGGATTCGTTACTAACAATTACTTATTGTACTTGTAAGGGTATGTTTAGGTTACATTAACCTATTAGAACCAAATAAATTTGACACCAAATTTTTTCTAATCTTTGTATTGTAGGCATATCCCAATCATGACAAGTTTATCAACAAAAACATTGAAATGTTTGACGAAATGTCTCTTGTGTGTGAAAATGATCGGGCTAGGGGAGATTGTGCTAAATCATTTGAAGATATAGATTTTGATAGTTTTTCTGAGAAAGATAATGATAATGACCTTGAAGGACCATCCATCGAAAAGGATGTGTAAGTAACCAAAGCTTCTTAAATCAAGGCAAGTCGCAAAAGAAAACGTTCTTTTGAGGTGCAAGAAGTCGTAGGTGATATATCAATAAAGTTTGGAGAAGTGGTGATGGCAATCGGTAGAAGGGTTGATAGTCGTCTAGATGTGACAAAGTTGTATGAAGAAGTTATGGCAATGGAAGATTATAATGAAGAGTTCCTCGGTGATGCTTTTGATTATTTGGTGCAAATCGACACTTTAGCTAAGGCATTCATGGTCAAAAATCAAAATCTTCGTAAGGTGTGGTTGGAACGATTCAAGCAACAACAACAGCGACACCTATTGGTTGGTTTAGCTTCATAGAATTTGGAAGCAACTATTATTCACATGCTTTTTTTTTTATAATGTTTCGTGTATTTGCTTCCAAACTTCTATCTTTTCTTTTGTTTTTGATAATGTATCGTGTATTTGCTTCCAAACTTCTCTCTTTTGTGCTAATTATGTAAGTAATAGTTGCTAGCGTCTTGTAATATTTTGATACTAGATATTGATATTATTTGCTATACTTAAATTAGTTCCGATAAAATGTTGAGTTTCCTGATATACTAATTAATTATTTAGTAGTATTTTTCAAAAAATATTTTTTCCTCTCACCAATCAAACAACTAAAAATATTTTTTAAAAAAATATTTTCTATTCACCAACCAAACACCATACAATATTTTTCAGAAAATATTTTTCACCCACCAACCAAACATGAGAAAATAAGTCGAAAATCAACTTATTTTCCATGAAAATATTTTCCATGGAAAACATTTTCCATCATACCAAACACACCCTAGATTAAAAGTCTTGCCTCTTACTTCTCATTTATAAATTTCAAATATGAAAAATTAAATGACATCCCAAATTTATTTTAATTTGAAAATGAATTAATTTCTTTTTTTTTAATTATATATCTATTACAATAATCTGATCTTAATTAATGTGGTTGACTCCAAATTTTAAAATTCATCTTTAGAAAGTTTTTTCATTGATATTTTCGAGGCACAAACATGAATATATTTTTGCTAGAAGACACGCAAATATATATTAAAAATATTTTTTTTTCATGCCAAACATAAATTCTTAACAAAATTTATAAGAGCATAAAGGAGAATTTTATACTAAAATCTAATGTTGACTCAAATCCCTTTATTTTTCATTATTAATGTTATATATACCATTCAAATAAAATAGTATCCATAAAGAGAGACAAATATAAAACTAAGTCATATATTGAATCAATTCTATTAAAAAAAAAATAAAAAACAAAAACTTAAATCTCAACTCACATCATTTTCTTAGTCCAATTACTCCAGTATTCTGTCCTATAGAAATCCTTTCCTCTACAAAATCAAAATATGATAAATTCACTCTCTACTATAAAAGATCTTGTTAATTATAAGCAAGCTACTTCACATAAGGGATGTAAGGAAGCTATGGATATTGAACTTCAAGCACTAGAACTAAATAAGACTTGGAATGTTGTTCAACTACCTTTGGGTAAAAAGGCTTTACCTTGTAAGTGGGTCTACAAGGTGAAACAACGTCTTGATGAGAGCGCAGAAAGATTGAAAGCTAGGTTAGTTATAAGGAGTGATATTCAGAGAGAGAGAATAAATTTTAATGAGACATTTTCATAGATGGTAAAGATGACTATTATTAAATGTCTTTTTACTATAATGGTTAAGAAGAGATGGAGACTTTATTAATTAGATGTTAACAATGCTTTCTTACATGGTAACCTAGATGAGGAAATATACATGAAGTTCCCACCTAGTACATAACCACCCTCATCATCGCATGTCTATAAGCTTAAGAAATTTATTTATGGACTTCGTCAAGCTTTTAGACAATGGTTGTCAAAGTTGATAGGTGCGCTCAATTTCAAAGGATTTACTCATTCTCTTAATGATTACTCTTTTTTAATTAAGAAATTTGACTCAGCTATTTTTATTCTTGCAGTTTATGTAGATGATCTTGTATTAACAGAGAATCACACCACAGAGTTGAACTCCGTAAAATAGTTTCTACATAAGAAAATTTGAATCAAAGATTTTGATACATTACAGTCGTTTTTGGATACAAAAAAAATTTATATTTTGGCAAAATAATTTCAACACAAGTTCAAGAATAAATCAAGAACACTTATGAAGTTTTCAACACCTTTAACACAAGATAAAAAACGATCTTTCAAAGATGTCTATTTTCAGTATTTTAAAGAAAATTAGATGAAGCAGAAAAACTCAAGTCCTCCAAATTCTGGAGTGTCCTTAAGGAAATAATTTCCCTCTAATACCCGTGGTTGCGGAATTTTCTTCTCAGGTTAAAATGGCTTAACAATACGACTGTATTGGTACCTCAAACGATCGAATTCTCTTCGAACTCATTCAACATTTAGATGATCACACTGTGTATTTTAGAAGACAAAAAATATTTTCAAGTGCATAAAATTCGTACTAAACTTGTGAAAAAAATACAGGTTTATATAGCCATTAAGTGTCAAATCTGAAAGGTGGCAATGGTTCACCGGAAAGGTGTATCCTTTCTAAACAGTCATGTCTGTCCATTCGAAAGAGTGTGTCTCTACCGAACAACCACAACCATCTGAATAGTCATACCTTTTACCAAAATAATGTGTCTTTTACTCGAAGAGTTGTGTCCCTTTAAAGCAACTTTTTATTTTTCCTTCACACCAATTGAATCTAACAATCACCCACATGAATGGGGAATGTATACTCTTTGTAAAACTTTACGAACAAGTATGTGATCATCAAGCAAAGGCTGATTGCATCTGGATAAGTAGATTTTCCTTTGAACTTTCTGTAGTGAACATGGATCGAATGGACTCGGTCAATCAGTAGATTTGGTATATTTGAACCGTCAAGATTTAATGTACACCTAGACAACACAGTCATACAACCATCTTTTTACCATATATGGTTCTCACGATTTTGTTTATTTCAGCCATGAATACGTCTCCGTCTCATGAGAGCTTAGAGAATAGGCCTTTACTAACATTCTCCTTGAAGCGGCTTCCACTTCACCCTCACATAGGTCATTTCTAAATATTCAATCCTATAGATTAAACTATTTGGTCAAATCTTTCAAATTTAGATAATCATTAAAAGACTTTACACCATAAGTCTTATCCTTGTTTACTAAACATTGTCTATATCATGAGAATGGGTTGGGTATATTGACAATATTAAACCTGTTAGACACAACCTGATCTCCTTGAACCTAGCTCTTGGCATCTCCAGTCTGCTAGGTAGTGTTACCGCCATGGTGACTTGTCCTAGGTCGTAAACCCATTTCCTTGGATGTCCTCTCAACTCTTTCTCTAGATAGACCTTTTGTAAATGGATCCTATATATTATCCTTTGACTTTACATAGTCAACAGTGATAATTTCACTAAAGAGAAGTTCTCTAACGGTATTATGTCTCCGTTTTATGTGATGATATTTACCGTTGTACATCATGCTCCCTGCCCTACCTATTGCAGCTTGACTATCACAGTGTATACATACTGGTACCAATGGTTTGGGACAATAAGGAATATCTTTTAAGAAATTTTGGAGTCATTCTGCTTCTTCACCGGCTTTATCCAATGTGATAAATTCAGATTCCATTATAGAGCAAGAAATATATATCTGTTTGGGTGATTTTAAAGAGACTGCTCCTCCGCTTATAGTAAATACATATCCACTCATGGATTTTACTTCATTCGATCTGGTGATCCGATTTGCATCACTAAATCCTTCAAGTACCGCAGGATATTTATTATAATGTAAAGTATAGTCTTGAGTGTATTTAAGATACTCCAAAACTCTTTTCATTGCCATCTAATGAGTTTTATTGGGATTACTCGTGTACTGACTCAACTTACTAATAGCACATGCTATGTCTAGTCGTCTATAATTCATGATATACATTAAACATCCCAACACTCTTGCGTATTTCAACTGTGAGTCACTTTCACCCTAATTCTTTTGAAGTGTGAAGCTCACGTCTAATGGAGTCTTGGCAATACCAAACTCCAAATACTTGAATTTGTCAAGTACCTTTTTTGATGTAATGAGACTGTAACAATGCTAACCCTTGTGGAGTTCTATGGATTCTTATTCCTAAGATCACATCCGCAACTCCAAGCTCTTTCATATCAAACTTGGTCTTGAGCATTCATTTTGCAGCATTTATGTCAAAAATATCTCTACTGATGATCAACATATGATCCACATACAAACAAACAATGACTTGGTGATTTGGAGTGTCTTTAATGTAAACACATTTATCACATTCATTTATCTTGAACCCGTTTGCCAACATGGTTTGGTCAAATTTTGCATGCCACTGTTTAGGTGTGTTTTAGTCCATAAAGTAACTTAACAAGTTTACACACCTTATTTTCTTTTTCTAGAATGACAAAACCCTCAAGTTGTTCCATATAGATTTCTTTCTATAATTCTCCGCTTAGGAATGCTGTTTTCACATTCATTTGATGGATTTCAAGACCATATACCACCGCCAAGGCAATTAACATTCGAATTGACATTATCCATGTTACTGGCAAGTATGTATCAAAGTAATCAAGGCATTCTTTCTATTTGAAGCCTTTTACCACTAGTCTTGCCTTGTATTTGTCAATAGTACCATCCGTCTTCAATTTTCTTTTGAAGATCCATTTAGAACCTTAAGGTTTATTTCCTGGAGGAATATAAACCAATTCCTACGTATGGTTGCTTAAGATTGAGTCAATCTCACTATTGACTACCTCTTTCCAAAAGGATGAATCTGAAGATGTCATCGCTTCTTTAAATGTTTTAGGCTAATTTTCTGAGAAAAATATTATAAAATCTGATCCAAATAAAGTTGACGTTCTTTGACGTGTACTACATCTTGGATTCTCATCATTATGTACATCCTCACTTGGTTTATCTCTAGGTCATTTAGACCTCCCACTAGACTGTTCATGTCTAGTTTTATACAGATAAATGTGTTCAAAGAATTCAACATTATCTGATTCAATTACTATATTTTCACTGATATCCGGATGTTCGAATTTACGAACTAAAAATCGACATGCTTTACTACTTTTAGCATATCCTATAAATACACAGTCCACTATCTTAGGTCTTATCTTTACCCTTTTAGGCATAGGAACTTGGACATTCGCTAGACACCCCCACACTTTGAAATATTTTAAGTTGGGTTTCCTTCCTTTCTATTTTTCATATGAAATTGATTGTGTTTTACTATAGGGCACTCTATTGAGTATTTGGTTAGCTGTAAGGATAGCTTCCCCCACAAGTTTTGCGGTATATCTAAACTTATAAGTAAGACATTCATTATTTCCTTAAAGGTTTGGTTTTTTCTTTCCCAATTCCATTAGATTGAGATGAATACAATTTCGTAGTTTGGTGGACAATTCCATTCTCTACACATATCTCTGCAAAGGGAGATTTATATTCTCCGCCCCTATTACTTCTTATAGTTTTGATCTTTTTCTCTAACTGATTTTCAACTTCTATTTTATATCGCCTAAATGCATCTATTGCTTCATCTTTACTATTTAGCAAATAAGCATGACAATATCTAGTACAATCGTTAATAAAAGTTATAAAATACTTTTTCCACCACGAGATGGTGTTGACTTCATATCACAAATGTCAGTGTGTATTAAGTCAAGGGGATTGGAATTCCTTTCAACGGACTTATACGGATGCTTATCATACTTTGATTCCATACACGTTTGACATTTTAATTTATTGCACTTAAAGTTTGGCAAAACTTCTAAGTTAATTAGTTTTTGCAATATTTTATAATTGACATGTCCTAATCGTTCATGCTACAAATCATTAGAATCAAGCAAGTATGAAGAAACTGAACTCTTATTGATTTCAACATTCATTACATTCATTTTGAATAGGCCCTCAGTGAGGTAGTCCTTTCCTACGTACACTTCTCCTTTACTAAGTATAATTTTTCTGGAAATAAATACACATTTGAATCCATTTTGGTATAGAAGTGATACAAAAATCAAGTTCTTCCGTAACTCCGGTACATACAGGACATTGTTCAAAGTCAACACTTTGCTTGATGTCATTTTCAGGAAGACTTTTCATGTTCCTTCAACCTTTACAGTTGCGGAGTTGGCCATATATATCTTCTCTTCACCATGAGTTGGAGCAAAAGCAGCAAACAACTTCTTATTTGCACAAATGTGGAGGGTGGCACTGGAATTCATCCACTACTCTTGAGGATTTCCCACAAAGTTGCATTCAGATAACATGTCACACAGATCGTCCACTTCTTTCTTGGATTCAGTCATATTTTCTTAGTCCTTTTTTTTGTCTTTCTTTTGGGCACGACAATCCATTGACTTGTGGCCAATCTTGTCACAGTTAACACATTTTTCCTTGAATTTCTTCTTAGGTTGATTTCTTTCCTATCCATCTTTCTTCTACTTTTTGGAGTTGTTGTGGTTTTCTACGATATTTACTCCACTTATTGCAGAGTTTCCTTTCGACCTTCTTTCTGCGGCTTTGTTATCTTCTTTAATGCGCAGTCTTACTATAAGATCTTCGACTGACATCTCCTTTCGCTTATGTTTTAAGTAGTTTTTGAAGTCCTTCCATATAGGTGGTAACGTTTCTATTATCATCGTGACTTGAAACTCCTAGTTCACGATCAAACCTACAATAAATTTTATGTGAACATCAAGAACATTTTTAATATGTTCAACTAAGGTATTCATCAAACTCATACCTTCCGCGAGGAGATAGTAGACGATCACTTACAGTTCCTGGACTTGAGATACAACAGACTTGTTGTCAATCATTTTAAACTCAAGTAATCTTGCAACGAAGAACTTCTTGGTTCCAAATCCTCAGTCTTGTATTTTCTTTATAGCGCACCCCACAATTCTTTTGCCGTCTTTGTTCCACTATACACGTTGTATAGTTCATCTTGGACACCATTCAGAATGTAATTTCTGCATAGGAAATCAAAGTATTTCTGCGCCTCCATAATGACAAATTTCTTCTAGTTTGATGTTCTCTCGGGCACCTCTGGAGCTTTTTCAGATGTGAATCTTTGAAGGTATAGAGTTGTAAGGTAGAAGAACATCTTCTGTTGCCACCTTTTGAAATCAACACCCGTGAATTTTTTGGGTTTCTCCGTTGGTGTCATTGCCCGCGGAGCACTCGTACAACTCATTGTGGCAAAATTAGTTGCTGCCACAGTCGTTGCAGCATCATTTACTTGACTGTCAGAAGTAATTTTTCTGTCACAACAAGACAGTAAATATTAGTATATCGAAATACTACTTATAAAGTTTCAACAACTTTAAACATCCCTTGTTTCTAGTTTAACGATGAAGTTTTTATGACTTTCAATCGTCAACCAAATGACCTCTAACTTGTGATGAAGATTTTATTTCTTCAAATCACTTGTCAAGTTCAAATGGAGCAGAAAGCTTAAAGCTTTAATCACCAGAAACCAAACAATACAGATTATGAAAAAAAAACTTTAGTGAAAAGAAAATTATACCATACAAGCAATATATATATATATATATATATATATATATATATATATATATATATATATAGTTCTACTTATTTCCTTATGATTGTTGTTTTTGGGTACACAAAAATTTGTATTTTGGCAAAACAAATTTAACACAAGTTCAAGAATAAATCAAGAACACTTATGAAGTTTCCAACAGCTTCAACACAAGATAAAAAATGACCTTTCAAAGAAGTGTGTTTTTAGTATTTTAAAGAAAATTAGATGAAGAAGAAAAAGCCAAGTCCTCCGAATTCACGGAGCGTCCTTAAGGAAATAATTTCCCTCAAGTACCCGAGGTTGCGGAATTTTCCTCCCAGAATTCGACTGTAGTGGTACCTCAAACTATCGGACTCTCTTCAAACTCACTCAACAGTTAGATGATCATACAGAGTATTTTAGAAGACAAGAAATGTTTTCAAGTGTAGAAAATTTGTATTAAACTTGTGAAAAAATGCAGGTTTATATAGCCATTAAGTGTCCCTTTCTAAAGGTGGCAATGATTCACCGGAAAGGTATATTCTTTTTGAATAGTCATGACTGTCCATTCAAAAGAGTGTGTCTTTTTTGAACAGCCACAACCATCCAAACAGTCATACGTTTTCCCAAAATAGTGTGTCTTTTATTCAAAGAGTTGTGTCCCTTTCAAGCAATTTTTCATTTTTCATTCACACCAATTGAACCCAACAATTACATTTTTTCTTGGGCATTGAGGTATTATGAAAACCTCAAGGTTTGAACCTCTCTCAAAAGAAGATCACACTCGATTTGTAAAACAAATTGATACTGCTCGTGTGTATCTTGGTTCTTCTCCACTCGACTCTACAGTCAAGCTACAAGTGAACGAAGGTGCTCCTCTCCAATCCTACTTTGTATAGACATCTTCTTAGAAAGTTGACTTATCTCACTCATGCGAGACCTTGCCTTCACGGCCCAATATTTAAGCCAATATATGCAGTACCCTCGTTAGCCTCATCTAACTGCAGCCTTGGGAGTGCTTTGATATTTATCTAAGGATCCTGGATTGGGGTTTTTCATCAATAGTTCTTCTTCATTTCAGCTGCTGGCCTTTAGCAACTCTGGTTGGGATATGTATCCGAATTTGAGGAAATATGTAAGTGGGTTCTATATTTCTCTTCGAGGTTCTCCAATTTCTTAGAAATCAAAGAAGCAGCCATTAGTTTTTCTTAGTTCAACCGAAGCGGAATACCATTTTATGAGAAGAGTAGTGGTTGATCTTACCTGATTGGTCCACCTTTTTCAAGATTTATCCATTTCAATCCCACTAACTTTTCCTCTTCATTCCAATATCCAAGCAGCCATCCATATTGCGAAGAACTCTTTTTTTATGAGAGAACAAAACATGTCGAAATCAACTGCCATTTTATTTGAAAGAATTTTTTTCATGGTCTGATTTCACTCTATTTTGTTTGTTCTTTCTCTCAGCTAGCCGATCTATTCACCAAATCATTCACTGAACCTTTTTATCATACTATCTTGGGCAAACTGGGGTTTCACTCGTCCCCTCCACCTTGAAGAGGGGTCTTGGACTTAACAATCTTTGGCCTTGGTTCAGTATTCTTGCTTGGGACTTCATTAATTTGGATTAGATGCTTGGTCCATGGATTAGATGCTTGGGCCGCACACAACAATTACTTTTCGGATGCAGCTTTAGCCCAATAGAATATATACAAAATATATCACATATATATGTAAATCTATGTAACTCATTGTAAATCTTCTAGCTTAAGTAAATCTTTTATTCTGTATCTTCTAAGTTAGGAAAGCCTTTTTTCTAAGATAGGTAACTTTTGGTCCATGTTGAAAGATCACTTAGGTCTCTTATTCATAGTAAAGTAGGTATTTTCCAGGGGTACATTGTTTTTTGGGGTGCTCTGACACCCAGTAAACTTGACACGGAATAGGTATAATTATATAGAAAATATACAAAAATAGGTATAAATGATATAAAAGCACCCACTAAAACAAAAAGTTAGTTGGGTGCACTGATATTTAGATTGATCTTAAGGTTCTCTATTGGAAGGGGGCATCCCCGTTTCGAACCTCGCTAAGGCAATTTTTTTACTTTTTTTATCTTTTTAATTTGTTAAGCACCCACAATCCTTAAATCCTGGGTCCGCCACTCCTTCCTACTTGTATAAATATAACACATCGTATATTATGTTTTCAATCATCAAAATATAACTAGAAATTATTTCTTCCACATATTCCTTCTTCAAAATTTTGCGCATAGTATTATTTTGGTGTAGTTATTGTTCATCTTTTTGCAGAATGCTTTGTTGTGTTATCTTTAGTATTTTTTCATGACTTCTCACTTCCATTATTTCTATTCTCGAACTGCTTTGATATTCTTTTCATTAAGGAAAGAGTCTATTGGAAATAACCTCTCAAGCGTTCAAGATAGGAATAAGATTAACATACACACTACTCTCCTTAAATTTCACTTGTGAAATTAATACTATTATTGTTGTTACTCTCTATATTTTGTAGTATATAAAGGAGGTATCATGAATGAAATGAAATATACCATTCATCCATCTAATTTGTTAGAACTATGTATGTAGTTATATTGTTGACTCATTTATAACTTTGACTAACGGTCAACACTAAATTTTTAAAGAATTATTTAAATTTCATGTAGTGTTATAAATGTATTTACATTATCGTGAATATCTATTAAGATCTAATAAGATCTATCAAGATCTAATTAATATCTATCAGGATTTGAATTATCTATCTTTTAGTCAGAAACTAGGAGGATTTTCCCCTATAAATAGAGGGTTTTTATTTATTATATTTTGAACCTGATAATCTCTCATACCTCAAGAGAAAAAAAGAATTACTCTCTCTTCTCTCTCTATTTATTCTTGCTCTTGTTTATATTTTCTTGTTCTTGTTTTTATATTTCATAATACGTTATCAACACTAGTCTCTAATAGCTTTTTATAAAGTTTAGTTCAATTGGTGTCACCCATTGCCTTGTTGGAGATGAAGGTATGTATCCTTACAAAAATAATAGAGATAAAGAAGTTATTAGGCAATAAGGCAATAATATAAAACCCCCAACATCTTCCATCTGCTACTTACCGTTATTAAGATCAAAATATGCATCCCTGTAAAGTTATTTAAACCATAGATGCATCTGATGATAATAATTATTAACTAATGTCAGAATTCTGATTTTGGAGTATTATGTTCTCTGTATTGAGATTTATAGAAAAGAAAATTTTCTTACTTGTTATAAGTATGTACTGCAATTATTTATAAATAACATTTTTCTCTTAGCTAAGTATTTGCAGGTCTTGTCACTTTGAAACGTAATATATTTTGATGAAATATGATTTTATCACAATTATGTTTTTTGTACACATGAATAGTAATAGATGTTTATGATAAAAAATTTTGAATTAATTTGTTAAAAAATTGCTCCAGCATTAATGATAAGAATATTAGTTGATCGTGATTAATAAATTTATTGATGGATCAATTGGCAGACTTTTGTATCTTGTCGAGAATTTTGTTTCTCATTTGTCTATTATATTATTGATGGAGGGTAAGACGATGAGTTCAAGTTTCATCACGCCAAAAGAAAAAGACATTGGGTTATAGTCCGAATACACTATGAAAATAAAGATACTGGGTTTAAGTCCCATCGATTTATGCCTAAGACGCTTTTATACAGATAAGACATTGTGTTTGAATCTCAATGCACCATATTGATGATATTATGATGGCTAAGGCAAAATAATGTGTATTTGGTGAAAAGTCATGAAACCTGTCTCATTAATATGCTCTATTCCATGAAGTGAATGTGGTAGCAATATATGATAGGTCTAAAAGACAATTTGCTCCATTCTTGAAGTGAATGTGGTAGCAATATATGATATATGCCTTGATGTGCTCCTGAAGTAGCAATATCATGAAAGAGGTTATAAGCTATCAGAATTTGATAGGCTTAAGACATGATTATGTTCCATTCTTGGAGAATGATAAGCTTATTAATGTAATGTGTACTTGATTATGATGGTATCACAACTCACTTTCGAAAGAGGAAGAATATCTGAGAAAAGTTATTTTGAAATCTACTTCTAAAGTAGTAAATCTGAAATTTATTCACGTAATAGTAAATCTGAATTTATTAAAGAAAAAAATGCATGTCATGGTAAACTTGTGTTTACTACTATAAATGAGTTCATAAGTTGATATGAACGATTGTGACATCTCAAAGATGTGCATATTGAGTATTAGACATGTATTGAAGAACTAAAAATTCTTCAAGAATTGATTATGTCATTTGTTCTCATGATATGTTAGTTGGACCAACTAATTTTGAGATTGGATCTCTCAAAATTTGAAAAGTATAAAAGTGAATAAGGGCCCATTCACCTATTATGTGATTTATTGAAAAGATGCATCAATAAGATGATCACATGTACACTCACTGTCAACCTGTAGTTTGACATTCATAAAGTTGCTTGCTCAATAAAATTGAGTTAAAAGTATAACTTTCAGATTGTATAATCAAGAAAATCATCTTGATGATGATAATTTGGAATTGAATGTCTTCGATAAATAGCTAAGTCATTGCTAATGAGAACAAAGCTTCATGTGTTGGTATGAAATATGATATGTTGTATACAATAGCACTTGTATGCATTAGACTAATAGATTATGATTATTTCCTCCCTCTCCATTGGTTCAAGGTCATGAACCGAATTCTATCTAAAAAATTTTAATGTGCGGTATATGATTAATGAATATAACAAGATACACAAAGATGGATTCCTCAAAGAATATGGAGGATGTATGTTAGTTTTCCTAACATAAGGGGGAGATTATAAGAAGCTATGAAATATGTTAGGAATTATCAATTCAAAAGATAATTTAAGTCCAATGCCGAAAGCATCTCATATTTAAATTGTAAATGCTCTAAATTAAATGTCTCTGAAGAACAAAATTTACTGCATGCATGAAGCATGGTAGATTAATTGGTTCTAAATTCAATAATTCTTGAATAAGAATAAGGAACAAATGATTATAATAAGAAGACATCGTACTCTTAAAGAGCCTACGACATAACACTTCATAAAATCTTATGAGCGGTTCAAGAATCTGAAAATAATGAAGTGACGAGATCTTAAAATGTTATGTCACATTGTGAATCAATACTAAATGATGTATCGTCAATATCATTAATACAATATTTGTGCAATATTGTAAAAGATACGAGGATCTAAATTCTACGTTTATTTAAGCATGCTGACTAAAAATATTTATCAAGTGACATGAAAGGATGCAGCTTGGTAAGTATAACACTTATTTGATTTGCAGTTCAGACACTTGAAGATGTCACATATTGATATGTCACTTCACAAAAATCCATATAAAAATTCCTAAAGGATTCAAAATGCCTGAAGCATATAAAGTTTCTGAGAAATTTGTTTATTATACTTATGAGGGATAAATTAATGATTTGAAAATCATTGAAACTCTTGGAGAGTTTTCAAAAGCAATAAAATTATTTGCTGAAATGCAAAACATACCGAATTGGATTGGTCCTGAAGTACTATATCTTAGTCCAATTAGTGCACGTATCTTGCAAATACTACAAGGCCTGATATAGCCTTTTCAATCAATTTGTTATCAAGGTATGGTTCTGCTTCTATTGGGAGACATCGGAATGAGATCAAACATATATCATGGTATCTAAAAGGGACTACCAATATGGGCTCATTTTTACAGTCCTGATCTTGTTGATTATGTTGATGCTGGGGATTTATTTAATTTGCATAAATTTCGATCTTAAACATGCAATTTGTTCACATGTGGAGATACTGTCATATCTTGGAGATATACAAAACATTCTATCTAGCCATTTCATTGAACCATGATGAGATAATAGTTATTCATGAAGCTAGCCGATAATGTGTATAGTTGACGTCCATGATACATATCATTCGAGAAAAAAGTGGTCTGAAATGTGACAATGTACCCACAGTTTTAGTCATAGATAATGCAACATACATAACACATCTTAATAGAGGATTCATAAAAGGAGATAGAACGAAGCACAATTCATCAAAGCTTTTATATACACATGAGCTACAAAAGGAATGGTGATATTAACGTGCAACAGATTTATTAAAGTGACAATGTGGCTGATTTATTCACCAAATCTTCTCCAATTGCAACTTTCAAGAAGATGTTGCACAAGATCGGGATGTAAAGGTTCAATGATGTTCTCATTAGGGGGAGTTGATACGCATTGTACTCTTTTTCCCTTTCGAGGTTTTGTCCCACTCGATTTTTCTTGTAAGGTTTTTAATGAGGCAGCCTATATGTATATTGTTAGGGATATGTACTCTTTTTCCTTCATTAGATTTTTTTTCCCACTGGAATTTTTCTAGTAAGTTTTTAGCGAGGCACATTATCTATCTAGACATTCAAGGAGGAGTGTTGTAAATGTATTTACATTATAGTTAATGTCTATTAAGATCTAATAAGATCTATCAAGATCTAGTTGATATCTATCGTGATTTAAAGTATCTATCTTTTAGTCAGAAACTAGGAGTATTTTTTCCTGTAAATAGAGAGGTTTTGTTCATTATATTCTGAACCTGATAATCTCTCATACCTCAAGAGAAATAAAGAATTACTCTCTTCTCTCCCTATTTATTCCTGTTTTTATTTATATTTTCTTGTTCTTGTTATTATATCTCTCTTCTCTCTATTTATTCCTGATCTTATTTATATTTTCTTGTTCTTGTTTTTATATTTCATAATTATAAATGTATTTACATTATAGTGAATGTCTATCAAGATCTAATTGATATCTATCAGGATTTGAAGTATCTGTCTTTTAGTGAGAAACTAGGAGTAAATTTTTTCTATAAATAGAAGGATTTCTTCATTATAAATCACACATCAAGATCCCCAAGAGAAATAAAGAATTATTCTCTCTTTCCTGTGCTTGTTTATATTTTCTTGTTCTTGTTTTATATTTCATAACATGTAGCATTTTATTATTGGTTCAATTTTAAACTCCAATCTAATTAAATAAATCCATCCACACGACTTTATGATTTATCCGACTCAAGAATATAGTTAAACTTTTTAAGGTAATTCAAGAGTACTTTTAATCTTTTTCCATAAATAATATACCTCTTGTTATAATTCATGAACTTTTGTCTTCGTTTTAATTAAAAAAGAATGTGTATCGAGATAAAAGGAAGATTCACAGAATCCTTCATTCTTGTTTTTTTAAAAACTTATCTACTTTTCCATTTGGCTTTTGTTCTTCTTTTTATTATTATGAAGCTTTATGTCCTCTTTTGGATGGTGTGAAGCAAATCAATTCAACAGAAAACAGAAAATCATATGCTACAATATAAAATATTGTTCCATCCGTATTATTTCATGTAACACATTTTTTTTAGTTCGTCTTAAATAAATTATCACCTTATTCTAATTAAAAATAATTTACTTTAAGATTCTCCTTTTACCCTAAATTTAATAATTTATAAATATATAAATATCTAAGAATTATTTGACACTACATATTTCAAATGTCTTCTTTCTATTCTTAATATCATGTCAAGTCAAATGACGCCACATAAAATATGAGATGGAGAGAATAGTAAAATCCAATTTCCGTGAGCTTTCAAGGGCATTACAAATGTTCTTTTAAGGAAAGAGGTCAAATTTACTCATCTATTTTGAAAATTGACAAAATATATCATTCGTCATAATTTAAGGTCAAATTATCCTCGTTGTCATACTTCGGGGTCAAATTTACCCTTCTACGTTAGAAAATTAGCCAAATATACCCTTCGTCATATTTTGAGATCAAATTTATCTTCGATGTCAAACTTTGGGATCAAATTTAACCTCGTTATTAAGAAACTTTTTACATGTATCCTTTGTTTAATAGAAAGGTTCAAACCAACGTTAAATGACTTACTATTTTTTAAAAATAAAATACCCCCTAATCTAACTCATTCTATCCGATTCACAAAAAAATATACAAATAAATATACCCCTCCCTCAATTCTGTTAGTTGAATTTTTTCAAGGACAAATATACTTTTCTTTCAACGTGCATTAGTGGTAGGTGGTTTACAAATGAACAAAATATAAAATGAAATGGAATAACACAGAAACATGAACCTAGAGAAAATGCCCATTGCAAACTCCTCCGGTTCTAGTTAAGTTTAAATTTTAAAATTTGGTATGCAATTCTATGTACATTTAGATTCTAAAATCAATGAATAAATTTTTTGAGCAAATGACATGATGAAAAATTTATTTAGATCTAAATCTATCTATATATAAAAACAGAATAAAAAATGACACATGTCATCACAAAAAAACAACATTTTCCATTAAATTAATTAAAAATTAAAACTTAAAAAAAAAAAAACTAAAACTACCACACCAAAAAAAGGATAAACACACTGCATAACCTAAATGACTGTTATTTTTAAACAATAGTTATCATGATCATTATCCTTTAAAAAAAATAGTATTTATCATTAAAAATTAAATATTTGAATAATTATTTAAATCTAAAAGAATGACAGACATAACACCCAATTAAAATTAAATCTTAAAAAATCTATCTACATCTAATAACTAAGTGGGGTCTGGGGAGGGTAAGCGTACGCAGTCCACACTACTATCTCAAGAATGAGATAGAAACATTATTTTTTATAAACCCTAGCTCAAAATAAAACAATTTAAATAAGGAATAGTCAAAGGACAAAATACCATAGAAATTGGCATATTCAATAATACCATACACAAAATATTCAAGTACTACAACAAAAGATACAACAGAAAATAATATTATCAATTAAAATTATAGTCATTATTAAATATAATATTATAAATTAAAATAACAATTAATTGACATTATTAAAAATCCTGTTTTAAAAAATATGGCCATGCATACAGGTTTAGGAGAAGTTTTTAAAATTATGACAAAAAATAAAGGCAAAATGACCTTTTGGACCTCTGAACTATGTCAGTTTTGTAAGTTGGACACTTCTACTCTCATGTTTGTCATCTGGACCCCTGAACCCACTAAAAATCAACATTTTAAACCTTTTTTTGGTTAGTGTAACACACTCCCCCCACATCAGCTGCCACATCATCTGCCACGTCTGCCATGCCTGACGTCATTTGCCACGTGATTTTAAAAAAAAAGTATTACATTAAATTTCAAGTCATTTTTAAAATGCTACATAACAAATTAAATATTAAAATTAATTTAATTAAATAAGAAAAATTTATAAATTGTAGAAAAATTTGAATAATCATGTTTTTGTTTTTTCTCACAAATTAAACATCAAATTCATTCTAAATAATTAAAATTCTTCTCCAACTAATTTAAATTTTTAACTATAAATTCATATATACAAACATAATAAATTTTTTATTTTTATATTTGAATATTTTTAACAAATTCACAAAAAGTTTAATTTTTTTCAAGCGAAATTCACTAATTGTTTTCAATATTCACTATAGCTCACTTTCAATTTAAATTTAAATTTTAATCTCCAAAAAAATAAAAATATTTCAAATTTAAATTTTAATTAAAAGGAAGAATTAAAGTGAGAGGAAAAATTAAAATAAAAAATAAAAAGTGAACGTGTGGGGGGGTGGGGCTGAAAGAGTGTTGAGGTGAGGTGTGGGGGCTGGGGGTGGAGTGGGGATGGGGCTGGGAGGGGTGTGGGGGCTGGGGGTGGCGTGGGGAGGGCCTGGACGGGGCTGGTGAGGTGTGGGGGGTAGGTACGGGGTTGGGGTGGGGTGGAGGGGATGAGGGTAAGGTGGGATGGGGTTGGGTAGGGTGTGGGGGGATGGGCTGGGATGGGGTGGGGCTGGGGCTGGGGGTGGGGTGGGATGGGGTTGGGTGAGGTGTGGGGGTGGGGACGGGCTAGGATGGGGTAGGGAGGGAATTTTTTTTTTTTAATTTTAAAAAAATTATTTTTAAATTATTTTTATTTTTTTCAAAATATTTTTAAATTATTTTTAAAATTCTAAAAATATTTTTTAATTAAAAAAGATGGAGGAAAAAAAAGGATTTTTTTTAAATTTTAAAAACATTTTTAAATTTTTAAAAATATTTTTAAATTTAAAATGATGGAGGAAAAAAAAAGATCCTTTTTAATTATTTTTTTAAAATTTTAATTTATTTTTATTTTTTAAAATTATTTTAATGTAAAATTGGTCAAAAATTGCACCCCACTCGCACCCCTATGCGAGTGGTTACATTCTCTTTGTCCTAGTCAACATGACCTTGCCACATAGGCAAGGTCAACGGTCAAAGGGTGCGAAATATTGCTTTTTGATGGGTTCACCCAGATGACAAACATGTAAGTAGAAGTATTCAACTTACAAAACTGACATAGTAGAGGGGTCCAGAAGATCATTCTGCCAAAAATAAAAGGATGAAACTATGGGAATCTAAAAAAAAAAGTGACCAAATGAGACGTTCTGCTACTGAAAGGTAGCCTAAATTTGTGCGGCACTTTTCTTGATTATTTTTATTTGAGTTTTCTTTTTAAATATTTCGTAAATAAAATATTTTAATTTATTAATCTAGATTTCACTATCCAAATTTATCTGTCATACTGCAATCAAAAAAAATTAAATTTTGTTAATAAAATATTCAATATCCTTTATATCTATCTCTCTATATTAAGCATAAAAAATACTTAAAAAAATTTAGTCATTATTCATTTTGAAAATTTATTTGAAATAAATAAATAAATTTGTCATTAATCATTATAAGAAACTGATTTTGAATTCATCCTTATTATTGAACTCCATTTATTTTGTTTAAATTTGAAAATTGCATTTGAATTTATGTAATCAGAATACTAATTGGTTGATATATTATTTTGTGCTGAATTTATTTTTCTTTTAAAAAATTGCATATCATAATTTTATATATAAAATTAAAAGTATTAGAAACACGGTTACAATCTGATAAAATATTTGAGAAACAATTGCAACAGTTTAGAACTTTCCCTAAATTTATGGCACACTCCATCACAAAATTAATCCTCATTAACAAATCGTCCTTTTTAAGAGTTCAATTACTCGATTATCTCTATTGCATTTTATATACCCGTTCAATTAAATCAACTAATTGTGATGCATTTGTTACTCAAAATATTGCTATGTGCATGAAATTATATCTCATTCAAGGAAGGGTTGTATGTTGGCTAAAGCGGAGATGAGATAATTCTATCGAGGATCCTGCAAGTAAGATGAATTGCTTTGTGCATGTAATTACCATTATTCTATAGATAAAATTATCATCACTATAACATACTTTCATATATTTTTTGTCTATGTTTTGCATGTCACTACTTATGACCTTTGTCTGCACTGGTGATAAGATGAATTGCTTTGTGCATGTAATTATCATTATTTTGTATATAAAATTATCATCACTATAACATGCTTTCATATCTTTTTTGTCTATGTTTTGCATGTCATCACTCATGACCTTTATTTGCACTGGTGATAAACTGCTCTAACATCTTCATATTTGAATAGAGTCAGCATATTGAAAAAAAAATTATAATAAGAGTAGCTTGGGGTGATAATGATATTTACAGCCATTATGATTTAACTAGATGTATTCACTTAAATGAAATGAGGAGACCTGTTAATTTCTCTTCAAGAACCAGTTGGGAGTTGATGTTCGACACTCTACTATATTCATGTAAAGTTGCCCTTCAAATTACAAAAGGCATCACCATTTATATCTCCACCATGGTGTGATTAATATTTTCTCCTTCACCACCATTATAATTTATCTTCTTTATTATTTATATTATTAATCTCACTTTTAATGAACGTTTACATAGAATTATTTTTATGTCAACAGTTCATTTAAAAAATTAATTGTCTTAATTTTTTTCCAGGTAAATTAACAACAACAACAAAAAAATTGAACTTTTTAAAGTGTATAAATTAATGTGGTATAGGATGGGCTACTTATAGTTGTATATATGATATGAAATTTTGATTTTGATAGTTGTTAATTTGATAAAATTGTCATATCAACTTTGCTTAATATTTATAGGTCTCTTTATTCATTTTTTTGTAATACTAATTTGTCAAAGGATTCAAAATGATATCTATATGCTAAGGATGGTTTCTTTTTAAGTCTATTCATTAATGTTAGCATGCACAGAATCCTCCGACAGCTATATATGCTAATAAATGTATGGATGATTTCATTATAAGTCTATGCCTTGGTGGATTAGTAATTAGTATAACTCTTTATGATTATTTTAACACTTTTTATTGTAGAAAAATATTTTTTAAACTACTTCATTATTATTGTGCTTATTAGCAATTTGTATTTACTCCACGGATTTTGATAGAGAAGTGTGTTAAATATTGACGTGAAGATGTATAAACACACCTTAACAAGTTCTATTCAATAGAATTGTAGAAACCATGGGAGGAAGAAATAATATAATGCTACATTACTGAGATATAGGCTGATGGTTAAATTCTTTTTTTTTTTTTTTTCTGTTTTATGTTGTAATTTTTATCTATTTTGGTTATTGTTCATGTCTTTATAGTAAATACGACATATAAAGTTTCCTTTCAATTTCCTTTTTAAACAAAAGCATTACAGAATAATTTTTTAATTTTAAAAAAATAGTTTAGGGCACTAAAGCTATACAAATAGTACGGAAAGGGTCGAACCACAAGGACTTATTATATGAAGTCTTACCGTGCAGTTTTGCAAGAGATTGTTTCCACAGTTTGAACTAATAGGCCACATAGAGATAATTTACCAATCATAGAGTAATTCTTAATTTGTTCTCATCTGTCGTATGAATTTTTTGAATTTATTTCAATTTGATAGATTTAATTTTATGTGCAATATTAGTTACTATTTGTTATTATGAATTTAAGTTAATAATTCACTATTTTTATGTTATAAACTATTAGTAAAATATGTAATTAAGTAATAGTTATTGATTAAAATCTTTCTACAATATGATTGAACTTTATTTCTTATCATGTTAATTAATTTTATGAATTCATCAACAAACTCTAAATTTTATCACACGTAATACAAAATCTTACGATAATTTAAAATTTTCAAAGCAAATAAAATTTAAAAGTTATTTGATGATTGTTCATATGTATTTATATTTGACAAAATATATGTTATTATGTACATTTTGCATCGAAAAATAAGATAATGATTATATTCTAATGAAATCAAAATGATTTAATTTTCAAACTATTAAAATTCTTTCATAACGTCCGCGCATCGCGCGGATACGTGTACTAGTTATATATAAATACATAAGAATGAAGAGATGTCATAATTGGTACATAAGGAGACATCGTAACTCAATCATCCAGAGAAATATCCAGTGTGCCTAATCTGTTCTATTTGATCGCTAAGTGTCATTTTTCATGAACTCTGCACTGATGCACATCCATGAACTGAGAGAGAAGTATATTTGTTTGTGTTTGCACTTATGTAGATCTATTTTCATGAGCTAAACACTAATAAATAGCCAGCGGCTTAATCTTATTGAAAAAATTTGATCAACAAAACTGAGGAAAATATATTTATTTGTATGTTTTTTGTGGCTCGAATCGGGCGAGTTAGACTAGAGTGTGTTTTATTATTTTTAAATAGGATATTTGACGTTGATTTGGACTTTTCTATTAAAGAAAGGGTACATGTAAAATATTTCTTAACAACTAGGGTAAATTTGACCCTAAAGTATGGCATCGAGAATAAATTTGGCTCCAAAGACGAAGGGCATATTTAACTAATTTTTCAAAATAAAAGGGTAAATTTAACCTCAAAGTATGACAACGAGGATAAATTTGACCCAAAATATGTCGAAGAGTATATTTAATTTATGTTTTAAAATAGAGGAATCATTTTGCCCCTTTTTCCATCTTTTAAATAGCTTCCACATACCAACTTTGACGCATAATTTTATATTTGAAGGATGCTCTCGCGGAAACAATGAGATCATCAACATTCAACATGAAACACCAAATACTAAAAAATTTGAAAAATAGTACTAACTTCTTATTAAATTGGAGTTTTGCTAAATGGGGGGAAAAAGAGCTTAGGTGCTCAACTTTTTAATCAATTGAATATGAATATAGTTTTACTTCCGTGTTATATTGTTTGATTCTTGTATGAAGATATATGTTTTATTTTACTTGTCCATTTTAGTAAATCAAGAGAGTTTTTTTTTTTTTTCATATAATTCTTTGTATTAAATAACTACATAAATTAATAATAGTCAAATTTAAAATTTCAAAGCATCAATAATAAGATTGGTTAAGTAAAATACTACACCTCTAAATAAAGAAATATTAAAGAATGTGACAAGTCAACAAGAGTCAAGTAATATGAAAGGAAGACCGTACAATTTTATGTTTTAATTTATTTTTTTATACAAAAAACTATTATTAAAGTGATTAATTTGGATAAGCATCAGATAGTCTTATGATTAAGGGAGGAAAGATGCTTATTACCGACAAGTTTTTCTGTAATAATCCATATAGTAAATTTAGATTTTTATGCATTTCAATCGTTTTACCCTTCCATGTTGTTATATTTGGTATTTATGATATGTGGATGTCGGTGGCACAATTCCTGAGGTGGTTGATTGTGTTTTATGCGAGTTTTTCAGTTTGAAATGTTTTGAAGTTGGTAGGGTTGACTTCAATTAACGTTTGGAGATTTAGACGTTGTTTGAGAATTTCATCAGTTTCATTAGCTCTGGAACATCATTTTTGGGTTAGTACATTGTTGGTTTGCTTCTCGAGGCTTTTAGATGGATTTTTAGCAATTGGTTGAAAAGTTAGAGCTTTTGGCTAGCGTTGACTTTGATCATCATTCATTTAATTTTTCTAATAGCTACTTTGAAAACTTATTTTTCTAAATAGCCACTAAATTTCTTTTCCATTTAATCTTTAGGGTTAAGGTCCAAAAAGTGAGGTCCACACGTGGCCAAGGATCCTTTTCAACATTTTTAAAACTTTAGAAATTTAATAAACTACACCTAACACCCTCCACTTCTTTCAATATTAAACAAAACTCCTTCTCTATCTCCTCCTCAACTTCTCAAACTCCTGCTACTCTCAAGAAAATCCTCTCAAACGGCATTTTTGCTTTTCCTTCTTCTTTAGCAGCAAAGAGATCTTTTTTTTGTTTCTAAGATAAGTTAAAATTAAGTTTTGATTATTTGTAGATCCATTTTAGCGATTTTTATTTGTTATCCGTTTGATAGTGATGTAGTATAGGAATTTATTTTTCAAATGTGATTGATTAAATAGTTAAAATATGAGAATTTTATAGGTAATTAGTTTGATTCCGTAGCAATAGCTAAGTTTTGATTTCACAGATTCGGCAGAATTTTTCGTTGATTATGCTGTTAGATTTTGAATTTTTTGTTAAAAAGTTTTGCTTCAGTTCTGATAGTTTTTTAGCACTTCGGTGTTGAATGGTGGATAATTCTTAGTTTCTTAGTTATTTTGGCTATTTGAATCGAGCATTAACTTGTTTCTGTTTGTAGACTTGTGATTTATGAATTAGCAATTCCCTACATTGAATTAAATTTTTAGGTATATAAAATTCTTTTAAAATATGATTGATTAAATACTGAAAATATGAAATTTTTATAGCTAATTAGTTTGATTTCGCAGCAATAGTTCAGTTTTAATTTCATATAATTGATTAAAATTTTTTAGTTGATCACGCTGTTGGATTTTGAATATTTTCTAAATAATTTGATTCAGTTATGATATTTTTGTGTAGTGAACTGCCTAATGATGGGATAATTCTTAGTTATTTTGGCTTTTTTACTTGAGCATTGAATTGTTTCTGTTAGTAGACTTGTGGTCTATGAATTGACAATGACAAAATTATTTTTAGGTGTAGAGTCAGTTAAAAAATGGGTAAAGCTAGAGTTGGTGTTAAACACACTGTTGGTACCGCATCTGATTCTACTTCTAGCATTAGAAAAAGAAGAAGCGAGGCAGTTAAAAATGCCTCTAAAAGGAAAAAAAAACTTAAGCGGAAGAGTTAGAATTAGATTTGTAGATCATAAAGGAGATAAATAGATATGTCGATGAGTTTAGTGATGATGTTACTGAGTGTAGTGATAGTGATGATAGTGAAAGAAGTGAGGGTAGTGAAAAAATAATTTTGATGGGGATAATAATCTCTTGTCCGTGTCATTTTGTTAAGGTACATTTCCATGGAGCGGTATGATCTTCAAACTTTGATGGACGGGGTTGGATCTTTCCTGACAAAAATATCAGTTAAATCAAGGATGGCTGCATATCAAGAATTGAACCAAATTATTGTTGACCAAACTTGAAGAAAAGATTCAAGTAGCCCTGTTTTGAACATTTGAGAAACATGCGCAACATCTTAAATTCAATAGACTGTTGGTCCATTATTTGTTGTTACCACATGTTAAGAAAGATAAGATGCTTCATGAGACGTGATTTTGTGTGAACAATAAGCCTGTTTGTTTTGGCTTAAAGGAGTTTTATTTGATCACAGGGTTGAACTGCTCATCATACCCTAGTGAATCAAAATTGAAGTAGGTGTTAGAGAAGGGGGAACATTTTTGCTTTAAGGTGACGAAAAATTAAAACATTACATCGACCAACTTGTTATAATGAAGCAACGATCTCGGATGATATTTTCTTATGTCTGCCCGTGATGTGTTCAACACCGCAAATGTGAACCCCAACATACTTTATGTCTGTCCGAGAATTTGTACTTCATTGCCCGCAACAACCAGTCGCAACTACGAGATACACATTTCACCTTCAAGAATTTGCTACAACTCTTCTCCATAATAAAATCAAAAGACTGCCCCACCGATGCTCCATCTAGTAGCATTTTCAGTTCTTTGTTATTGTTGAATATTTGCTCAAGACAGAAATTAGTTTCATCGGAGAAGAAATGACTTGATTTTGATCCCGACCCATAATCTTCTTCAACACCTTCCAGGTCTAATGAATCATTTTTCATATCCATAGAATCATCTTCCAGATTCATTGGAAGATCGCCATCGTTCTCGTATTCATTCAAATCGTTGTCGACTATTGGGCACCGATCGAGGTGGGGGTAGTGATGAATTCAATGGTTCTTCAAAGAGCATCTCAATTACATTTATTCTTAAAATAGACTAAAAGACATCAACATCAACATCCATCATGTACAAGGACACAAGTGTGTCATTATTTATGATCGTAGGATGCACCTTTTTCCCTCGAGTTCATTAGATAACTAATCACCACGTTCCTCGGCTCACAAAATAAATCCCCACTCTCTATTATTCTTGCAACCAAGTCATCATATGAAACGTTGCGGTGAACCGCAATGGGCAATGTCACCTTAGTAAAAGATTTTCAGTTCCAACATTTGAGAATCTCTTCCCATTCTCCCATGAAATCACCAGAAATAAGAACAAACTCTACAATAGACATTCTAGAATTAAACTTTATTCGATCCTCGATTATGCTACTGACATATGTCTGGTATATGAACGGGTGATGACTGGCAAGATATCCATATAAAATAGTGAAATTGCAAATATTGCTTCTAATCAACTAGCGTTGGGTTTATGGAATAGAGAAATGAAGTTGGAGTTTCCTGAGCTATTGTATTGTACTTTCTAAAGAGGTTTTGAGTAATGTGAGTGATTTGGAAGATTTTTAACAATTTTGGGAAGTGTGTTTGAGAAGATAACAAACAAATGGGCTAACAATGGATGCAATGAACAAGATTATGATGTCTGTGGATTGATTTTGAGTTGATCGCTAGAAAAAATTGGCGAAATCGGAGAATTTTAAAGGGAAACGAGAGCTTCTATTTTAAGCTTTTGAAAGTTTTTTTAAAATTATTTTTGGAAAGATATTTTTAATATACTTATGGATGAAGGAGAGGGGCTTAAGTGTATTATTAGAAACTTGTGTGCTAGATTTCTTAACTTGAAAAGAAGAGACAATGACATCATAATTAGCGGTGTTTGGCAAATTTTTTTCAAGACTTGTGTCTAAATAACAAACAAAGTTTTCAAAATGGGTATTTGGCAATTTAGCCCTACTCAGATGGATACTCAACTCGAGATTTAATACTCGTAACCTCTGTACTAGCTACTACTTCGTCCATCTTCTTCTTCCTGTCCAACCATCCACTATTCAACACATCATCATCTTCAAAAAAACTGGCTTCATTCACATCTATCCATATCTTTACAATCTCCATTCTCATAAACAACCTTTTACAAACCATTATCATCAAATATGATCTTCCCTAGTATATCTCACTACCCTTAAAATCATTCTTAACATATCTTCCCAAAAATGTCTTAGGCCTCAACACTACTGTCTGTTTCTTTCCTTCCTAAACCACATGGATTTTCAATTTCTCAAAATTAGCACTATGATAATTCACCAATCTCTAAACTACCAAAAAGGTTGACGTCAATGGAAAGAATTAGGAAGTGATTCAAAGGTCTAGGATTTTTTATCACTCCATCCAACTACTAAACTCGGTCCAATCAAAGATGTGTCAACTAAATTAGTCAGTTGCATGTGGGTGGTATCAGTCGAGGGTCTTAAAATATTAAGGTTGAAGTCAGCAACGAAGTCGGCTAGGAGGATATCATTATCGAAGTCTGGGAACTAAAAGAAAGTATCTTAACGTCGACGATGATATCCTCCTAGATAAAGTCGTTGCTGACTCCATCCTTGAAATTTTGACACCTTCAGCTGATACCCACATTATACGACCGACTAATTTGGCAGACTCATCTTTGACTAGACCAGGTATAGTAGCTGGACTGAGCGATAAAAACCCTAGACCATTGAATCATTTCAGGAATTTTTCAGTTGACTCCTACTTTTTTTATGGTTTGGAGTTTGGTGAATTATTCATAGTGATTGTTTGATAAAGTGAAAATTCAGGTAGATTAGAACGGGAAGAAACAGGCAGCAGTGCTGAGACATAAGGCATTGTTGGGAATATATGTTAGAAAGGAGTTTAAGTGTTGTGGGATATATTGGGAAAGATCATACTTTATGATATTGATTTGCATAAGGTTGTTTATAAGTGTTGGTATTTGTCCTGACTTTCTTACTATAATTGAGTTTTTCTTTAGCTACCATAATTGGGTTTTCTTTTAGATAAAGAAAAACAGATTCTTCAAAGCTAATTCTTATTCTTATAGGAAAAGGTTATAGACTCTATAAATAGAGGCGCCTTTCTTCTAGTTTTGTAGCATCCACAATGTAGTCCTAGGGGTTGAGAGTTTTGTTTGGGGGAGTCTTTGTGAGACACAAGTGTTGCGGGATCACTTGTGTGAACCTTTTTTTATTCTGAGTGAATTGTGTGAGGTTGTCTCTCTTGACAGTTTGTACTTTCTTTTATATAGTGGATTGCTCATCTCTTTTTGTGGATGTAGGTCGATTGACCGAGTCACGTTAAATTCTTGTGTCTCTTTTGGTGTATTTTTCATTTGCCTTCTTATTTGGTGTCTTTCGAGGTTTACTTTAATAGCTTCTGCATGACACCTAATTATTTCGATCCTAACAATAACGATGGAGATTCTGAAGATACAGAAAGCAATGAAGTGAAGCCGGTTTTGTTTGATGATAATATGTGCCAATGATTGGACACGGGAAGAGAAGCTAGACGAAGTAGTAGCTAGTACAGAGGCGACAGATTTTAAGTCTCAAGTTGAGCATTCATTTGAGCAAGTTAAAGGTGTAATTGACATTATATTATTGGGTAAAAGATTCGAATTATAGTAGGAGGAAACTTTAATTGGGATAAATATATCCACGTAATCGCCACATAGGTGTCACATAGATAATAAAGGTAAGGACATTAGAGTTAACATTCTAAGGGTAAATATGTGTTGAAAGTTAAACGGTAAGGACAAATATATCAAAAAAGTGCGATGAAGGGATAAATATAACCCTTTTCTATAAGAGTATGGAGAAACATGGCATTTTTCTGTTAGCAATCATTTTATGTGAATTAGTTGTTTGGTCGGAGGAACTAAGTGAATTATCTTGGTAAAAAATTTGGAATTATCAATAAGGGTTGTAGTAGAGTGGTAAGTACATCGTCATTCTTAAGCAGAGCTTTCGTATTCTAGTTCTCTTGGGCACAAAGTCGCCTTTGTTAAGTAACGTTTTATCACCCAAATGCCCGACTCACGAATCTAGATTTAGTCTAACTCCAATGCAGATATCAGACACCAAATAAAAAATAAAAAAATGAATTTTGATCTATGACATATTTGGTTGAACGTATTAGATAAAATAATGATAAATATTTTCATACTGCAATTATGGGATTATCTATCTCATACATATAAGGTGACTAAATGAGATAGATAAATCTTAGTTATAATTTTGGATTATAATCTCAGGATTTAACCTGATTTTGAACTAAATAAGTACTCAAAGATATAAATTGAAGAAATTTATGATCATAAACATGTCTCAATATTGTATTGGTATAAAATTATATCATTAAGGATAATGTTTTTTTAATTTTCAATTTTTTTTTTAACATAAAACTATATGAGTTTTAATTGGATTACTCACACCATCTTAAAAAGAACATAGGAACAAAAGAAAAAGATAAAAAGAGAGAGGGAGCAAATCATATGTACAATACTACAGATTTCACACAGATAAACTTAAATCAATCAACATGAATATATTTTTATTATAACACACACAATATAAATTAATTTTTTTTTGCCATATCAATCATAAATTAAAAATAAAATTTATAAGAGCATAAGGAGAATTATATACTAAAATTTGAAGTCGACCTAAATCTCTTTATACTTCATGATTAATGCTATATATAGCATTCAAACTTGCAAAATACTATCCATAAAAAGAGAAAAATATAATAGCTAAGTCGTATATTAAATCAATTTTATTCAAAAAAGTTGAGAAAGAAAAAACTAACATACCTCGTCATTTCAGCCAGACAGAGAAAGAACTATAGATAAAAAATTTTGATTCTTACATCTCATTTATAGATTTCAAATATGAGAAATTAAATGACATCCCAAATTTATTTTGATTTGAAAATGAATTAGTTTTCTTTTTTGATTATATTCTTATTACAATAATCCGATCTCAATTAATGTGGTTGACTCCAAATTTTAAAATTCATCTTTAGAAAGTTGTTTCACTGATATTTTCGAGGCAAAAATATGAATATATTTTTAACAAAACGCACACATATATAAATTAAAAATAATTTTTTATATCAGACATAAATTAAAAACAAAATCTATAAGAGCATAGAGGAGAATTATATACTAAACTCCGGAGTCGACTCAAATCTCTTTATACATCTTGATTAATGTTATATATGGTATTAAAACTTTAGAAATACTATTCATAAAGAGAGAAAAATATAAAAGCTAAGTCATATATTGAATTAATTCTATTCAAAAAAATTAAAAGAGAAAAATCTAACATACCTCGTCATTTCAGCCAGACAAACAAAAACTATAGAAAAAAAAACTTGCCTCTTACTTCTCATAATTAAATGATATCCCAAATTTATTTTGATTTAAAAATGAATTAATTTGCTTTTTTTTATTATATTCCCATTGCAATAATCTGATCTCAATTAATGAGGTTGACTTCAAATTTTAAAATTCATCCTTAGAAAGTTGTTTCATCGACATTTTTCAGGCAAAAAACATGAATATATTTTTAATAGAACACACACAAATATAAATTAAAATAATTTTTTCACACCAAACATAAATTTAAAACAAAATTTATAAGAAGATAAAGGAGAATTATATACTAAAATCTTAAGCCGACTCAAATCCCTTTATACTTCATGATTAATGTTATATATAGCATTCAAACTTGTAAACTATTATCCATAAATATAGAAAAGTATAAAATCTACGCCATATATCGAATCAATTCTATTTGAAAAAATTAAAAAAGAAAAACACGACATACCTCGTCATTTTAGCCGGACAAAGAAAGAATTACTATAGATAAAAAGTCTTGACTCTTAATTACTTCTCATTTATAGATTTCAAATATGAAAAATTAAATGACATCCCAAATTTATTTTGATTTGAAAATGAATTAATTTTATTTTTTGATTATATTCCTATTGCAATAATCTGATTTCAATTAATGTAGTTGACTCCAAATTTTAAAATTCATCTTTAGAAAGTCGTTTAATCGATATTTTCGAGGCTAAAACATAAATGTATATAAATTTAAAATAATTTTTTTATATCAAATATAAATTTAAAATAAAATTTATAAGAGGATAAAGGGGAATTATATACTAAAATTTGAAGTTGACTCAAATCCCTTTATACTTCATGATTAATGTTATATATACCATTCAAACTTGCAAAATACTATTCATAAAGAGAGAATATATATATAGGTTTCCCATTCGGTGTTTGGTGCCCGCATTGGAGCCCCGATTAATTCGAATCGCGCGTTGCAGGGCCCATTAAGGTGGCAGCACTCCCGACAAAGTTTTCTCCATACCCAGGGTCGAACCCTCAACCTCTGGTTAAGGGTAGAGTATCCCCATCCACTGCACCACAAACCATGTTGGTGTGAAAAAAATATAAAAGCTAAGCCATATATTGAATCAATTCTATTTGAAAAAATTGAAAAAGAAAAACACAACATACCTCGTCATTTCAGCCAGACAGAGACAAAACTGTAGATAAAAAGTCTTGCCTCTTACTTCTCATTTATAGATTTCAAATATAAAAAATTAAATGACATCCCAATAATATTGGGATGTCATTTAATTTTTTCATATAAAATGAATAAATTTCTTTTTTTAATTATATTTCTATTACAATAATCTGATCTCAATTAATGTGGTTAACTCCAAATTTTAAAATTCATCTTTAGAAAATTATTTCATCGATATTTTTGAGGAACAAACATGAATGTATTTTTATCAAAATACACACGAATATAAATTAAAAATAATTTTTTTCATACCAAACATAAATTATAAACAAAATTTATAAGAGCGTTATATACTAAAATCTGGAGCTTACTCAAATACCTTTTGTACTTCATGATTAATGTTATATATACATTCAAACTTATAAAATATTATTCATAAAGAGAGAAAAATATAAAAGCTTAGCCACACATTGAATCAATTCTATTCAAAAAATTAAAAAAAAGTTAACATACCCCGTCATATAATCCAAACAGAGAAAGAACTGTAGATAAAAAGTCTTGCCTCTTACTTCTCATTTATAGATTTCAAATATGAGAAATTAAATGATGTTTCTAAATAATTTTGATTTGAAAATGAATTTCTTTTTCTAATATATTCTTATTGCAATAATTTGATCTCAATTAATGTGGTGGATTCCAAATTTTAAAATTCATCTTTAGAAAGTTGTTCATCGATATTTCCGAGGCAAAAAGTGATACTTAAAAATTATTTAAAGTATTTGTACATTCACTTAGTTGGAACATAATTTTTTCGCATTGTCTAAAAAAATCTAATCTTGCTTAGTTCTAATATGTTGGATTTTTGCCTTTCCCTATAGTTTATTCTTTCTTCGTCTTTCTTTGACCTTTTCAGTCAGTAATGAACTCTTTCCCTTAATCGAAACATTCTTTACCTGTAATGTCTAAAATAATATAATCTGAAGTTAAAAATTACCTTTATTTATTTTAATTTTTAATGTGTTTGTGAAGAGTTTATTGAATTTAGTAACGAATGTAGGAGTGTTACTTTTTAAAGGAAAAATAAAGGAGCTTATTCTATCTTCTTTTAGTTAAATAAATTTCTTTTAAGTAATATAAAAGCATCAAAAGTGGAGGGGCTATATCAATACCTCTACAATAAAACTTATATTTCTTCTTTTTGTGATTAAAAAAATAATTCTTGTTAGTTTTCAAATTGCTTCGTAAAAAAATGAGCTATTAATGTCTAAGAAATGAACGAAATACAATGCAAAGGTTACCTGAGGCTATTGTCTTGATCGGCTTAGGCCAGACTATTAAATTCATGGAAAATATATATTATAGTGGATATGGCTTCTCGAAACCTCAATAAACTTTGTCAGATTTTATACTTGTACTAAGATATTCATTATGATACCCAGATCAATCAAAAGAGAGGAATTTTCAAGTATATTGGGGGTATTATCCTAGGCAATGGGGTGATTGATGATGATGTCGCACATCGATTAGTGTAGGGTGGATGAAGTGGAGGCTTGCATCCAGATTATTGTGTGATAAGAAGGTGTCACCTAAACTTAAGACAAGTTATACAGAGTTGTGGTTAGACCAAATATATCGTATGGGTGTAAGTGTTGGCTAGTTAAGAACTCCAATATTTAGAAGATGAAAGTGATGCACATAAGGATGTTCAGATGGATGTGTGTGCTTACTAGAAAAGATAAGATTATAAATAAAGATACCAGGGAGTGGCCTCGGTGAAGGATAAGATGTGGGAAACAATACTAAGATGGTTCAGGTACGTAAAGAAAAGATATACAAATTACCAAAGAGGTGTAAAAGTTTGATTATGGATGATATCAGGAGAGGTAAAGGCAAACTAAAGAAGCAAAGAGAGTGCTAATTAGACAGGGCATGGTGAAACTTCAGCTTATGGTGTACATGTCCTTTAATAGGAGGATATGGAGGACAAGGATGAAGATAAAAGGCTACTAGGTAGTTGAGTGTTGTCTCAGTTACCCTTTCATACTAGTAGTTGTAGTAGTAGTGCTGTAGTTTCTTGTTCTTCAATTTTTACAACTATTTGATATTTTTTGTACTTTATTTTATTGGACTCGACAGTCTTTGGCTTTGGTACAGTGCACATGCTTGGGCCTTTACTAGTGTGGACTATATTCTTGGGTGACACACAACAATTACTTTTTAGATGCAGCTCTAGCTCAATAGAATATTTGCAGAGAATATATCACACATATATGCAAATCTATGTAAATCTTCTAGCTTAGGTAAATATTTTGTTCTGTATCTTTTAAGTTAGAAAAATCTTTTCTATAAAGTAGGTAAAGCTTTTCTCCGTGGAGAAAGATTAATTAGGTCTCTTCTGCATAGTAAAGTAGATCTTTTCTACTTGTATAAATAGGACACATTGTATATTATTTTTTTCAGTCATTGAAATATAGGTAGAAACTGATTCTTCCTCGTATTCATGCTTTTAAATTCTGCATGGTATCAAAGCAGGCTTGAAATTTCCATTCAATCATCATATTTTTTTCTTTATTCCTGCATAATTATTATTACTATGTCAGCGGTTTCTCAGATTTAAGATTCAGTGGCAGAAACCACCTCTGTTGGTAATGCAACTGCTTCTGCTGGATCTTCTACAACTAATGTAGTCCATACATCTCTCCCTTATTATTTTTATTACTCAAGTTATCTAGGGATTAATCTTGTTTCTTTTGTATTTGATGCGAAGGGTTATGGAGGTTGGAGGAGAGTTGTTATAATAACTCTCTCAGTTAAAATAAACTGAGATTTGCGAATGGATACCTCGCTATTCCCACTCTTGAATCAGGGATGTAAAACGTAGGGACTCGTTATAATGACATGATATTGTCTTGGCTACTCAATTCTCTTTCCAAGGAGATAGTCGGGAGTGTCTTGTACTCAAGAAGTACAAAAGACCCGGGTAAAAAAAAGGTTTGGTCAAACTAATGGAGCCAAACTATTTCAACGTAAAAAAAAATTAGGCTTTATAACTTAAGAAAACACAAGTATTTTAATTTATTTCACAAAAATATAAAGTTTGTTGAGTGAGATAGATGCATTGAATGTCTTTTCTACTTGTGTATGTACATGTGAGTGTGATGTTAAAGAGAAAGGACACATAGCACATCAAAATGAAAGGTTATTAGAATTCCTAATGAGGTTGAATAATGTCTTTATTGGGGTTAGAAGCAACATTCTGTTGTCTTCTCCTTTACCTTCTATGGAATAGACCTACTCTCTTGTGGTGCAAGATGAGAAGCAGAGGAAAATATATGCCATACCTGTCTATCCAGGTGACTCTGGATCCTTTATTGCAACAAATCAACTAACAGGTAAAGAGCTAATGAATATAAGGGACAAAAACTTTTTCTAATCCTAAGAAAGTTGGTTTGGTTTGTACTTATTATAAAAAAATCAGATTGATAAATGTTATAGAATTCATGGGTTCCCACCTGACTTTAAATTTATAAAATCAAGGAAGCTTTAGGGAAATGCTCAAGAAAATAATGTTTTTGATTCAATTGATGAGCAGGCAAAAGTCAAGTCTTTGATCCAAAAAAATATTGGACAATTGCTGCAACTTTTTATGCAATGCAAAATTGTTCAACAAAATGAAGGTGTATCGAAGGCTATTGTTAACATGAGTGGTGAGGTATATAACTATTTTTAAATCATATAATCATTTTGTTAACATAGACAACAATTCTTGGATATTAGACAAGGAAGAAACTCAACATATGACTTATCATAATACTCTTCTTACCCATTTTAAATCCTTACCTAAATCGTTTATGGTCAATCTTCAAAATTCCTATAGAGTAAAAGTGACCCACTTGGGATTAATTTCAGTTTGCAAAATGTGCTGTATATACCTTTCTTTAAGTTTAATTTTTTATCTGCGCATAAATTGTGCAACCAACTCAATCAATATCTATTATTTGTTAGAGTGGGTAAAAGTCCCACATTGGTTGAGGAATGGACTGGTGGTTTGCTTATATGGACTTAGAAAATCCTCCCCTCTTGAGCTAACTTTTGAGGTTGAGTTAGACCCAAGTTCTATTCTTGATATGGTATCAGAGCCAGGTCCATCTCTATTTTGGGCTCCCGGTCCATGCGCCAGTGCCAGTTGGGCCTGAGGGCTCCCGGTCCATGCGCCAGTGCCAGTTGGGCCTGAGCGTGAGGAGGGTGTTAGAGTGGGTAAAAGTCCCACATTGGTTGGGGAATGGACTGGTGGTTTGCTTATTGAGTTAGACCCAAGGTCCATTCTGGACATTATTTACGCCTCACTCAAATCAAGCCAGTCAGAAAATTCAGCAAGGAAGAGTTATAAATTTACTTCAGTTTTTAGTTCCTATTTTAAGGATTCTAGTTTTAATCTACTTTCTGATTCATGTTTTAATTTCTCTGATTCAAATGTGAAAGACAAGTTATGGCACTATCGATTAGCCTACATGTCTTTGAGAAATATGAAGATTATTTCATTTAATTCCATATCTTCTTGTCATCATTCTTCTATTCTTTGCATTATTCGTTCTATGGAAAGACAATCCAAACTTCCTTTCTTTCATAAGTCACATATCTACTAAAAGAATTTTTGATCTAATACATGTTGATACCTGGAGACCATACAAAACTCAAACTCCATAATAAACACAAATTCTTTCTCACCATTATGGATGATTTTAGTAGAGAAACCTAGAGATTCTTATTAAATACCAAATCTAGTTCTTTCACAGTACTCAAATCTTTACTAATAATGGTAGAAAGACAATTTCAAATCAAGGTTAAAACAGTAAGATCTGATAAGGCCTTCAAGTCGGGAAGTGGGACTGTTCAATCAAAACTTTTTGTTTCACAAGGAATTCAACGTCTAACTTCTTGTGAATTCACTCCACAACAAAACAAAATCATGGAAAAAAGAATAATCAACTATTGGAAACTTCTAAAGCCCTTTTTATACCGATCACACCTGTTAAATATTGAGGTGAATGCCTGTTAACAAAATTTATCTAATTAATAGGTTTTCCTCCAGAGTCTTGCACAATAAAACACCCTATGATATTTTGTTCAAGACTAAACAAAACTATAGTAATCTTGAATGTTTTGGATGTTTGTGTTTTGCTTCTACTTTACCCTCTCATAGAACCAAATTAAAGATTGCACCTTGTGTGTTCCTAGGATATCCACATGGAAAGAAAGACAATAAAGTTTTAAATCTCCATACCTCAAAAATTTCTATTTCAAGAGATGTGATTTTCTATGAAGAATATTTTCCTTTTGCATCACGTAAGTCAGATAATCCCTCATATTTTCCTGCTGAAAATCAGAATACTCAGTTCACTAAATTTCCAGAGTTGTTGGACACTAACCACAATTTAATGAGACTTGGTGCCTCCTCAAAGTATGTTCTACCTCTTGAAGAAACATCTACTAATATACCTTATGTTTTATCTAATATTACTTTCACTCTTACACCTACTAATCCTGAAATTCAATCTAATACACCTAATCAAGTATCTATCTCCTCTGTTTCTATTTTGAGAACTTCATTCAGAAAATCAATCATAGAACACAAAATTCTTTCATATTTCACAGACTATACTTGTAATTCTGTACATTTAGCTGATGTCAGCTCACATCATTTTCTTAGTCCAATTACTCCAGTATTCTGTCCTATAGAAATCCTTTCCTCTACAAAATCAAAATATGATAAATTCACTCTCTACTATAAAAGATCTTGTTAATTATAAGCAAGCTACTTCACATAAGGGATGGCAGGAAGCTACGGATATTGAACTTCAAGCACTAGAACTAAATAAGACTTGGAATGTTGTTCAACTACCTTTGGGTAAAAAGGCTTTACCTTGTAAGTGGGTCTACAAGGTGAAACAACGTAGTGATGGAAGCGCAAAAAGATTGAAAGCTAGGTTAGTTATAAGGAGTGATATTCAGAGAGAAAGAATCAATTTTAATGAGATATTTTCATAGATGGTAAAGATGACTACTATTAAATGTCTTTTTTCTATAATGGTTAAGAAGAGTTGGAGACTTTATTAATTAGATGTTAAAATGCTTTCTTACATGGTAACCTAGATGAGGATTAATACATGAAGTTCCCACCTAGTACATAACCACCCTCATCATCGCATGTCTATAAGATTAAGAAACTTATTTATGGACTTCGTCAAGTTTTTAGACAATGGTAGTCAAAGTTGATAAGTGCACTCAATTTCAAGGGGTTTACTTATTCTCTTAATGTTTACTCTTTGTTAATTAAGAAATTTGACTCATCTATTTTTATTCTTGCAGTCTATGTAGATGATTTTGTATTAACCGAGAATAACATCGCAGAGTTGAACTCCATAAAATAGTTTCTACATAAGGAATTTTGTATCAAGGATTTAGGTACATTAAATTTTTTCTTGGGCATTGAGGTATTACGAAAACCTCAAGATTTGAACCTCTCCCAAAAGAAGTTCACATTCGATTTGTTAAATGAATTTGATGCTGCTCACTTGTATTTTATTTCTTCTCCACTCAACTCTAAAATCAAGCTATGAGTGAAGGAAGCTGCTCCTCTCCGATCCTACTTTGTATAGATATATTCTTGGAAAGCTGACTTATCTCACTCATATGAGACCTTGCCTTCACGATCCAACATTTAAGACCATATATGCATTACCCTAGCCTCATCTCACTGCAGCCTTGTGAGTGCTTTGATACTTATCTAAGGATCCCGGATTGAGGTTTTTCATTAATAGTTCTTCTTCATTTCAGTTGCTGGCCTTTTGCGATTCCGATTGGAGTATGTGTCCAAATTTAAGGATATATTTTCGTGAGTTCTACATTTTTCTTTGGGGTTCTCTAATTTCTTAGAAATCAAAGAAGCAATCATCAGTTTTTCTTAATTCAGCTGAAGCGGAATATCATTCTATGAGAAGAGTAGTGGCTGATCTTACCTTATTGGTCTTTATTTTTCAAGATTTATCCATTCCAATCCCACTAACTTTTCCTCTTCATTCCAATAGCCAAGCAGCCATCCACAGTGCGAAGAAACCTGTCTTTATGAGAGGACAAAGCATGTCGAAATCGACTTCCATTTTGTTTAATAGAATTTTCTTGATGGTCTGATTTCACTCTCTTTTGTTTGTTCTTTCTTTCAGTTAGCAATCTATTCAACAAATCACTCACTGGACCTTTTCATCATACTATCTTGGGTCAACTAGGGTTTCTCTCATCCCCTCCACCTTGAAGAGGGGTGTTGGACTTGACAATCTTTGGCCTTGGTTCGGTATCCATGCGTGGGACTTTACTAGTTTGGATTAGATGCTTGGGCCACACACAACAATTACTTTTTAGATGCAGTTCTAGCATAACAGAATGTTTGCAGATAATATATCACATATATATGTAAATCTATGTAACTCATTGTAAATCTTCTAGCCTAAGTAAATCTTTTATTCTATATTTTCTAAGTTAGGAAAATCTCTTATAAGATAGGTAAATTTTGCTCCATGTAGAAAGATCAGTTAGGTCTCTTATACATAGTAAAATTGGTTTTTCCTACTTGTATAAATAGAACACATAGTATATTATTTTTTCAATCATCAATTATAAATAGAAATTGATTCTTCCACATAGTCATTCTTTAAAATTCTGCACGTATAGTATTATTTTGTTGTAGCTATTGTTCCTTTTTTTTTTTTTTTGTAGAATGCTTTATTGTGTTATCTTTAGTATTTTTTTTTATGACTTTTCACTTTCATTATTTGTATTATCGAACTTCTTTGATATGTTTTTCTTTGAGGAAAGGGTCTAATGGAAATAACCTTTTAAGCTTCCAAGATAGGAATAAGATTTTTATACACACTACTCTCCCTAAATCCCACTTATGAAATTAATACTATTATTGTTGTTGCTCTCCATATTTTACAGTATATAAAAGAGGTACAATGAGTGAAATGAAATATATCATTCATCCACCTTATCTATAATCTAAATCTAAAATATATGAAAAGTGTGAAGGGCCTTAGAAAAGTTGTTTGAACTTTGTCTGCTTTAGAAGAAATCGTCTTTTCACTATTTTTCTTTCTAATATTTAAGAGTTGCAAAATTAATCAAATATATTTATGGTAAAACCTTTTCCTTATTAGAAGTCATCAGACTTAGTGATTTATTCTAATATTTAAGTATTGAAAATTAATTAAATATATTTATGGAAAAACCTTTCTTTATTAAAAGTAATTAGAACAAATGACAATTAATACTTTTTTCATTAGTTTAAGAATTTTAACTCAACTAAATTTGATTTTAAGAAGATTTGAAAAATCTAGAATTAATATAAAAGCGTTAGAATAAGAAAAATTTAAGATGTACCAAATTTTAAAAGTTTTAAGTACGTAATAAGAATGTAATAACTGATTTTGTAAAAATTTGACTTCATAAACAAGGAAAGATTTTAAATATAGAAAAAAAATAATCATATCACAAATATGGTTCAAATTGATGTCTCTTTTAGCCTATTACAATAAGGGAAAGAGATAGACAAACACAAAAGTGATGATCGATCAACCACTTGAAATTTCTGTTGACTTTCCTTATTAGAAGTCATCAGAATTAATGACAACTAATATTTTTCTATTAGTTTAATAATTCTAAATCAACTAAATTTTATTTCAAGAAGATTTTAAAAATCTAGAAATAAATATAAAAGCGTTAGAATAAGAAAAATCTAAGAAGTACCAAATTTTAAAGCTTTTAAGTATGTAATAAGAATGTAATAATTAATTTTGTAAAAATTTGACTTTAAAAGCAAGAAAATATTTTAAATATAGAAAAAAATAATTATATCACAAATATGATTCAAATTGATGTGTCTGTTTTAGTCTCTGACAGCAAGAGAAAGAGGTAGACAAACGCAAAAGTGATGATCGATCAACTAATTGAAATTTCTGGTGACTTTCCTTATTAGAAGTCATCAAAATTAATGACAACTAATATTTTTACATTAGTTTAAGAATTCTAAATCAACTAAATTTGATTTTAAGAAGATTTGAAAAATCTAGAAACAAATATAAAAGCATTAGAATAAGAAAAATTTAAGAAGTACCAAATTTTAAAAGTTTTAAGTACGTTAATAAAAATTTTATCAATGATTTTGTAAAAATCTAACTTTAAAAACAAGAAAAGATTTTAAATATATATAAAAAAATAATTATACCACACATATGGTTGAAATGTATGCATCTCTTTTAGCATTTGACAGCAAGGGAAAGAGGTACTGCATAACAAATGCAAAAGTGATGATCGATCAATTCTTTGAATTTTTTTATGGTAAAATATATATGTGGTTAAACTAATATATATGTTTATGTACCTCGTTGTCATACTTTGGGGCTAAATTTACCCCTCTACTTTAAAAAATGACTAAATATACTCTTCGATATACTTTGAGAATAAATTTATGTTTGATGTCATATTTTGGGATCAAATTTACCCTCATTGTTAAGAAATTTTTTACATGTTTTCTTTGTTTAATAGAAGAGAAAATACATCATTTCCCCCTGAACTTATTTGCATAACTTACTTTAGACCCTAAACTACACGAGCAATTATATACCCCCTTAATAACTTTCAAGTGAATTAAATACCACCATGCATATATAATACCATTCTCACAATGGAGAGTGCATTACACACGCCTACATATCAGAGCCACATCAATGTCACGTCGAAGCCACGTAAGAAAAGTATTTTAAAAAAATAATTTAATATATAATTTAATACTAATATTATAATATAATTTATATATAATTTTTTTTAAAAAAGTATTTTGTTCTTCAAACAACCCCTACCCCCACCCCATCTGTACCCCCAACCAACGTGTTTCTTTTTCAACCCCCCCCTAGTTCCCCCCATCTGCAACCACCCCACCCACCCCCAAAATGTTTTTCTCTTCAACCCCCCTCATTCCTCAGTTGCAACACCCCACCCACCCCAAAAATGTTTTCTTCTTCAACCCTCTTCCCAATTTGCAATCACCCCACCCACCCCCAACATATTTTCTTCTTCAACTCCCCCTTCTCCACTACTTTCCTCATCAGCAGCCGCACACCCACCTCCAATAATAAAAAACTCTCGATCCCACCCCATTTTCTTTCTTCTCCATCAATTTTATTTTTGTCAAACACACATTATTTTTTCTTCATCTACAACATTATCGTCAAAGAGGTGGAGGATAGATGAGACACTGATTCAATTGACGTTTTGATACTCTATTTTAACAATTAATAGAAAATAAATATGTTAATGATGCACATCTTTTGTGATGAGTTGATGTTTTTTTTGGTAATTGGATGTAGCCATTTGAAGAAATTAAATAAAGGTGAAAAAATTTAAGTGATGAAAGATCTTTAAAGATTTATTTTTATTTATTTTTGGAATTTTTGATAAATTTCTCTTTGTTTTTTGATGAGAAATTTTATAGAAGGGGTTGTTAAGGTTTATAGAGGTGTTATATGGAGCTTAGTAACGGTGTTTCTTGAAAAAAAGATGAATTTGATTGTTGATGCACATTGAAAGAAAAATATATCTGTCCTTGAAAAAATTCAACTAACAGAATTGAGGGAGGGGTGTATGTATTCGTATATTTTTTGTGTATCGGATAGAACGACTTAGATTAGCGTGTATTATGTTTTTTTAAAAAGGAAAAAGTCATCGTTTCCACCCTAAACTATACACGAAAAGTCTAGGTCACACCTAAACTATCATAGAGTCCTATTACACACCTAAACTATAAAAAAGTGAAACTATTTCCACCCCAAAATGTAAGAACCAGTCACATAATGGAGAGTGATTTACACTCGCGCCACATCATCGCCAAATCATTACCACATCAGATATTATGTCAATTATTTTTAAAAAAGTCCACATCACCCATTACTTCTTCGTCACCAAAATCACCATTAAAACACTACCATTAACACCATCATCATAAAACTCAAATCTTCACCACAATAATTTTAAAAATACACCATAAATTTCATTATCGGAATCACAATACAATCATTAGTATCATAAATCTCAAACACCTCTTCTCTCACAATCAAACCTTTCACTGTAATTACACAGAAAATTGATTGTCAATAAAGCATATTGCACATCTCTTGATAACCCATTTTTCAAGAATTTTATCAAAATTTTTAATAGTCCATCAAATTTTATCAAAATTTTCAATAGCATTCTGAATCAGTATTGTTGGGGATACGCACACACAACACTATCCAGAGGGTCTTTCATTTTTCTTTCATCTAGAGAACAACACACACTAATACACACATAGCTACACATACCCGATCAAAAAATAGGAAAGGCATAAAGAGAGTAGAGGGACGAGAGAGGGGGAAACGGAGAGAAATCGAGAGATAGGGAGAGGAGACAGAGACAGTGAACAGAGGTGGGGGGGAGAACGGTTTTTTTTTTGGTGACGTTGTCACCAAAATTGTAGCTTCATTAAGATTCCGGACAGAGCAGTAACAACTTCCTTTCTCTCTTTATTAACTTTTGAATTCCTTTTTAAAACCATAAAATTCTTCTTATTAAATTCATCGCAATTGTAAAATTCATCGATTTTGCTTTCGTATATAGCTAAATTTCATATAAATTTAGTGTGTGTGTGTGCGAACGAAAAAAAAAGTTGGCGGAGCTTTAGAAATATCTAGTCAGACACTAGCGATGGAAATCGTATATAGCTTGCTTTTGTTTTTCACCATTTTTTTCGACCGATGTCGATTCAAGATGGGATTGAAGGAGATAAAATTTGCGTGAGGTGGGGTTATTGAAGAATTTTTTTGATTTTGGACGCGCCTTTTTTTTTTTAATTAAATTTTATTTCCACGTCAGATTTAGGGTGGAAATAGTTTCACCTTTTTATAGTTTAGGTGTGTAATAGGACTCTATGATAATTTAGGTGTGACCTAGACTTTTCGTGTATAGTTTAGGGTGGAAATGATGACTTTTTCCTTTTAAAAATGAGTCATTTAACATTGGTTTGGACCTTTCTATCAAGAGAAAATACATCATTCCCCTCCCCTCCTAAACTTGTCCGCATAACTTACTTTAGACCTTAAACTATACAGACAATTATATACCCCCCTTAATAACTTTCAAGTGAATTAAATTCATCCCCTACGCCTAACGTGGAAAAAGATATACAAATACATACACCCCTCAAGTCTGTAAGTCGAATTTTTTCAAGGAAAAATATACTTTTCTTTCAACGTGCATCACCGGTAGGATGTTTACAAATGAATAAAAGTCAAATGAAATGGAATAATGCAGAAACATGAAACTAGAGAAAATGTCTATTACAAACTTTGCTCTTGTTTCAGTTATTTTCAAATTTTAAAATTTAGTATGCAATTCGATGTGCATCTAGATTTTAAAATCAATGAATAAGTTTTTCGAGCAAATGACATGATGAAAAATTTGTGTAGATTCAAATTATATACAAATACATAAGAATGAAGAGATGTTACGATTGGTACATAAAGGAGACATCGCAATTCAATCATCTAGAGAAATATCCAGTAATCTGTTCTATCTGATTGCTAAGTGTCATTTTTCATGAGCTCAGCGCTGATGCACATCCATGGACTGAGGGAGGGGTATATTTCTTTGTGTTTGCACTGATGTAGATCCATTTTCATGAACTATACACTAATAAATATCTAGTGACTTAATCTCGTTAGAAAAAATTGATCAACAAAACTGAGGGAAATATATTTTTTTGTGTATTTTTGGTGGCTCGAATCGGGTGAGTTAGACTAGAGTGTGTTTTAGTTTTCTAAAATAGGGCATTTGAAGTTAATTTGGACTTTTTATTTAAAGAAATGGTATATGTAAGGAGTTCCTTACCAACGAGGGCAAAATTGACCCCAAAGAATGACATCGAGGGTCAATTTGGCCCCTAAAACGAAGGGTATGTTTAACCAATTGTTCAAAGTAGAGGGATAAATTTGACCTCAAAGTATGACAACGAGAATAAATTTAACCCCAAAATATGACGAAGAGTATATTTAACTAATTTTTTAAAATAGAGGGATAAATTTGACCCCCTTTCTATCTTTTAAATAGCTTTCACATACCAACTTTGACACATAATTTTATATTTGAAGGGTGCTCTCTCGAAAACAATGAGATCATCAACATTGAACATGAAACACCAAATAGTAAAAAACTTGAAAAATAATACTAACTTCTTATTAATGTTTGAACCAAGACATGATTGGTGTATTGGAATTTAGAAAGAGGAACGAGTAATTTTGAGCTTTCCAAAAGGGAAAGGACACAAACAATACTTCAAATTATACTATTTCCACGAAAATGGTCATGGAATTTAAATTTTACTTTTTAGCCATTTTAATTTGCTGGCTTGTTCTATACCGTTTCTACCCACCTTCTATACAGTTTCTAGAGAAAATTGAAGGAAAGGTGCCTTTTAAGTCTTAAATGAAGGATTGGTGACATTGACCAACTTAAGGGGTCAAACATCATTTGAAAACTTGATTAAGTTAATTGTGGACTTGATTAATATTTTCAAAACTTTCTAGTCTTTTCAAAAATACAAATCAACCCAACCCACACCCTCTTCAATCCAAATCAACCAGTCTCTCTCCTCTTTCTCTCTCGACACCTTCTCTTAACTCTCTCCCAACTAACAGTTCTACAAATTTCTCCTTTCAATCCTCGGCGACTTCAACATCCGAAGATAAATAGTTGGGCTTCGAGTTCCTTTTCGACTTTAACCTTCAATCGATGTGACATCCTTGATCTTCGGTCATAACAACTTTGAATTCTTCAACCTTAAATCGACATGACAACCTTGCTCTCCATCCATAACAACTTCAAATTCATAATCGTTCCTTTTCTTCTTTCACAAGTAAAAATTTATGGTCTTTTTAGTTTTGAAAAAAACGAGGAACTTAAGCCAACTTCTTTTATAATATTGGTTAATAATTTCAATATTTTTTTCTTTAATTTGAAATGTGGTCTGAACAAAACCCTAATTTCTGATATTTCTTCTCTTCTCTTTTCAAAGTGAATTATGATTTTTTGTTGTTTGTTGCCTTTTTTGAAGTTTAATTTTTGTTGTTTGTGTTTATAAAAACAAAACAACGATTTGGGTTGATTTGTTCTGTTTTGTTCTTGTTCTTGTTCTTGGTAAAATGGTGATATTGTTGTTTTCCTATTGAATAAAATCGTGCTACTATTTTTTGTTTTATCCAACAGATTATCCATCTGATGCAACATATTAATCATCTGATGCAATAGATTTGTCATATGATGCAATAGATAAACCATCTGATGCACAAGAAAAACCATCAGATTATAATTTTTATTTAATAGATTATTCATCTGATGCAATATATTTATCATATGATACAACAGTTTAACTATCTGATGCAACAGATTAACCATATGTTGCAACAAATTAAGCATCAGATAAAAAAATCTGATGCAACTGATTAACCATCTGATGCAACGGAAGAACCATCAGATTAATGATATGATGCAACAGATGAACCTCTTGTTGAAAAAAATCAAATTAGCTCTTCCAACAATACATGCCCAAGACATGATTTTTTCAACTGATCATTCATCTGTCGTGATAGACGACCCAATGTTAGAAGAAATCTAAACAATATTGACCATTGATAATTGTTCCAACAGATCACTCATGTGTTACAATAGATGTGTGACCTGTCGCACAGACCATTGATCTTTCTCAATGGACGAGTGATATATTTTGTATTTTCACAATAGATTACTCAACCATTACTGTAGGTTAGTTAACTGTTCTGACAGATCACTCATATATTGCAACAGATGTGTGATATGTTACACAAACCATTCATCTTTCTCAATAGATGAGTGATATGTTTTGTATTGTCGCAACAGATTACTCAGCCATTGCTACAGGTTATTTAATTGTTCTAACAGATCACTCATATGTTGCAACAGATGATGTTGCAATAGATGTGTGATCTGTAACACAAACAATTTATTTTTCTCAACAGGTGAGTGATATATTTTGTATTATTGCAATAGATTACTCATCCACTGCAACAGGTTATTTAACTATTCCAACAGATCACTCATATTGCATTAATGTGTGATCTGTTGCACAGGCTATTTATCTGTCTTAAAAGATAAGTAATACGTTTTGTATTGTTGCAAAATATTGCTCATCTGCTGTAACAGATTTGTTATATGCTGCAATAGATATACTACTTGGTGCGAAAGATAAGTGATCTATTGGAGTTGTTATTTTACTATTTTTCTTGTTAGATTTACTGTTATCCTTTTTAACGATGCATTAATCAACTATAATATATTTTTTTATGTTTTTGTTAATTTTAGATAATATGGCTCCCAAAAGAACAGAAGCCGAATCAAGTCCAAGTAAAGGAATAAGTGAAGCAGCTAGGCTACATCCATCACTCCATGAGCTTGCTTTACAAGCGTTGTCTCAATCAGGAGTAGAATATGATGAACACAAGGAAGAGGAATATTTCAAAAGAGATGATCCAAATGCTAATAGCCCTTCCACCGAAGTATTGGTCAAAACCTTCAGCATTGATCGTTATCCTGTGAGACTGCAGTGCGATGGTGCCACAGATTTAATAAATGATTTTGTGGTTAAGTCATCCATGGGAAAATATTTTGACGCCTTCAGAAAAATACTTCGAGAACAAAAATTGGATGCTTATTTTAGGGACAGCTACTTTGGGAAATATCTAGATTTGCCGGAGAACAAAAATCCTCGTTTCCAAATAAAAATGGTATATGAACTTCTCAAGCGTAGGTTTATGTATGAAAATAAAGATAAGATGGATGAGGTGTGGATAAATTACTGTGGCATGCCTGTTTGTTTTGGTTGGAAGGAGTTTTTCATAGTTACTGGACTAGAATGTTATCCTCCTTCTCAAGTTATACCTATTCTAACCCAAAAAAAGCACCCTGCACACTCAAAAAAGGCAAAGGAAAGTCGTGTGATCATGTTGACCTGGTGTCCATTGTTGGTCCAAGATTCAAAATAAAAAATTTGATAGAAGGGTTAAAAGGTAAAGAAATTTCAAAGAACCACAAGAGGTCGTTGTGCTTGGTTTGGTTTGTACATAATATTCTTTGGGCTAGAGACGTTAACAACAACATAAACGTTGGTTTAATAAATCTCTCCAAGGATTTAGAGACATTTAACAGCTATCGTTGGGGTTATGAAAGCTTCAAAATAACAGTCCAGTACTTGTTGACTCCATTAGCGCCAAAGACAGTCAACTTATATGGCTTTTCATGGGCTTCCATGGTAAATGTTTCATTTTTTTTCTTTTATTATGATATCATTCATTTTTTCATTCAATCATAGTTTTGATTTATTGATGTTATTTTATAGGATTGGGCGTTTGAAGTCATTCCTCATTTGAGACAACAGGTGAACTACCAGGAAGAAGTTTTATGTCCAAGAATCTTGAGATGGTTGTCTGCCAAAACTGACAAAAATGTAAAATTTCTTGATCTCTTCAACCCCCGAAAGATGCAGTAAGTATAATTATAATTAAGTTTTTATTTTAATTAATGATTTTTTTGAATGATCTAATCATCATTCTAATATATGTAATGATTTATGTTAGATTATGCATCCGTCGCTAGTTCTAACCAATCGAGAGTTGAAGATGTAATTTTTTTACTTTACGATCTGTGCAAAATTTATCGAACCCTAAGGTCATCGATAGAATAAAAATGGAATTGTTTGGAGAAACAACCATTACAAGAAAAATAATTTTGGAGGGTAAGATTATTGTTGTTGATGGTCTTTGTGGTGATGGAGCTGTTGGTGGTGGTAGTGGTGCTGCTGTTGATGCTAATGATACTACTCTTACAGTATTTGAAACAAACCATTATGAGTATGATCATACTGGTTATACAGATTTTGCCTCTCCCAGCGAATGTTCTGCATGCAAATGTCAAGACTGCAGGGCAAAAGATGATGTAGTGATTAATGTTATTAATGCATTAACTTCTTCCGTAAAGGAATTGACATTTAAGAAGGGTGTCATTCCATCAAAGACGATTTTATTCCCATCCACTCCATTAGAGATTAAAGCTAAGAGGAGAAGGAAAGTGATTTCCAAGGCATTATCAAGCATCCAAAAGAGCAAAATTGCAACTCCTCTATCTGTGTGTTGCAATGAGCAATGTACAATGTCCAAAGGAGAGTAGCACGAGCTGAACAAGGTGAATATATATGTCTTCCAACTAACAAACAAACATATTTATGTTTCAACGCATGACACATCTGCTGACAATTATCAAACAGATATATGCATCTGTTGCAAAAGTTGACTAACTTGTTGTACCAGATAAAGTACCTATTGCGACATATGTGTCGTCTGTTTTAACAAATCAAACAGCTCTTCGTACCGCTTTTATTTGTACCAACAAATGACCTATCTGCTGCAATAGATGAGTCATATGTTGCAACAGATGGTTCATTCATTGAAAATTATTATACAGGTCTTCCTCATGTAGAAATTTGACCTATCAGTTGATTCATTATTGCAATAGAAATATAATCTATTTGGGATAATTTAAAATAGGAGGAAGACCTGTTTGATTTGCTAGAACAGATGAGTTATCTTTTTTTATTTTGTTTATCTCCGTGATTAGCATTGACCAATTCTGGCTTTCCAGGTGGATGTAGAAGCTACTGCTGAACAACATTGACAATATGCTACTCTACTTTTTTTATGGAAATACGGAGAACAGAAAGCGTAAAAACCGTACATAAGCGATAATAAAGATCTACGACGAGCATAGCCGAATTTCATAACACCAGATGAAGAATAACTTGTCCATATTGAGTAGATCTTTATAGCTTGAGTCTGTCAAAGTAATAACCTTACCCCTCCTTAGGACTCCTTGACATCATTATTTAAATTGTTGATGTATTTGTTGAGATCTGTACCCATAATAATTTTTTTACATTTTATTTATTCATTGATTTTATTTCAGCTAATTTCTTAAGGCTTCAATTTGTTTATTTTTGTCTATGAATTTTATTTTTTCCTTAGATTTGAACTTATTAATTGAAATGGAATACTAGATTCAAATATTGCAACTGATAATGTATCTGTTGCAACAAACGTCACATCTGCTGGAAAATATCAAACATATTTAACATATGTTGCAACAGGTAGGTAATCTGTTGGAATTTATCAAACAGGTCTTCCCACTGCTGCAACAGATATACTTAGATAGAAACACCGACATAATGCAACGAATGACCAACCTATTGCAACAGATAAACTATATGTCAGAACAGGTAGAATATCTGTTATAACGGATGAAGAATCTGTTGCATTATAAAAATTCAACTTTCATTGGACATAAAAAAATTGCCACTACATGTGAAAAAGTGAAAGTGAATTGAAATAAAAAAGGCAGAACCCATCGACAGTGTTCAGTTCAAACACCTAAAATAAAATAGGCATCAAGTAGATAGTGATCATTTTAAACACGTAAAATAAAATAGGCACAAATATGTCAGGTTGACACTTTTTGCTGATTTGGCATCTGATTTTGCCCCTAACGGTTATTCCCCCCTCCCAATGTCTTATGTATTCATCTTCTTCCTAAAATTTAACCCTAAATTCCTAAATCTTCTTCTTCGTTGTCATTTTTTTTTATCGATCCAAATTCTTCAAATAATTTACATTTGGTCTTTCTTTTCTTCATTTTTTTTTCATTTTTTCTAACTGAGCTTGACAATGTCGAGCACATCTTCCACTATTTTTTGTGATAAAATTTTTTGTTATTGTAAGTACGGTCATGAATCTCTATTGAATACTTCTTGGAATCAACAAAATCTAGGTCGTAGGTTTTTTACTTGTAAGATTTCAAAGGTAATATTTTTTTATTTAATTAGTTGTTTAATTATTGACTTGTAATTATTTTGTAATTGTGTTCTTATTTTAATAGAAATTGGGTGGATACGATTACTTAAAGTGGTATGAAGAACGACACCCTTCACAAGCAAATCATGTAATCTGGGGTTTGTTGAAGAAAGTCCAGGCTTCTGAAGAGAAACAAAATCGAGCAAGAAGATACTACATTGTTGCCGTTATTGCTACTAGTTTGGTGATGTTGGGCACATGGATTTTCAAGCCTAATTGCTAAAATTTTCATGGTGGTGTATTTTCTACTGGTTTGGTGTTGTCGAGCACATGGATATTCAAGCTCGTAATTGCTGCAAAATATCAAATAGATTTAGGCACATGTTATAAAATTTAGGTCATCTGTTGGAAAATATCAAGCAGGTTTTCCCTCTGTTGCAACAGATTAGACTTAGATCAGATAAAAATAACATCAGCATAATGCAACAGATGACCAACCTATTGCAACAGATAAAGTATCTGCCAGAATAGATAAAATATATTTTAGAACAGATTGACAATCTATTGCATTATAAAAAAACTCAACTTTCATTCTATCAGAAAAAGCACTATTGCTACTACATGTACATATAATTTAAAGTAAAGTGGAGTGTGACTTGAAATAAAAAATTGTTATTTCACAGGCTCTTCTATATTCACAGGCTCAAAGCGTCCAGTTAGTACCCCATAAGCCCAGACCTCTTGCAGGCTTGCCACAGCGTTGTCGCACAGAAAGGTCATTGGCTCGACCATTTCTGTGTCTGTCAGCAAACATTCAAAGTGTGCAAGAGCGTGCGAGCCACTCGCGTAACCGACATCATTTTTTAGAAATATCATATCGTTGTTTCGACCTCCATAATCCCATGATTTATTCATCAATTCTTCCTTTGGAAAATGATTCATCAGTTTACTCTCCTTCAACAAGATGGGCAACAGCTCCATCAGTGGCTCCGTGAGGAGAAAAAAATCGACATCGTCGATGAGAGGTTTGTTGCAGTCATAAAAATTAATCTTTCCCTCCTCGAGTAGTATCTCAACATCTCGATAATATATGACCTTCACGCTAATGACTGTAAGAATCCTCTTTGCCTCAGTCCAGCTCTTTCCGTGTGGATTTATCCTCTCTCCTCTAACATATTTTATCATTTCTTCTTCATCCCAGTCCAACGTAGAAGCTAAGAAATCAAATCTCACGTCACAGTCTAATGCGGAATTATTGAGTTGATCGTACGTATCCTTGACCTTCTTGCAGAAGTCAAGGTCCATTATCCTATCGGCAACGACATAAGCTTTTGAGTATGTTAATTACCTTTCCCTCATGAGGTGGAGAATTTTTTCAACATTCTGTTATATAAGCAGACAATTTTTAAATAGGTAGTAATTGTAAAGATGGTCCATCTGCTACATTGGGTTCTCTGAATCAATAATCCAATGCAACTTATGCAACAGATGAATAGTAAGTTGCAACAGAATCACTACCAGTTGCACCAGAATACCCAGCTGTTGCAACAAATTTTACATCTGTTGCATAACTTTTTCTTCATGGGGTAGATAAGTTTAGAAGGCTAGGTTAGGAAAAGTAAACTTGCCTTGTCTTTATACTGCATACACATATCTGTCATAGTCTGGAAGTCTTGGGGGGAGGGGGGAAAACGGAGGCCTGGAGTAATCTTGTGCGCCTGGCTTGGCATTCTTGGCCAGTCGTAGATCCCTCTTCTCTTTGGCGCCAAGTTCCACGTATACGTCTACCTTCTTCTTGTATGGCCCCTGAACTTTAATAGCTTTTTGAGAGGAAGGAGTTGCAATTATTTTTTATTTCCGATAGGAGAGTACATCGGTTATTGCTCTTTTTTTCCTCCTAACCAATAATGTAGCAGCGTATCGCTCCCTCAATTTCTTAGATGGTATGACACCCCTCTTGGATTTGAATTCCTCGACAGCTTTAGAGATAGCCTCTACTTTTTCAAAGAGTTTATCCTGGCTGTCCTTGCACTTTACATATTCGCAATGAGAACATAAGGGTGAAAAAGGGTGAGAGGGACCTGTGTAAGGGTGAAAAGAGGTGTTTTCAAACATATTTATTTTTTCTTGACCATCAACATGCACATCATCATGAGTTGTAGCAGCATCAGCATGCCTTCCACCAACACCAACAACTCCACCATAAGAAGCACCCGGATCTACATTAGTAGGTTGTTTGATCATGAAGAGACTCAACATTAGGCTGCCCTTTCCTAACTGCTCTTCTTATGGCTGTTGCTCCAGCCAATTCCTTCCTTATTAACTCCACTGTTGGGTCTGCTATAGTATCAACATGACCTAGAGTAATATAAGAAGTCATCAGCGACTCTTCCTTAGTAGGCACGATCCATGGATGCACAACCTAGAAAAAAAATACAGATACATTTAAATCATATAATATAATAATTTTCACAGTTGTGTTAATATTTTAATAGTCAACTTCTGCAACAGCTTAACAATATGTTGCATCAGCTTATATATCTGTTGCATAGTTTGCAGTAGATGGTTAAAATCCGTTAGAGTCGGGTTCAGAGAACCAGAGCAACACATGGATAATCTAATTCAAAATATCAATCATCTTTCCCAACAGATTACTAATCCGTTGCACCAGTTACAGAAGCTGGGTAATTTGTTGGGTTACATATTATGCAACAGATGATCTGTATATGTATTAATAATATGTTACATCAGATTACATACCTGTTGCATAATTTACAGTAGATGGTTAATCTGTTAGGTGTCGGGTTCAGAGAACCAAAGCAATAGATGGGTAATATGATGCAAGATATCAATCATCTATCATAACAGATTATCTATCTGTTGCATCAGTTGGAACAGGATGGGTAATCTGTCGCAATAGATGTCCCATCTGGTGCATCAGATATAACATCTGTTGCACCAGATTTAACATCTGTTTAATATCTTTTATTGAGTAAAATTATTTTACTTGAAGAAGACGTACTGCATCATTTGGAGGGTTAAAGAGATCAGCCTCCTTAATTTTGGTGTTGTTCTTTGCAGCCAACTACCTAAACATCCTTGGATGAGACACCTCATCCGGGTAATCCATTACCTGCTTTCGGAGGGGAGGAATGACTTCAAATGCCCAAGACTAAAAAATGTAAACAAGAAGCAAGCAAAAAATCATAATAACTATATTCAATATAAATTATGGATGAGTTGAAATAGTGATTAATTTTACCGTGAAAGCCCAAGGAAATCCGTATAATATGGTTGTCCCTAAGGTTAGCTTTGTCAGAAAATATTAGAAAGTCATGTAGAAGCTGTCATATCCCCAGAGATAATTGTTGAATTTATCAAAATCCTCAGCACACGCCAACAAATCATCTTTTATGACCTTGTTGACATCTCTTTCTAATATAACCGAATGGGCAAACCAAACTAAACACAATTGCTCCCTGTACTGCTTAGGTATGGTTTTATCATGAGATCTATCAACAAATCTGATGCTTTGTAGCCACATCGAGCAATGTCAAACAACCCATCTATTTTTTCCTTGTGTTTTCTTGCTTTGGATATTTTGCGGGGTGTTCCCTTAGCGATAGGTGGTTCTTCAGGATGATGGCATCTGTAATAACCCATATTTTCGTGCTAAAATTCTAAACGTCGATTTTACGCGTCTAAGCTCTAATCCAAATGAGTTGAATGTGAATACAAGTTTCATGATCATTATCCTATTCTATGGAGTAATTTAGAGGTGAAAAATGTTCTTAGCAATGACTAGAACAAAGTTGAGCTAAGACCAATTGATTCATCCAAAGTTTGACATTCGATTCTACAAGGTTCAACTTCAAACGTGTATATCTCTTAATATAATGGATTTTTTCATCCCAAGACCTATCAAATTTTAGATAATTGAATTATCTTTCCAACGATACCAATTTTGCAAAAATCCAATACCCGAGCAAAGAGTTATGCCCATTTTTGTGAGAGGCAGTAAGGGTGTGCGAGGGGCAATGCGCCGTCCAATCAAATGTGTGCGATTGGGAGTGCGAGGAACACTTAAATGTCTTCCATAAGGTGTACGACGCACACCTTAAGGTCTGCCATGGGTTGTGTGCCGCATACCTCACTTCCAAGTGCCAAAACACCCCTATATATGTCTATAACATGGGATGAAACTCCCATAACACCAAAATAAGTTTACTTTCTCTCAAAATCACCAAGAAAATTCATTAGGGTTTCAACCTAAAAATTCAAATATCTCAAGACTCAACCATAAGTTTTCAATAATTCTTCGAGGTTCGGAATCCCCATTCCGAGGGCTACAAGAAGCACCTATTATTTTCACGAATAGAGTCCCAAGGTTAAGAGTTCATCCAAAGCTTCAATTTCAAGGTATGTGGGGTTTTTCAACAAGAACACTCTTTCGTTCTTGTGCCCAAAAATACTTTCTTTTACGAAGTTATGGATTTCATATGTTTTACTATGATTTTGAAGCATGAACTGACATCCTATATTGATTATCATGAGATTATGATATTTTTGATATTTTAGAAGCGGAATTATATGTGAATGATGATATTTTGTGCCTTATAACTGAATTTTCCAGATTTTGAAGGGATTTATATATGTTTATGATGTAAAGCTTGAATCTTGATAAGTTTTAATGTGATATTGAGACATGAGTTTCGAACTCTATTTGAGATTGTTTTTTTGAGAAATCATGTGTTATAACACCTTGAGTTTGAATGATTTGAGATGATGAAGAAGCTTTGACCTTTCGGTCGTAAAAATGGGTGTGTTTGAACTCGAGATGAGAAAAGAAATCCACTTTTATTGATTATTATGAAAAGGGTAGCAAGATGGCTCCCATTGTGAATTGTTGAGCTGTTTATTAGTGGATTTTCTTTTGAAAAGATCTGAGCTAAGTCCGGGAGTAGTCTTTAGCACCGAGCGGGAGGTATAGATATTTTGGTACTTCCCTAGAACTACGTGCCCCCGTAGGATGTGAGCCTGAGGCTGATTTATATAGTGATCACTAGTGTTTGGATTAATGATTTAAGGTCCTACTCCGATGGCAAGGAATAGGGCGACTCTCCCCAACGTGGGTAGAACGTTGGACTCCATGTAGCTCACATGGTTTATGTCGGTTTTAAGAGACTCCCAGTGTGTGTGTGTATTCTTCTATCTGAGATGAAAATATAATTGCTTGAAAGATTGAGTTTGAGAAAGTCATTGTTTTCGAAAGATTTAAAGACTATATATTCTAAAGAGATTTGTCATGAGATTTGATTGCTTTGATGAATTGGAATTGAGATAAAAGTGAATTGAGATTTATATGATGACTCACATGTTTTACTTTACATATATTACTCATCCATGATTTCGATGATTTAATTTAAGCTAAGTGAGTCATTTATATCAGCATGCATAATTTTATAAACTATGATGATATTAAGATATTATTTTATATATGCATTGAACCCCCATATGCTTAGTACATTTCTATGGTACTGACCTACATATTCGTATGTGGGCTACATTTTCTCAGAATGTAGGTACAAGGTATAGTATGCACCTTTAGATCCAGTCAGTTCATGATATCCAGTCAGTAGGTGATGAGTTCTTTTGATTCAAGAGCTTGGGTTAGTTATGCAGAACTAGTAGTGTTGTATTTTCTTTATTCAGTCGTATTGAGTTGGGTTAGTCGGGAGTCATGACCCAGCTACCTACAGTCAGTACTAGTAGAGGCTTCATAGACAGTTAGTAGAAGTTGATGTATTTCATTTTAGTTATGGTTGTAAAGGAAGAATTGCAATCTTATAAATTCAGTATTGTATTAATCAAATTCAAAAAAGTTATTTTTTGTAGATTTGTATATATATATTTGTACTTCTTATTCAGTTGCTTATGAGATATTCTAGTAGAAAGGTTAGCTTGGGGTCACTTGTGACCCTAAGCACCGTGTGACGTCTCGGGCCCCGATTTTGGGGCGTTACAAACTTGGTATCAGAGCACAAAGTTCAAGTATTCTAGGGTGTCTATGAAGCCATGTCTAGTAGAGTCTTGCGGAACGGTACAGAGACGTCTGTACTTTTCTTCGAGAGGCTACAGGGCATTTAGGAAATGTTTCCCTTCTTTCAAGTCTAGGACTGTGCCATGAAAAGGTTCTCCAGGAAACTTATATAAATTTTTAGCTTACTCTATTCTAGCCAACTCTGCCTCATTTCCAAGGTATCAGAAATAGTTGAGCTTCATTCTTCATAGATAGTTATGGGACTGTAAAAGAGCTAGAAAGTATCCTGTCAGTACTTTTGAGTCCCGAATATTGAAGTGTTTTATCAGGTCTGTAGAAATTATGCACCAAGCCTGAATTAGATGTGCTTTCGAATTTCTCCTCATAATCCATAATGATAATCTATACTTCTCTATCTATGTTCTTAAAGTAACATGTTCGGCAAGTTCCAGTTCCTCCCCAGATAATGCTTTTATAATTGCTAGCAGAAGTTTTAAAAGTTACATAAAGCGGCTTGAGAGAAGCCTTCTAGTATGTTATAAGTCCCTCAGATTTGAAGTTATACCCTTGTTCTTTTGAGTTATTCAATTAAGACAGAGTAAGGTGTATTCTTAGATCATTGAATACCGTGTGTCAAGTTTCTATCTCTTGTATTATATAATCTTGTTATCATTGTGTTTGTGAAAAACCAAAGTCTAGTGAAGCCGTGTGGGGCTATTTCGATTCACTAGCATAGTTGCTTTGTTATTTATTCATTTTCTTGTTCAAAATACAAAACCAAAGTCTAGTGAAGCCGTGTGAGGCCTATTTTAATTCACTAGCAAATTGTTGTTTATCTTGTTATTTTTGTGTTGGTTGAAAGTTTGTGTTTAGAGTGGTAGTGACAAGAAAAGTGGTAAGGGAAATTTATTGAATATAATAGACGAATCTTTTTGCATACAATTGAGTTAGTAATGAAGTTCTATGTCCTTGTGTTTTAGTTTAGCAAAAGGTAGAGAATGAGTTATTTGTTAAGGTGAATTATAGTTAGCTTGGAGTATGAAAAGAGTTGTTGATGGTATTTGCTATGCTAGAAAAGTATAGGTTTTGATGGAAGTACTTGGTGGGTGACTGTAGTTAATTTATGCTTTCATGAGATTGCAAGGGGAAGTTTAGTTAAAATTTATAGAGCTATGAAAGTAATTTAGGTGTGAAGATGGGTAAATAGTAATGATGTGAAGAAGGAGAATGTGTTAACGGATTATGAATAAGATAGGCCATATGATTATGATCGATTGTCATTGTGTACTAATTTTTCTTAATGTTGTGTTCTATAGTTTTGAAGTGAGAATTATGTGTGAGATTGGGTTGTAAAACATGTTTAGCACTAGACATTAAGTTTGAACAGTTAATGGTTCGGTTGTTAATGCTAGTTATATGGAGGTGATCTAGTAGGCCTGAACAGTGTATGCAAGAGAGTAAGATCATGTGTTCGTAATTAAGTATGATGTAGAGGTGTGCCCAAGGTGCTATGGGGATGCATTATTTTTTGAGGATTATTGTATATTGTGTGGTTAGTAGTAACGTTGAGTTGCTAGGTGGAGAAAGCCTAGTTAGATAATTTATGTTGTTCTTGATATCTAAGTTAAGGAGTTATGATTGAAGATGTTGAGTCTTTTTAGAATGATTATTATTCTCATGGTTTGGGAAAAATATAAGTATAGAAGTGTGATCTTGGTAGGCTATGATTATTTGATTAGAGATGTAGGTATGGTTGCAAATGAGAGTGTAAGTCTTTGATGATGATTATTGAAGCTAGAAAGTTAAGGATGGCATATGGATGGGTTGTTCAAGAATGAAGTCGGTAAGTTTGAAATTAGTTTACTCTTGTGAGTTTAGCATTTATGTATAGCTATTAGAATGATGAACTTATTGCTTAATCTTGAGGATATGGAGTAGACCAACATGCTTAGAATACCAGCTTTGACCTAAGGGGGAGATGGTTAGTGAAGAACCAAACCAAGTTTTGAGAATCAGATTGTGATAAATGTCAATAATGAGTTATGATGAGATAGTGATCCCTTCTTACTCTATAGTATTCCTTGGATTTTAGTCATTACAACACCAAATCCATCACTTGCGTGATAAATCCATGCCATAAGCCTATGCTTATACCCATCATGCTTGCTCAAGCCCATTCTCTGCTTCTAGAAAGCATGTAACAGCTTCACTCTGTGATACGAGTTATCTCTCATGAATCTATGAACTCCAGTCTTATGTTGAATAGCTCATGATAAGTATGAACTTATGTTTCAGAGTATGACCAGTTTTTAAACTCATGATACTAGTGAAGTACGCATTATATCATGCATGTCCTCATCTTAGATCTCTTTTATGAATCCATGCCTTTGATATTTTATTCCTCAGGCCTTAGATAAGTGTTAATGTTATGTATTGTAGTGTTCATGCTTCAGGTTCCTATGTGTTAGCCCTTCGGTGACCTCTTCCTATGTTAAGATTGTGGCGATGATAGTAGATAAGCAATGGTTTATATGTGAGAGAGTTGATGACCCTCATTAAGAAAGATTATTTATGCTTTTCTATCTAAGGCTAAAGTGTGAAGTAAGATTGAGGCCAAGTCTTTGATACATGTCATGGTTAGTTAGAAATTGTGTGTATGTTTTTAAAAAGAGTGCAAGAATATTGTTGTTGATAAAGGTTTGGAGAATATGTGGAGTATTCCTTTAGGGGTATTTTCCTTAAAGTTATATGTGGTTTTAATGATAGGATTGAATGTCATGTTGGGTGTAAGATGATGTATGCAATATGCACTAGTGAATCCATATCAAGAATTTTGAATTAGTCATTGAAGTGGTAAGGTATGTTATGATAGGGTGTGAGCTCTAAGAAGATATAGAATATTGAATTGTGTGGTTTAGACTAGTATTTTGGAGTGGCATGTTGTATGTAATGATTTTTGAGTTAGTCCTGACATTGGCGAGAGGACTTAGTTTACTTTAGACCTTGCAGAAAGATTTATTAGTGACCATGTGAGAATTATGAGTTGAATCAAATAAGTATGGTATTTAAGGGGAATAGTATACTTGAGAGAGCATTTTAGAAGTGATGCTAAGCTTGAAAGTAATAATTTGCGTTGCCTGCGGCCTAGTAATCCTATCCTACTGTATGGGTTATATATTTATATTACATTCTATGGAGTTATATCAATGTTGTGATTCCTTAGTCAGATATTTTGTTCAGATCAGAGCCAAATCCGTTGCTCCGTAATGTTAACAGAATTTCATAGAAAAATGCTGAAGAAATACTTCATTTGAGTATGGGCAGTTAATATGATTCAGTCCTTATAGCCTGCAATCCAGTTAACAAGCAAGCCGATAGCTCTTATAGAGTTCCAACTTCTCATCTAGTATTACTATCTAAAGTTTCATGAGTATTGCTATTCCGTGAGATAATTCCATTCAATCCAAGCATTATGTTTCAGATTTGTCAAATTAATCATTACTCATTTCATAAGTGTTCAACGCATAATCTCAATTTTCCAAGTGTTTTAGCCCAGATAGTGTAATACCCTTCGTATGATCTAAGTCTTGTTGTTTCATGATTCACACTTGCATAAGTTATCACTTCTCAGTTCGATATGTATTAATGGTTCATGAACACTTCAAGTGAATCCTCGACTCTCAACATGTATCAGTTCCTTGAAGTAAGTAAAGTAGAGTCAGCTCAAAATTCAGTTTTATGATAGAAGTTTGAATGATTCAGCTCAGTTCATGCATCAGTTTCAGTTTCAGATATTAAGTCATGATTTAGTTCGTACGTATCTTGTGTAGTGTCACAGTCTCTTCCTAGTATTTTCACCAAATTATTATTATTTGGGGACGAACGATCCCAAGAGGGGGATGTTGTAATACCCTGAGTTTTCATGTCATAAACCTCTCATCTTTTTCTCATGAGATTAGATCCAGCGCAAAGTAATGGTTACTCATAAGTTGACACTCTCGTTTCTATCTGAGCCATATAATTATTTTCATGAGAATTCAAGCACATGTAGTTCAGTGCAGCGAATCATTATGTTTGAGATTCAGTGATTCAGTTTATATCAATTGTACAAGTTAGCTTAAAGACTGAGATTTCTCTGTGTTTCAGCTTAATTATCCACATTCGAGGACGAATGTTCCCAAGGGGAAGATAATGTAATAACCTGTATTTTCATGCTAAAATTCTAATCGTCTATCTTACGCGTCTAATCTCTAATCCAAATTAGTTGAATGTGAATATAAGTTTCATTATCATTATCCTAGTCTATGGAGTGTTTAGAGGTGAAAAATGTTCATAGCAATGACTAGAACAAAGTTGAGCTAAGACCAATTGATTCATCCAAAGTTTGACATTCGATTCTACAAGGGTAAACTTCAAACGTGTATATCTCTTAATATAATGGATTTTTTCATCCCAAGACCTATCAAATTTTAGATAATTGAATTATCTTTCCAACGATACCAATTTCGTAAAAATCCAATACCCGAGCGAAGAGTTATGCCCATTTTCGTGAGAGGCAGTAAGGGTGTACGAGGGGCAATGCGCCGTCCAATCAAATGTGTACGATTGGGAGTGCGAGGCACACTTAAATGTCTGCCATAAGGTGTACGACGCACACCTTAAGGTCTTCCATGGGTTGTGTGCCGCATACCTCACTTCCAAGTGCCAAAACACCCCTATATATGTCTATAACATGGGATTAAACTCCCATAACACCAAAATAAGTTTACTTTCTCTCAAAATCACCAAGAAAATTCATTAGGGTTTCAACCTAAAAATTCAAATATCTCAAGACTCAACCATGAGTTTTCAATAATTCTTCGAGGTTCGGAATCCCCATTCCGAGGGCTACAAGAAGCACCTATTATTTTCACGAATAGAGTCCCAAGGTTAAGATTTCATCCAAAGTTTCAATTTCAAGGTATGTGGGGTTTTTCAACGAGAACACTCTTTCGTTCTTGTGCCCAAAAATACTTTCTTTTACGAAGTTATAGATTTCATATGTTTTACTATGATTTTGAAGCATGAACTGACATCCTATATTGATTATCATGAGATTATGATATTTTTGATATTTTAGAAGCGGAATTATATGTGAATGATGATGTTTTGTGCCTTATAAATGAATTTTCCAGATTTTGAAGGGATTTATATATGTTTATGATGTAAAGCTTGAATCTTGATAAGTTTTAATGTGATATTGAGACATGAGTTTCGAACTCTATTTGAGATTGTTTTTTTGAGAAATCATGTGTTATAACACCTTGAGTTTGAATGATTTGAGATGATGAAGAAGCTTTGACCTTTCGGTCGTAAAAATGGGTGTGTTTGAGCTCGAGATGAGAAAAGAAATCCACTTTTATTGATTATTATGAAAAGGGTAGCAAGATGGCTCCCGTTGTGAATTGTTGAGCTGTTTATTAGTGGATTTTCTTTTGAAAATATTTGAGCTAAGTCTGGGAGTAGTCTTTAGCACCGAGCGGGAGGTATAGCTGTTTTGGTACTTCCCTAGAACTACGTGCCCCGTAGGATGTGAGCTTGAGGCTGATTTATATAGTGATCACTAGTGTTTGGATTAATGATTTAAGGTCCTACTCCGATGGCAAGGAATAGGGCGACTCTCCCCAACGTGGGTAGAACGTTGGACTCCATGTAGCTCACATGGTTTATGTCGGTTGTAAGAGACTCCCAGTGTGTGTGTGTATTCTTCTATCTGAGATGAAAATATAATTGCTTGAAAGATTGAGTTTGAGAAAGTCATTGTTTTCGAAAGATTTAAAGACTATATATTCTAAAGAGATTTGTCATGAGATTTGATTGCTTTGATGATTTGGAATTGAGATAAAAGTGAATTGAGATAAAAGTGAATTGAGATTTATATGACGACTCACGTGTTTTACTTTACATATATTACTCATCTATGATTTCGATGATTTAATTCAAGCTAAGTGAGTCATTTATACCAGCATGCATAATTTTATAAACTGTGATGATATTAATATATTATTTTATATATGCATTGCACCCCTATATGCTCGGTACATTTCTATGGTAATGAACCACATATTCGTATGTGGGCTAGATTTTCTTGGAATGTAGGTACAAGGTATAGTATGCACCTTCATATCCAGTCAGTTCATGATATCCAGTCAGCAGGTGATGAGTCCTTTTGATTCAAGGGCTTGGGTCAGTTATGCAGAACTAATAATGTTGTATTTTCTTTATTCAGTCATATTGAGTTGGGTTAGTTGGGAGTCATGACCCGGATACCTACAGTCAGTACTAGTAGAGGCTTCATAGACAGTCAGTAGTAGTTGATGTATTTCATTTCAGTTATGGTTGTAAAGGCAGAATTGCAATCTTGTAAATTCAGTATTATATTAATCAAATTCAAAAAGAGTTATTTTCCGCAGATTTGTATATATATATATTTGTACTTCTTATTCAGTTGCTTATGATATATGCCAGTAGAAAGGTTAGCTTGGGGTCACTTGTGACCCTAAGAACCGTGTGACGTCTCGGGACCTGATTTCGGGGCGTTACAACATCTCAAGCCGTCACTATGGCAAACTCTTGCAAGCCAAAACAAACCGACATTCCACAGTAGTTGATCCAGATTTCATCCAACTTTTTGTTGCCCCCCACGTACTTGATCCTGCGCTTGAGAAGACCATATACCATCCTCATTGGGAAACAAATAAGGGCGTCCTCAGCCAGCTCAAGAAAGTGTCCAAAAAGCTATTCTTAAAAAGTCCATCTATGTTTTCGTCCTTCATAATTTTCCTAAAATCAGTAAATTTACTCCCCGTCTGACATTTAAGTACAATTTGACCAGTTAGTTCTTCTTATGCTTTTTTGACATTTATCAGCATCTCAACTTGAAACTTGTCAATACTAAAAGTTTTGACAGGATCATGCTGGGATGTCTATATTAATTCACTCCCCGTTGGTGATCCATTATCATCATGTTGATGATCATCCTCTTTATCTTTCTCTTTCTTTTCCTCACTCTCTAATTCTTTCTCTTTCTCATTTTCATTTTCTTTATCACTGTCTACAGACCCTTTCCACCTCCCTCAATGTTTTTATATCTCTCCTCAGCTTCACTTTGTTTCCCTGACTGAGATTGTTCAGGAATCTCCTCCGAATTTCTTGTACTGTAGCCTTTTTTTGGGGTGGTCAGACGTTGATCCACTTTCACTTTCTTTTCTTTTGGAAGACATGTTTTACCTAGAAACAACAAAAAAACAAAAAATACATACAATTGATGTATGCATAAATTTTAAAAAATACATTACAAACACCACCAATAACGGCACACCAACAAACACCACCAACCAATGCCACAAATAACACGAATACCGACACCACCGACAGCCACCACAAATACTACCAACAACCCCCACTAGTGCCACGACGACGACGACTACCACCACCATCACAAATACCACAAACACCATCAACAATACCACGACATTCAACAGAACACTGTGATAGAAACTAGGGTTTTCTCGTGTTCGTCCTATGATTTTAGCATCAAAACTAAAAATTGTAAATTCATTCTCAAATATAATACAACTAAAAGTTTTCTTTTTCATCATTAACTTAAAAGCCCTTATTTTTTAGAAAAAAATAACAAATATAAAACTTTTCTCAAACTCTGTTAGCTACGAAGATAGAGAAAACGACTGATACAAGCAAGAATGAAGTAAAAAATAACACCTATGTGGTCGGAAATGAGAAGAAAATTGATCTGTTGTGAAGGGTAGAGAAATTTGTTGAGTAGTTGTAGTTGTTGTCTGTACTGTATACTTGAGTGAGAAATAGAAAAGAGCGAGAACTCGAGTTTTGAAATGATGAAACGTTTTTCTCGCAAATGGATGATTTGTATGGGTTGATTTGTATTTTGGAAAAGAATGACAAGTTTTGAAAATATTAATTTGGTCCGAATTGATCTCAATTATTTTTTAAAATTACAAAAGGTATGCGTACTTTTTAATCCTCTCATCATGCAATTACCAAAAGACTCAATTGAAGTTGTAGTTGACCCTATGAACTCAACCACCCCTGGTCCTAGTTTAATCAATTTAGGTATATGAACTCAATTGAAATTGTATAAAAATAAATGTTCAACCTATTGCATCAGATACTAATCTGTTGCAAATTATCAAATAGATTAAGTAATCTGTTGCGACAAATTACCCATCTATTGTAAATTATCAAATGGATTTTCACATGTCACAACAGATTACCCATCTGTTATTAGAACTTACCCCTGGTCCTAGATTAATCAATTAAGGTATTGGTCTAACATATGAAGTAGTAAAAATTGGTTCGATCGACGACTCTGGTCGGGAGGAATGCAATACCGTCTTATCATTTCAATTGCCCAAAGACTCAATTAAAGTTGTAGTTGACCCTATGAGAACTCACCCCTGGTCCTAGATTAATCTATTGAGGTATTGGCCTAACATATGAGGTAGTAAGAATCAGTTCGATTGATGACTCTGGTCGGGAGGAATGCAATACTGTCTTATCATTCAATTCCCTAAAGACTCAATTGAAGTTATAGTTGACCCTGTGAGAACTCACCTCTGGTCCTAGATTAATCAATTGAGGTATTGATCTAACATATGATGTAGTAAGAATTAGTTCGATCGGTGACTCTGGTTGGGAGAAATGCAATACCGTCTCATCATTTTAATAGCCCAAAGACTCAATTGAAGTTGTAGTTGACCCTATGAGAACTCACCCCTAGTCCTAGATTAATCAATTGAGGTATTGGTCTAACATATGAGGTAGTAAGAATCGGTTCGATCGACGACTCTGGTCGGGAGGAATGTAATTCCATCTCATCATTCAATTGCCCAAAGACTTAATTGAAGTTGTAGTTGACCCTATGAGAACTCACTCATGGTCCTAGATTAATTAATTAAGGTATTGGTCTAACATATAAGGTAGTAAGAATCGGTTCGATCGATGACTTTGGTCGGGAGGAATGCAATACCGTCTCATCATTTCAATTGCCTAAAGACTTAATTGAAGTTGTAGTTGACCTTATGAAAACTCACCCTTGGTCTTAGATTAATCAATTGAGGTATTGGTCTAACATATAGGGTAGTAAGAATCAGTTCGATCAATGACTCTGGTCGAGAGGAACGCAATACCGTCTCATTATTCAATTGTCCAAAGACTTAATTGAAGTTGTAATTGACCCTATAATAACTCACCCCTGGTCCTAGATTAATCAATTGAGGTATTGGTCTAACATATGAGGTAGTAACAATTAGTTCGATCAACGAATCTAGTCGGGAGGAACGCAATACCATCTCATCATTCAATTGCCTAAAGACTCAATTGAAGTTGTATTTGACCTTATGAGAACTTACACTGGTCCTAGATTAATCAATTGAGGTATTGGTCTAATATACGACGTAGTAAGAATTGGTTTGATTGACGACTCTAGTCGGGATGAAGGCAATTTTGTCTCATCATTCAATTGTCCAAAGACTCAATTGAAGTTGTAGTTGACCCTATGAGAACTCACCCCTGGTCCTAGATTAATTAATTAAGGTATTGGTCTAACATATGAGGTAGTAAGAATCGGTTCGATCTACAACTCTGGTCGGGAGGAACACAATACCGTCTCATAATTTCAATTGCCCAAAGAATCAATTGAAGTTGTAGTTGAACCTATGAGAACTCACCCCTGGTCCTAGATTAATCAATTGAGGTATTGGTCTAAAATATAAGGTAGTAAGAATCGGTTTAATTGATGGCTCTGGTCGGGAGGAATGCAATATTGTCTCATCATTCAATTGCCCAAAGACTTAATTAAAGTTATAGTTAACCCTTTGAGAACTCATCCCTGGTCCTAGATTAATCAATTGAGGTATTGGTCTAACATATGAGGTAGTAAGAATCGGTTCGATCTACAACTCTGGTCGGCAGGAACACAATACCGCCTCATCATTTCAATTGCCCAAAGAATCAATTGAAGTTGTAGTTGACCCTATGAGAACTCATCCCTGGTCCTAGATTAATCAATCAGGGGTCGTTTGGTAGAGTGTATAAGAACAATGCAAAATATACCGTATTAGTAATGCTTGCATTAGTAATACTCATATTATTTATGCTTGTATTAGTTATGCATGGATTATTTCTTTATTTTACCTTGTTTGGTTTGATGTATAGGAAATAATACATCTTACATAATTTCTATACAAGAAATTTTTGTTTGCAAAAATACCCTTCTTTGTTTTATACACTTTTTTGCAACAAAGTTCTTTTGTTATTTCAAAAATAATTAATATTGTTGAACTATTATAGAGGTTTAGGATTAATTGTAAGACCTTAGTCTTTGCACAAAAATATTACGGTGACGGATTAACATAGTCGAAACAAAAATAAAATACAAGACATAAAATTAAAAAATAGTCTCAATTTTTTTTAAAATATTTTTAAAGACACTTGAAGCGAAGAAAAAATATGTTATGTTATAGTTATTTAAATCAACCATTCAATGTTGTTTATTCAAATAGTGGGAAAAGAAATTATGAAATATTCTGAAAAGATTCACTAGTGCAAATTAAAATGGCGGGAAAAGGAATGGTGAAATATTTTGAGAGGGAAATTGAGGGGTATTAAGGTCATTTAATAAGTTAATGCATGAGTTTAAAGTCTTTGTATTACTAATACATAGAAAATAGATACACACTTCAATATTGTGTACCGAGCTTTGGATATTTTCAAAAAGAAATTATTATTTATTGCACTTAGATGTTTTAAGACCCCTTTTTAAAAGCAATTTAGGTATTTTCTGTTAGATATAAAAAAATTTAAAATACTAAGGCGGTAAAAAATATACTTGGATAACCAGAAATCTCCTGAGTGAGAAGTCTTATCTGGTCTTTTCAATGTCACCGTCTCCTCATGCCCCTCAAAAGTCAACCGTTATTAATGAATATTTAAAACCCATATCTAGAAGGATACTCTCTCCTTCATCCATAATATAATTAAGAGTCAAGACTCAACTCAACTCATCTATCAGTCTTTCTTCTTTATCTATTTCTTTTCTTTTTGCCTCTTTTTTTCTCTCTTCTTTCGGATGAGGATCCTTCGGATCTCAACTGATCAATATCTTTTCTTGACTGAACTGGATATTCTGATCCCTTTTCTTTTTTTACATTGCAGGTATGGTTCACTATTGCTTTTTCCATCTCGTCTTCTTCTTTGTATGTCATTTAAATTAGATATTTACATCTATTTCTATTGATGATTTACCCATTTACCAATTTCCTATTTATTGAGAAAATTGAAGGAAAGGTGACTTTTAAGACTTGAGTGAATGAACTTTTATTTTTATCTCTGTTGCAAAATGTCTCATCGGTTGAACAGATGGGTAATCTGTTGCTTCAGATTGGCCATCTGTTGATTCACTCAATTTTGTGTTACCCTTTTATACAGATGGAGCAACTGTTTGAAGAAATCAAACCAATAGAAGGCTTGTTTTATTTATTCTAATAGATGACTCATCTGTTGCAACATGCCATCTATCTGTTGAAACAGATGCCTCCAGTTGAGCAAATAGGCAATCTGTTGCATCAGATTGGTCATTTGTTGATTCACTCAATTTTGTGTTACCCTTTTGTAATATTCTTTTTCTTCTTATCTTGTTTGACATCAAATGTATTTCTTTTGTTTGTAGATAAAAGAAAGTGAAACTGGATCTATTTTTGCCCGACTAGCATTAAAGGCTAGAGTAAAGATGGGTTCAGAGGAATAAGCTGCTTGCAGATAGAACCACTTCATATGTGGGAGGTATGTATTACTGATCAACCTATCGTGAAAACACACATCAAGTACAATGATTTTGTGAATGTTTGTTCTTTACCTATTAGGCGTTAATTCTTCAAAAAAAATATGGCATTTTACAGTTAAGATTGTTAGGTTCGAACTGGTAAGGCTGAGGGACCAAGTAGGTAGTGTCGATACCCTGCTATAATTTAATGACCGTTTATGCTCATGTTGTTATGTTAAGTTTGGAGAAGGGTTTAAGTTTTTAGAGGCAGAGTAAATATCCAATAGTGATTGGGTCGATTTTAAAGGCTCACTGGACTTCTTGAAAGTCCTCTGAAGCCTCGCACTGCAACAAACACCGATACAACCAATTCCCCTGGTCTAAATTTATATGGATGGATTGTTGGAGGAGACTATTAGACAACCGTAGATGCTTGGGAGAATACCTGTGCGGGAAGGGGGAGGTTGAGAAGGCCATATATTATCTCAGACCTTGTCTAAGAGGAAACACAGGGTAGGAAGGAAAGTGTAGCGAAATTGGCTGATGAAATTGATATGAAAAATGAAACACTGGATGAGCTATGAATGTGAAAGCGTATCTAAAAATAAAAATCCATCAGTCGTTAAAGTAAAAGAAGAATGGTTAAGAGGACTGGATCTGGTCACTTTGCTAGATATAGCAACTAGCGAGCGTGGCCTCAATGAAGACCCACAAAGTGCAGGACCAGAACTCTAAGAAAGAAGTTTCGCGAGCACACGAAATTGATACGATTATCGGTCAGAATTGAAACCTGAACTAACTACTCCTGAATTAAAAATATGGGGATCAAGCCAAGGTGGCAATTTATCAAGTTAAACTTGCATCCCATGCCTCCTGTTTATGGCTCTGTTCAGGTCAAAGGTAGGGGAAACAACAAGGCATGGGATTTCTGCCCAACTTTAGACCTTTTTTTTCTACTTCCATTGACTTGATCATAGCCACAAATAGAAGGAATGGCATGTAAGTTTAACTTGAGAAATTTCCACCTTGGCTTGATCTCGTATTTTTAATTTAGGAGTAGTTGGTTCAGGTTTTAATTCTGACCTACAATAGTATCAATTTCGTGTGCTCATAAAACTTCTTTCTTAGAGTTTTGGTCCTACACTTTGTGAGATTCTTCATTGAGGCCACGCCCGCTAGTTGCATTCTCGAGCAAAGTGTCCCGCTCCATTCCTGTTGACCATTCTTCTTTGTTTTTCAATAACTGATGGATTTTTATTTTTGGATACACTTCCACATTTGAAGCTCATCTAGTTTTTCTGTTTCTCATGTCAATTTCATTGGCCAGATTTTCTAGAATTTCCTTGCTTGCTCCTTGTATTTCCTCTTAAACAAGGTCTGAGATAATATATGGCCTTCTCTACCTCTCCCTTCCTGCACACGTATTCTCCCAAGTACCTTCTTGCTGTATAAAAGTCTCCTCCAGCAATCCATCCATATAAATTTGGAATGGGGGAATTTGTATTGGTTCCATCATTGTTTGCTGCAGTGCGAGGCTTCGTAGGACTTTCAAGAAGTCCATTGAGCCATTAAAATCGGTCCAATCACAATTGGATATTTACACTGCCTCAAAAAACATGAACCCTTCCCCAATCTTGACAGAAAAACATGATAATAGACCGCCATTAAATTGTAACAGGGTATCAACACCACGGTCTTGGAACCCTTCGGCCTTATCAGTTTGCACCTATCAAACTAAAATGTTCAATGCAGGATCTTATTTAAAGGATCAGTGTCTAATCAGTAAAAAACTACATTCACAAAATCATTGCACTTTATGTGTGTCTGTCGCGGTAGACTGATCAATAATACATAACTCCCACGCATGAAATTGGATCCATTGCACGCACCTTATTCTTCCTACTCCATCAAAGACACTACAGTGTTTTTTATTCATCTGCATGCATGTGATGGCTTTTAAAAAAGAGGTGTGAAGAGTCATGACTTTTTTTAACACATTTAAATTAGCTGATGAATCAAAAACACCATCTGTTGCAATTGATGAATCAGCTGTTGAAAGAAATCAAAACATCTAAGTTGCAATAAATTGTTAATCTGTTGTGATAGACCAGGCATTTTTATTCATCTGCATGCATATGATGACTATTAAAAAGAGGTGAAGAGTCGTGACTTTTTATCTAATACATTCAAAACAGCTGATGAATTAAATTCTCCATCTGTTGCAACTGATGAATCAGCTGTTAGAAGAAATCAAAACATCCCCAACATATGGTCCATCTATCATAACAGATAATCTATATGTTGTAACAGATGGTAAATCTGTTGCGGCAGATGGACGATCTTTGGCAACAACTCAATAATAACGGCTGTTATCAAGTCTTCCCAAAATTGTTTTAAAGAGGTGAGAAGTATTAATGTAAATGAAAAAGTCATGACTTTTCACAAAAAATAAAATGCCACCAGTTTGAATGACGATATTCTGCACGACACAGTGCAGAACTTTAGAGGCAGGTTAATGACCTGCAGAGGGAGTTGGTCGCCATGAGAATGACAATGTTCAGAGAGATATAGAGGCTGATGAGGGTCCTGCTGCTGCGAGTTGATTGGATTTTTCTTTTAGCATATGTATTTTAGTTAGAATGTGTTTTTCCTTTTAGCGTATGATAATGATATGAAAAATTTATTTTTAGTCGATTTTGGCTTTTTAATTCTTATACAATTTTCATTCTGTCTATTTCTTATTCTAAACATTTTACATGTTAACGTATCGATGGTTGGAGGTAAGGAGCAATTTTGAATCCAGTAGTAATAGCAATTTTGGCTTTTGAGTTCTTTCAACAGATGGACCATGTGTTGGAACTGATTGGTCATCTGTTGGGTTTCTGTCAACAGATTATCCATCTATTGCGACAGATTTATCATCTGTTGGAGGAAAATATTCCAGTTTTATGGAACTAACTGTGTAGGGTTCTTCCAGTTAATGTCCATCTGTTGCCACAGATGGGTAATTTGTTGAAAATACTTGTGGACTGCTGTATTGTTTAGTTCATGTTTTTCCTTTTTTTATTGATGCACAAGTTATTACAAATATATTTTTATATATAATAAATGATAACATTACGTTCACAACAATGAGTTAAATATATAAAGGTCCACAACAAACAACTATACAAGTTCCTGCAATTACAATTATCATGGTGGATTATGATCCGGGCATGCAGTTCTTTTGTGGCTAACACGCTTACATATGGAGCACTTATTTCTTCTTGATAAAAATGATTCTCCAACTCCACGCCTTCTCTTATATGGCTTTCTTCTCGGTTTGATAGTGCTTGGGTCAATATATGGAGGAGGTATTAATCTCCCCATAAGCTCTGCAGGAACAAGACAAGATTCTTTGGGAGGCACCGGAGTAATATTCCCACTATGCCATTTCATATTTTTCCACCGAATAATATTGAGAGGAGTGCTCGTAAGATTTAGTTCCATATTTATGACCGTATTGAGCTCGAAGCGCTACCATAGCATGTGGATAGGGTATTTTTTCCAAGTCAAAAGCTTTGCACGTACAAGATCTTGCTAGAAGATTGACCGTGGCAACAACACCATGACCGCTGATACTGAATTTGTAATCTACTATTTTATAAGGTAATAACCTATTCTCCAAACTGACATTCGTTGATATTATTTTTTTGATTTCGAGAACAAATTGGGTTCTTGTTTTTGGGCACTTGAACTGCTCACGCCTTTCGTTAAAAAATTCGCCATACTTCTTGATTATTTTTTCAAACATAGCCTTGATGCGAAATTCTCTTTCATCGCCAAACAATGAATTCATCGATTCAGCTATGTTTGATGTCATAATATTGTACCTATACAAAAGAATAACTTAGTACGACATCATACTAAACTTGTAACTAAAGCAAGATATTAAAATTTATGTACCTATTTGCCAGACAGAATGCCCGGGTCCATCTCTCGAAACTGACATGTATGAGAAATTCTTCTACATTGGGATTCACATTCGTTATTTGATTGAAATGGTATAAAAACTCCTCTCTACTATATGCTTTAGTTGCTCTATAAAAAAAGGTCACGACCCTTTCGTTGTGATAGCTGGTCCGAATGGTCTCTCCAAGATACCTGATGCAACAACTAAAGTAAGATGAAGGAAAGAAACATGAGGCCATCTTTGGAATACTTGGATGCCGTATCTTCAACTCATATTCGCAGTTTTTCAAAAAAAAATCCATAAGAGGCATCACATTCTTTGTCCTCTACACAAAAAGCGACAGGAAAGATGTGATTCTTCGCATCCTGCGCCACCACCTCTAGCAGAACTCCATTATACTTGCTCCCAAGAAGGTACCGTCGATGGCTATGCCTTTTTTCAAATGTCTAAAACCTTGAATCCAAGAACCATAGGATACAAAAAAGTACTTGAACCTTCCATTTTCAGCAAGATTCAATGTCGTCTTACTTCCGGGATTTGTGGACTCAATCATGTAATGGTAGGCATCCAGGACTGCATACCCATGCTCGAGTGTCCCCCTAACCAAGTCCTTGGCGACCCCTATGGCCGTATATATCTTCCAATAACTAATCGGGACACCCAATTCCATAGGGAGTTGATTGGCCATAACCCTTGTTGAAGGGCCTTTGCCATCGGGGAAACTACTCTTGAAATATTCACCGAGGACCTTTGATGTGGCATGAGGATTTTGGCCTGAGATGTGCTCCAAACCCCATATGTGATGCTTTTCATATTTATGAATGACGAATATATCAGAACTTGCGTACCTCACCACTCTCAACCACCACTTACAGTTCGAATTAGCACATTTGAAGTAAAAGACACTGCTAGAATTATTCACCTTCATTATTTTGAAATCTTTTTTCAAGCAAGAAATAAAAAATGGTAGATAGTTCATTCTTGTCCTTGAATGACATTTCAATAAAAAAGCCGGTCCCGTCATCTTGAAGGTTTCCAGACTGTGTCAATTGAGAAGAACTACACATCGTATTGGTCATATCAACGGGCGTAGGTATTTGATCATCATCTGGACTATTCATGTCTAGATCATCCAATCTATCATCAAAGATGCCTTATTATTGTTGTTCTTCTATGTTCTAGTTCTCATTCTCTCTTATCTTTTCAACCACGTACACCCTTAACACCAGCTTGGATGAATTGCTAAGATAAGAATGCAACCGAACCTGATCAGTTATTGAAAGACAATACCCTCTGATTTTCAAAGGAGCTGTGCATGTAGCTGATGACGAGTTCTTCCGATTGACAATTCAGTCAACAATAACTGATGATTAAGTTCACAAAATCATCATACGAAACATCACTTTGGACTGTCATAGCTATCATCTCTAGTATTTTACCCTCGCCCCAACGCCATACATATCGATTGCTCTTCTTAATCCATTGACCATGACAATCCACCCCTATTGTTATTGATCCCTCCAATAGTGGTACCTAAATAAAGTTATTTGTTAAAAAAAGTTAATAGTAATTTCATAGTGCCGTAAATGAATTCCAATAGATGTGTAATCAGTCGCAACAAATTACTTACCTGTTGGGATTCATGTTACTCTCAGGAAACTAATTTCAACAGACTAGTCATCTATTATAACATGTGAATCATATATTGCAACAGACTATATATCTGTTGGGATTGATGTTACAGTACTGAGGCACCTTTGAAGTTGATTCCAACAGATGAGTGACATGCTTCAACAGATAATTAAGCTTCTGAAGCTGATTTTAATAGACTAGTCATCTGTTGTAACAGGTGAATCATATGTCGTAACAGACTATATATCTGTTGGGATTGATGTTACAGTACCGAGACACCTTTGAAGCTGATTCTAATAGATGAGTGACATGTTCCAATAGATAATTAACCTATTGGAATAGATGACTTACTTGTTGCAACAGACTACGATCTGTTGGAATCGAGCTCAGGTGATTACGATCTGTTGGAATCGAGCTCAGGTGATTACGATCTGTTGGAATTGAGATCAGGTTCTATCGCAACAGGTTACTAATGTGTTGCAACAAATATTTAATGTCTGTTGGAATCAAGTTCGGGTTCTGTTGCAACAGGTTAATAATCTGTTGCAGTAGATATTTGCCCTGTTGTTCAGGTTCTGTTGCAATAGGTTAATAATCTGTCGCAATAGATATTTATCATGTTGCACCAGATAACTAATCTGTTTAAATAGATAAATCATCTGTTGCAACAGGTGACCCATCTGTTCGATTCATGTTATGGCCTATAAAACTATAAATATGAATCCAACATATCAGTCTTCCATTGAAAAAGATGTCTCATCTGTTACAACAAATGATTTATCTATTTAAACAGATGGATCTTATATTGGATTCATGATTGGGTTCTATCCATTATTGGAAAAACAACACAATAGCAGTTACCCTAATGAAAAATTCAACTAAAAATCATAATTTGACTTACCAAAGTCTCATATGAAGTAATGCCAAAGTGGAAAGTGATGTACAAAACAAGATTTGACCTAAATAAATTGGTCAAATAGCAACAGTAGCGGTAACAAAAACAACAACGACAATGGTCAACAAGAAGAAGATGAAGATGATAATGAAGTAGAAGATGATGATAATGAAGTAGAAGATGATGAATAAAGGGGCAGCAACAATGAACAACAAAAATTGCTAAGAGAGAGAAAACAACAATGGATGAGAAGAGAGAACAATACACCTTTTTTTCATCCGTTTTCCATTTTATTAGGTAAACATTTGGATCAAAGTATAAATTTAAAAATTTGTGGGCTGTTTTCAAACTTACCAAACATTCTCAATCCATAATAAAGTAATTGTCACCTCCACTCAATTATTAAGACTTGTGTCACCTACACATCATTTAAATTTTTTTTTTTCACCTGTGGCCCAAAGCCCCAGTTTCTATACATATCTTATATATAAATATTCTACAAAAAAATTATACAGTTTTGATACATAATTTATACAATAATTGTACTTTTTTTACACATTTTATACAACAATTATATAATTTTTATACACTTTCTATATATTTTTTTATATATATTTTATACATATACATATTTGATAGAACTATACAATTTCTATATATATATATATATATATCTTATATAGATACATATTCTATATAGAAATTATGACATTTTTATATAATTATATTTAATTATTATTTCTAAACAATAAAAAAAAATATTTTTCAGTTAAAACTTTATAAAAAAAAAAACTGAAATATTTTTAAAAGGGCCGAATGACCAAGTTGAAAACTATATCAGTATTGTCTATGGATTGTGTCAATATTGTATATGGATTGTATCAGTATTGTAAATGGACTGTATCTGAAGTACATGGTCAAAATAACCCAAATTAGGAAATGACTAAAGTGAAAAAATATTATCCGACTTGCCTCTTTTTGGCAAAATCTCAAACTTGAGCTATTTGTTTTAAAAAGTTCTACACAGTGTCCTTTTCCCTTTGCCAAATGGGGAAAAAGAGCTTAGGTACTCAACTTTTTAAGGGAAAAGGACACGGGCTTGCCACTTTTAAAAAAAAATGACCCATAATTGAAAAGGTGGACAACTTAGGCCAGTCGATCTAATTTAATACCCTTTTTTAGCCATTTGGCCCAATTGGGCACATGCAGTCTGTATACTCAATTGATACACTTTTATAATAAATCGATACACTTTTATATTATATTGATACACTTTTTAAAAAAGAGAAAGGAAATTCTATGCAAGCACATGTAGTCCCTATACCCAATTGATACTCTTTTATACCACATTAATACACTTTTATACTACGTTGATACATTTGCAGTGTCTATATACTCAATTGATACTCTCTTATACTAGTTTGATACATTTTTAGAATGCATGTAGAAACTATATAGAGTGGTATAAAATATGTATCTAAATAATAATTGTAGTTAAAAATTGTATAGAATGTGTATAAAAATGCTATAATTATTATATAGAATATGTATATGTATATAAACTGTATCATTATTATATATAAATATATATCTTCAACAATTGTATTATATTAAAAGTATATGATATTGTATTTTATTGTATAAATAAGTAAAACTAAACAAAATAATTAGTATATTATTTTAATAATATTGGTGAATGCAAAATAAATTGTTTGCCGTATTTCTACTTAGATGGAGAAAACCCAGAAGTTATGTTGTTGCATTGAAATCATGGACCTACTGATTTTGCAAAAAGAAAATAATATTGATAAATTATTTTGTACCTTAAAAAAGAAGGGAAATAAGCAATTGCTATGTGTTTGCGATTTTGAGAATTAGTAGCCTAAAAGGTTGTTCTTTCTTGTTTTAATATTTGGCCAGAAACCAATAAGGAAATACCTTTGACAAATGATTTCCACTCACAGATGCCACTCCCCACACACGCCAAATGGCCATTCGGTTAGAATTAGTTTCGCCGAGTGGCTATTTACCGGGGTTAAGAATTTAGGTGCTAGTTTTGTAGAATTATTTTAGTTTTAGGTGTTATTTTTGTCCCTTCCCCACTTTTTAATCAATTGAATATGAATATAGTTCTTCTTCCGTGTTATATTTCCTGATTCTTATATGAACACTAATGGAGATAGGCTCGTGCTGAGCACGGGCCCAACATGCTAAGCTTCAATTTTTAAAATTATTATGAAAGCAGTGAAATAAATTGTCATTATTAAATAGTTTTAAATAATTTAACCTTTTAATTATTCTAATTTATAATATTTTTTCTTCTATTCAAATTTAAGCGTCACCGATGTAATTTTGACAGTTAAGCAAATATCACGATTGAAGTAGGGAAGTAGACATGCCTTAAACGACTTATAATAACTAATTAGAAGTGATATAGCAAAATTGCTATAAAAATACTTGTGAAAATAATTTAAGTGAGCCTCATATAATATGTCAAGTTAATTTAAAACATAAAGAGTTTATTTATCATTTTATGTCTATTTTTTTGTAAAATTTATTAATTTTTTAATACCTAAATGATTTATAATTAGAGGCGATGTAGCAAACTACGGTTGAAGCAGCTGAAGTAGACATGTCATAAATGTCTATTTTACTTATTTATTAATTAATTATTATTAATTTTCTAATACAAAAATGACATATAATAATTAATTACGAGTGATATAGTAAAATTACGGAGCAAACAGTGGTCGACAAGCATGTCGATCATCGAAACAAAAAAGTTGTTAAAAATTTGAAATTTAATTTCCTTGTTTATGTATTTTATGCTTCATTTAATTGTACCTAATAAAAATTGATATTTTAATCACTCAGATCTTAGATCGTACTATGTATTTAATTTTTTGTTTGAATTTAATCATTTAGATCTCAATAAGTGTACTACTTTCATAATTTTTTTTGCATAGATTTTACTATTGCAAAGTACTTTATCCGATCATTTTTAATTTTTAATTTTTTATTTATTTTATTCTTGTTATTAAATATTATTTATAATGTAATACTTAAATGATTATAATGACTATTTAGAAGTGATATAATAACATTACTATAAAAGTTAATTGTGAAATTTTTAAAGTGAACCCCGTATAAGTCGTCAAGTTAATTTAAAACATCAATGATTAACTAAATAAAAGCGACTATAAGAAGTACTTGTGGAAATTTTTTTAAGTGGACTCCACATAAGTCGTCAAGTTAATTTAAAACATCAAGAGTTAACTTATAATTTTTTGTCTATTTTATCCCTTTTTATAAAATATTATCAATTCTTTAATGCTTAGATGATCTACAATAATTAATTAGGGGTAATTTAATAAAATCACGATTGAAGTAGTTGAATCATGCATGTCATAAATGTCAATCGTACTTTTTTAATTAAATACTATTAATTTTTTAATACGTAAATGACTTGTAATAATTAATTAAGAATGATATAGTAAAATCACGATCAAAACAGCTGAAGCAGGCATGTTATAAATATCTATTTTACTTTTCTTAATTATGTATTATTAATTTTCGAAGAAGGCATGTTATAAATATCTCTTTTACTTTTCTTAATTATGTACTATTAATTTTCGAATACGTAATTGACTTATATTTAATTAATAGGGACGATATAGTAAAATCACAGTTGAAGCAGCTAAAGCAGGCACGCCATAAATATCTATTTTACTTTTTTTTTTAATTAAATAATATTAATTTTTTAATACATAAATGACTTATAATAATTAATTAGATATGATATAATAAATTCACGATTGAAGCAACTGAAGCAGGCATGTCGTCCACAAGCTGCCTGCTTCAGCTGTTTCTTTCACACTTATATATAAGTAATAGATAATAGATATATGTTTTAGTTTTCTTTATCCATTTTAGTAAATCAAGAGAGTTTTATTATTTTTTTCATACAATTCTTTGTATTAAATAACTACATAAATTAATAATAGTCAAATTTGGAATGTCTAAGCATCATTAATAAGATTAGTTAAGTAAAATAATACACCTCTAAATAAAGAAATCTTAAAGAATGTGGCAAGTCAACAAGAGTCAAGTAATATGAAAGGAAGGCAGTACAATGTTTATTTTTTTTTTTTATAAAAAACTATTTTTAAAGTGATTAATTTGGATAAGCATCAGGTAGTCTCATGATTAACGGAGGAAAGATGCTTATTACGGACAAGTTTTTCACTAATAATTAGTATAGTGAAATTTAGATTTTTATGTGTTTCAACCGTTTTATCCCTCCATGTTATTATATTTATTATTTATGGTTTATGGATGTGGGTGGCACAATTTCTGAGGTGGTTGATTATGTTTTGTGCGAGTTTTTTAGTTTGGAGTGTTTTGAAGTTGGTAGGTTTGACTTCGATTAACATTTGGAGATTTAGACGTTGTTTGAGAATTCCATCAGTTTCGTTAGCTCTGGAACATCATTTTTGGGTTAGTGCATTGTTTGTTTGCGTCTCGAGGCTTTTAGGTGGATTTTGAGCAGTTGGTTTAAAAGTAAGAGCTTTTGGCATAACGTTGACTTCGATCAACATTCATTGATAATGACCTCAATTTGAAATTTTGACCGTCTCATTGAGTTAGAAATGTTAATTTTAGCTTAGTATCGTAGTTGAATTATATTCACAGGATTTTGAATCCATACCGAGGGTCTGTCATGAAGTTTTGTATTTGTTAGTTTTTCTATCATATTGCGGCTGCTAGTGCAGAGCACCTCCCTCTTTGCATTCACCCTTGTTACAACAATGGTGAAGGAATCCTTCTATGTTGCGGTCCCAAAAAAGACTTGTCTAGTTAGGCCAACTCCCATTTTGTTATACAGGAATGCGATCAGGCAATCCTGAAGGACCCGAGTCGAGCAACGTCATGATATCAAGGTGGTGGTTGTGATCGTGATGTACAACATCACTGACATCTTTTAAGATTATTTTTTTGGAAAAATACCCAATAACTTCATTTTTGAAGCTTGAAGACTCGATTTTGAAAGATTCTAAGTGGCTTTTCAAGATTTTACCATCGAGTAAGTGTCTAAACCTATATTTTATTATATTTTAAGGATTATTTCATGATTTCATATTTTAATCTTGGATTTTCAACTTGAAAACTCGGGATTTTTAGATTAGAAAAAATTTAAAATAATATTTTAATGATTTTTAGATCAATTTCGACCTCATTATTAATTAAATTTCAGATTTTAACTCCTTAAGTTATGGATAACGTGACTTTTCAATAAAATTTCAGTTTTGCACTTGTGTATTCGAGGTTGACTTTTTGGATCCGAATATTTATATAACATTATGGGGTCATTGATTCTGTATTCTTATGTTGAATATATATTTGACTAGATTGGACTCATTTGGAGGCTCTTCCAGAGGGCAATGTATAAGGTAATTGAGGTTCTCTTGACTCCATTTTGAAGCGTTATGTGTTAGTTGTGTGCATTAAGAGTAATGGGGATTTGGGAGTTTCATGGGGGTTTGGGCCACAGGTGACAAAAGGGTTTTAAAATAAGGTGTAGGTGACACAAGTCTTAATTATTAGTTGGAGGTGACAATTACTTTATTATGTATTAAAAAAGTTGGAGAAGTTTTAAAATAACCCACAATTTTTTAAATTTACACTTTGATCCCAATGTATACCTAAAATAACAGGAAACGGAGGAAAAAAAGGCGCCTTTCTCTCTCTTCTCATCCATTGTTGTTTTCTCTCTCTTAGCGATTTTTGTTGTTAATTGTTTTTGTTTCTGCAACTTTATTCATCATCTTTTGCTTCATCTTCTTTTTGTCGACCATTTGTTGTTGTTGGTGGTGGTGGTACAACATTACTGCTGCGATCTGACCAATTTCTTAGGTCAAATTTTGTTTACTACATCACTTTCCACTTTGGCATTACTTCATAGGTTACTTTGGTAAGTAAAATTATGATTTTTAATCGTATTTGTCATTTGGGTACACTTTTATTTTTCCAACAATGGATAGAACCCCGACTATGAATCCAGCACAAGTGCCCATAATTTAAATAGATCAATTATCTGGTGTATCAGATGAGTAATCTGTTGCATCAGACTATTTATTTGTTGCATCATCGTATTATCTGTTGCATCAGACGTATTATCTGTTGTATCAGGATGTTTATCTATTGCACCAGACTAATTATCTGTTGCATCAGAATGTTTATTTATTTCACCAGACTAATTATCTGTTGCAACGAATGATTAATCTGTTTGAAACAACACAAATCAACCCCTGCCACAAACCGAACAGATAAATCTTGCTATTGCTACTGGATTCTAAATTATTCCTTTTTATGTTGAATCGTTGAAATGTTTGTTAAGAAGATAATAGACAGAATGAAATTTAAATATGGATTAAAACGTCAAAGATCAAACATAATTTATTTATTAAACAAATAAAAATACATACAATAGACTAAAAGAAAAATAATAGTCTAATTATTATTATTATTATCAGCATCATCATTGCCAGCCGGCCAATCTTCAACCGGAAGTAGCAAGGACCTCCTCAGCCTATGTATCTCACGGAGCATTCTTGATCTAACTCCTCCCAATTCCCATTGCAGATCACGAACTTAATTCCGAAGTTCATTCACGGTGTCTTACAGAAAAGCAATGTCCCACACTGGGTCAGCCATAATCTTATCTTCTAGAGTGTAATATGAAAGACGAGATGCAATAAATAAATAGAGTGTGTATTTGAATGAACGATTGAGTAAGGACAGACCTATTTATAGAGAATTGAATTTGAATGAGAGGCAAAAAGGCGCGACTATTCACCTCCATACATTAATTAAATTTTTGATTAAATTAAGAAAATAAATATTGTGATATAAGTCATGACTTTTCAGATTATTATTATTAATTAGTCTTTCGAAGGACCGTTTTTATTGAGTTGTGGCAACATATTCTATATTTGTTGCATCAGATAACACATCTGTGACAACAGATATATTATCTGTTGCAACAAATATAAAATATGTTGCATCAGATAACATATCTGTTGCAACATATAATCTAACTGTTCACCTCCATTTATTAATTATATTTTTTATTAATGTGAAAAGTAATGAATTAATTAAATTAAGAAATATTGTGATAAGTCATGACTTTTCAGATTATTATTATTAATTAGTTCTTTCCAAGAACTGCTTTTATTGAGTTGTGACTCGATATAGGTTGCATCAGATAAATCATCTGTGACAACAGATATATCATCTGTTGCAACCATAGTGAACCTGTTGCATTAGATAATTTAATTGTTGCAACATATAATCTACTTTTTTTTTAAAAATAACTATATCATCATATCATTAATCCAAATTTGTTTACTTTTTTATTTTATAAATAAAAAAAATACCTTTTCAAATTCCTTAATAAAATAATAATCATTTTATTATATAATAAATAATTTTAAAAACAAATTCAAAAACAAAAATGGTGAAAAGTCATGATCAGTTATTAAAATTGTGGTTATAAATTGTGTTTATTATTTATTTCCTTATTATTTATTTACAAAATATTTTTCATAATGAATAATCGGAACTCCGAGTCATGTCTTTCTTTTCACCCTCTCAATAACAACAATAGCCCCTTTTTATTAATAACCGCCAGGTGCAACATATGATCGATCTATCGTAGCAGATTAACCTCTAACTGTTGACACAAATTGCTGCTCAATCCCTACCACCAACCGTCGACATGTTGAGAACAAGGAATAAACAGAATGATTATTATTAAATACTAAATAAGAATTAAAAATTCAAAGTCGACAACAAAATGAAATGAATGTTCATAGATTTTTGAATCCCTTGGGTAGATTTGATATACAAAAGGAGGAAAATAATCGCTAAAATAAAAAACATTACCTAATTATTATTATTGTCAATCAGACATCTTTGATTCATCTGATCTCTCTCTGGAGTTCATCAATCAAACTGCCTTTGAAGTTCACGCAAGGACTCGATATGAATATTCTTGTACGAATCTGGATCATCCGTATTTGTAAGGAGGGACCTATTTATAATTTATTGTATCTCGGAAAGAAAAGAAAATTGCTTTAAAATAAATCTAATAGATGGGTAATCTGTTACAAAATATATTCTTTCTGTTAGATAACTTACAACATACTGGCAATCTTTTTGCAACAGATGTATATATCTGTTTGATTTCTGGAACAGGTTGATCACTGTCGTAACAGATGTCTCCAATTGATTGACAATATAAACAAATGTGTCATCTGTTACAGCAAGCTAGTCATCTGTTTATTCAATTTAAGCCATAGATGGTCTAGGAAGAATAAGGTGTGTGCAGATGGATCCACTATCATATGTGTGGGAGTTAAGTATGTATTACTGATAAGGTTACCAGGACAACACACACAAAGTACAATGTTTTTGTGAATGCAGTTTTTAACCAATTAGGCATTGATCATTCAAACAAGATCCTGTATTGTACCATTAAGTTTGATGGGTTCGAAATTGATAAGGCTGAGGACCTCATGAAGATGGTGCAGATACCCTGTTACGAATTACTGATGGTTGGTGCTCGTGTTTATGCGTGTCAAGTTTTGAGAAGGGATCAATAATTGTCTTCATTGCAGAGAACCAATAGCGATTGGACTTAGCTTTAAGTGTGCATTGGACCCTTAGAGGGCCCTCGAAGCCTTGCACTGCATAAAAAAAGAATGGAAAACCAATATAGTTATTGGCCTGACCAAAATTAATATGGTTTGGTTGCTCGCTCGGGTTGATGATTATATGCCAAAAGGTGCGGTAGGAGAATGCTTTCTAGGGAAAATGGGTTGTTGATGGAAGACTATATTATCTGAGAGCTAATTGAAGAAGAGACATAGGGTAGAAAGTAACTTCTAACGAATCTGGCTGATGGAATTATCTTAACAGATGCGAAATCTAAATCAAGTGCAAATATGAAAGTGTATCCGGTAATGTAATTTTGTCTATTGTGTCTCTGAAAGAAAAACAATGCAGATGGACACTTTGATAGGGAGCTGCATGGTCGGGATTATTACCTAGGTAGAAAATAGGAGAAGACCAACAAAGCATCCTCACGGGCATCGAGGGTAGAAATGATGTTCAGCAAGTCTAGAAAATTTACGTCAACAACAACTGCAGTGAAAATAAGGAAACTACGTGAAGGCGGCAATTTCTGAATTTTAAATTTCATCCCATCTTCTTGTTTGTGTTTTCGATCAGGTCCACTGCCGTTGACCTGATCGAAACCACAAACGAGATTGAAAGGAAAATAGAGTATCATTGCTTCCTTAGCAATATGGTTATAATTGATAGTGTTTTCTTGCCTTGACATGCTTTCAACATTCCTTGGAGAAGATCAGATGCTTGCTGTAGTATGTGAATTCCGACAATTTTCAAGCTTGCCTCTAGCTTGTTGGTTTTGTATTCAAGCTGGTTGTTACCGTCTTTGAAGTTGGTAAGGAGTTCCTCGTCTCTTGTGAGCTCGATCAGGAACACTACCTTCAAAGTTGTGGCATTCTAGAAGCCCTTCAGAACACTTTCTCTTCAAAAGCTTTAAAGGATACATGGAGGGTTGCTGTGTTTGTTTTAGGTCAAAATGTGTTGATGCACGTTGAAGATGTGGTCCCAATAGTTGAACAACACACTTTTATCGAGCGTTCCTCCATGCATCTTGCTCAACCAATTTGATAAATTAGTAAACATGGAGTTACGTAGCATGTGATTTAAATCGGCTCTACCAAGCCTATCAAACATTATGTAACTCCAAGCTCATTACCCTATCAAAATAATATGCCCGAGTTAGTGAACATAGAAAAAAAGCCCAATTTGTCAGCCTTACTGCTGATCACTCTTCTCCAATATAGATGACAAGATATCTGCTATGTAAAAGTCTACACCATCGCCAGACATGATTGCCTGGGAATATGTCTGGCGACGGTGTAGACTTTTGCATAGCAGATATCTTGTCATCTATATTGGAGAAGAACAATCAGCAGAAAGGCTGAGAGATTAAGCTCGTTCGATTTGTGCACTAACTCGGTCATATTTGTTTGATAGAGTAATGAGCTTAGAGTTATGTAACGTTTAATAGGCTTGGTAGAGATGGTTTAGATCACACGCTACGTAACTTCATGCTTACTAATTTATCAAATTGGTTGAGCAAGATGCATGGAGCAACGCTAGATAAAAGTGTGTTGTTCAACTTTTGGGACCGCATCTTCAACGTGCATCAACACATTTTGACCTAAAACAAATACAAAGACCCTCCATGTATCCTTTAAGGCTTCTGAAGAAAGTATTCTGAAGGGCTTCTAGAGTGCCATAACTTTGAAGGTAGTGTTCCTGATCGATCTCACAAAACACGAGGAACTCTTTACCTACTTCGAAGAGGGCAACGACCAGCTTGAATACAGAATCAACAAACTGGAGGCAATCTTGAAAATTATTGAGATTCACCTACTACAGCAAGCATCTGATCTTCTCCAAGGAATGTTGAAAGCTTATCAAGGCAAGAAAACACAATAAATTATAACCATATTGCTAAGGAAGCAATGATACTCTATTTGCCTTTCAATCTCGTTTGTGGTTTCGATCAGGTCAACGACAGCGGACCTGATCGGAAACACAAATAAGAAGGCATGGGATGAAATTTAAAATTCAGAAATTTGCCGTCTTCGCTTAGATTACTTATCTTAACTGCATTTTCTATTGGCATAAGTTTTCTAGACTTGCTGTACATCATTTCTACCCTCGATGCCCGTGAGGCTTCTTTGTTGGTCTTCTCCTATTTTCTATCTAGGTGATAATCCCGACCATGCAGCTCCCTAGCAAAGTGTCTATCTGCATTGTTTATCTTTCAGAGACACAACAAATGAAATTACATTACCAGATACACTTTCATATTTGCACTTGATTTAGATCTCGCATCTGTTAAGATAATTCCACTGGCCAGATTCGTTAGAAGTTACTTTCTACCCTATGTCTCTTCTTTAATTAACTCTCAGATGAAATAGTCTTCCATCAACCACCCATTTTCCTTTGAAAGCATTCTCCTATCACATATTCTGGCATAAAATCATCACCCTGAGCGAGCAACCCAGCCATATAAATTTTGGCCAGGGCAATAAATATATTGGTTTTCCGTTTTTATTAGATGTAGTGCTAAGCTTCGAAGGCCCTCTAAGGGTCCACTACACCCTAAAAGTTAGTCCAATCTCTATTGAATAGCTTTACAATGACACAAAAATTAGATCCCTTCACAATGCTTGACAAATAAACATGAGCGACAACCGACATTAAATCTTAACAGACTATCAGAACCATATTCATGGTCCGTCATCCTTATCAGTTCGGACCTACCAAACATAACTGTAAAATTGCAGACATCATGTTTGAACCATCTATGATTAATCAGTAAAAACATCATTCACAAAATCAGTGCACTCTATGTATGTTTCCACAATAACATTATCAGTAATACATACCTCCCACATATGAAGTGGTTCCATCTACAAGCAGATTATTCCTCCGATCCCATATTTACTGCAACCTCTTGAGATAGTTCGTCAAAAGTTGATCAACTGTAAATTCCTTATATCTACAAAGAAGAGGAAAAAAATTGATGTCACAAAAAGAACATTGTCCATCTGTTGCATCAGATGTGGAGTCTGTTGCAACAGATGTGGGGTCTGTTGCAACAGATGTGGAGTCTATTGCAACAGATGTGGAGTCTGATGGAATACATCAAACTAGCCTTTCTGGTGATTTTATTTGTTTCAACATTTTGTCCATCTGTTGAAACATCAACAACAACATAAACATCAACAAAAAAGAAACAACATTTGTTCCAACAACATCATCAACAACAAAGAAGCAACATCCTTTGTGCCAGAACCATCAACAACACCATAAGTTCCAACAACGCCGACCCCACCAACAACATCAATAACTGCATCAACAATAATGAAACAAACAAAATACATACAAAAAAAATGATACTGCCAACAAGGCTTTTAAACTTCTCCCAACAGATGACTTTTTTCTCATAGTGTAATAAAAATTCTCGGATTATTTGTTCAACACTTACAAGTTCCTTAATTTTTTTTTAATAAATATGATATGGGTAAATAGTAATTAAATAAAAAAATAGATGTAAATAACATGCAAAGAAGAAGACAAGAATGAAAGAGCAATAATGAACCATACCTTAATATCAGAAAGGAGATCAAAACAGAAATTTAAGTTGAGGAAAAATATGGATGGGTTTAGATCCGAAAAGATCTTTATGAGAAGAGAAGAGGAAAGAGAGAAAAAAGGTTGTGACCCTAAAGAGGAGAGAGAAAAAGATGTGAGTTGAATAAAATAAACTACAGCTGAAGGAAGAGATGAGATAATTTCTATAGATGTATTATGTACGTAGACGTGGAAGTTTTCAATATTCATTAATTAATATTCATTAATTTCATTAATAATTTGAGGGGAACGAGGAAAACTAAGACTACTGACATTGAAAAGACAAGACAAGACTGCTCAATGAACTCACTTTTGAGATATCCAAGAAATATTTTTTACCGTCTTTAGTAGTAAGTACTACTACTTGATATTATCTACTCGGACCAGAAGATTCTTTCTTTAAAATTAAAAGAGATAAAAAGATTTTCAAATAGATATGTCATCTGTTGCAACATATATAAATATCTGTTTTGAAATCCGAACAACTCAGTCATCTGTTACAACAGATATAAATATCTGTTTAAAAATCCAAAAAGCTCAGTCATCTGTGACAACATATGAAAATGTTTATTTGATAATTAATAAAATCAGATATATTATCTTTTACAACAGATATAAATATTTTTTTAAAAATTTCCAACAGCTCAGTCATCTGTCATAACAGATGCAAATATCGATTTGATAATTAAATCATATATGTTATCTGTTGCAACATATATGTACCTGTTTGAAAATTTTCAACAACTTAGTCGTTTGTTGCAATAGATTTCATAGCAATTGATTTAGGTGGAACTAGGGATGAATGAATAAGCTCGCAGGGTCAACTACAAATCCAATCGAGTCTTTGTAATTGCATGGCATTGGTATTGCATTCATACCAACCTGAGTCGTCGATCAATCACTATGAGTTGAAATGAGTTCTCATCAACTCAATGTTAGGATAATGATAGTACCTAAGTTGATTTAGGTGGAACTAGGGATGAATAAGTGAGCTCGCAAGGTCAACTACAAATCCAATTGAGTCTTTGTAATTGTATGGCGTTGGTATTGCGTTCATCCCGACCTGAGTCGTTGATCGATCACTCTGAGTTGAAATGAGTTCTCATCAACTCAATGTTAGGATAATGATAGTACCTAAGTTAATTTAGGTGGAACTAGGGATTAATGAGTGAGCTCGCAGGGTCAACTACAAATCCAATCGATTCTTTGCAATTGCATGGCATTGGTATTGCGTTCATCCCGACCTGAGTCGTCGATCAATCACTTTGAGTTGAAATGAGTTCTCATCAACTCAATGTTAGGATAGTGATAGTACCTAAGTTGATTTAGGTGGAACTAGGGATGAATGAATGAGCTCGCAGGGTCAACTACAAATCCAATCGAGTCTTTGCAATTGCATGGCGTTGGTATTGCATTCATCCTGACCCGAGTCGTCGATCAATCACTCTGAGTTGAAATGAGTTCTCATCAACTCAATGTTAGGATAGTGATAGTACCTAAGTTTATTTAGGTGGAACTAGGTATGAATGAATAAGCTCGCAAGGTGAACTACAAATCCAATCGAGTCTTTGCAATTGCATGACGCTGGTATTGCGTTCATCCCGACCCGAGTCGTCGATCGATCACTTTGAGTAGAAATAAGTTCTCATCAACTCAATGTTTTAAAAACTATAGCTTTTAAAATTTTTAAAATTAATTAAGACCAATTCGGACCAAATGAGCAATTTCAAAACTTGTCATTCTTTTCCAAAATTACAAATCAATCCATACAAATCATCTATTTTCGCAAAAAACTTTTCATTTCAAATCTTAAGTTCTTGCTCTTCTCTCTCTCTCTGTCTCTCTCGAGGTGTTCTCTCCCTCTCAACAATACAAACAATACAAACAACAACTACTCAACCCTTCAAAACAGGTCGATTTTCTTCCCATTTACGACTATATATAGTTGTTTTTTCCGACTTCATTCTCGCTTGTATCCGTTGTTTTCTCTATATTCGCATGTAATTGAGTTCGAAAAGAGTTCTACATTTATTCTTTATTCTAAAAAATAGGACTTTTTAGTTAATGATAAAAAAGAAGACTTTTAGTTGTATTATCTTCTAGAATGGGTTAACAATTTTGAGTTTGATGCTAAAAAAGTAGGAAGCACTCGAGAAAACCCTAGTTTTTATCTCAGTGTTTTATTGACTATCGTGGTATTGTTGGATGATGTTTGTGGTGTTGTTGGTGGCTGTTGTTGGTATTTGTGTTTTTTGGCGGTGGTGTCGGTGGTCTTGGTGTTGGTATTGGTGGCATTGGTGGTGGTCTTGGTGGCATTGGTCGTGGAATTGGTTATGGTGGTGGTGGTCCATCTGTTGCAACAGGTGGAAGATCTGTTGGGAGATATTAAATAGGTTTTCAAACAGATTCCCCATCTGTTCCAACTGATGGGTTATCCGTTGGAGTATTTTCTTATAATGTGGAAGAGAATAATTTATTAAAATTTCTCCACCTGTTGCAACAGGTGGAATATCTGTGGGGAGATATTAAATAGGTCTTCAAACAGATTCGGGTTCCCCATCTGTTCCAACTGATGGGTTTTCCGTTGAAGTATTTTTTTTGTTGATGTGGTAAGAATAATTTATTGAAATTTGTCTCACCTTTTAAAAAAAAATCATGCAGACATCAAATTCAATGTATTTTTTGTTTTTCTTTTGTTTGTAGTTAAAAGATGTCTCCCAAAAGAAAAGAAACAAAAAGTGGAGAAAGTGGATCAACTTTCGATCACCAAACAAAAAAGGCTAGAGTACAAATAGATTCAGAGAAACTTCCAGAACAATCTCAATCAGGGCAAAATGAATTCGAGGAAAGTGATAACTCTTCCTCACCAATGGGGAGTGAAATAATATCAAAATTCCAGCATGATTCTGTCAAAACCATTAGTATTGACAAGTTTTGAGTTGCGATGCCGATGAATAACCCTAATGTAGCATTTGGTGATCTTGTACTTAAATGTCAGTTGGGGAAACCTTTTGACGAACTTAGGAGTCTTATGAAGAAGGAAAACACAGATGGACTTTTTAAGAAGAGCTTCTTTGCACACTTTCTTCAGCTGTCTAGGCCCCGCCCTCTCCGTTTCCTAATAATCATGATATATGGCCTTCTCGAGCACAGGATAATGTATGCGGGGGATGATGGAGGTCCGAAGGAGGGAAGAAATAAGATGGATGAAGTATGGATCAACTACTATGGCATGCCGGTTTGTTTTGGATTGAAAGAGGTTGTCATTGTGACGGGCTTGAGATGCGATCGTCCAGAAGAACCTGCCATCAAGAAAACATCCCACAAAGGGTCCAACAAACACAATGTAAAAAAAAAAGGGTTGTTGGGCATTGTTGGACCTAGCTACAAAGTGAAGGATTTGATAGCGGATCTCAAGAATAAAGACATACCAAAGAACTACAGGGGGAAATTGTGCTTAGTTTGGTTTGTCCATTCTGTTTTATTGGCAAGAGATATCAAGAAAGTCATAGAACGTGATTTACTGGCGCTTGCTGATGATTTTGAGAGATTCAATGATTATTCCTGGGGCTAAGACAACTACTACTTGACTGTCAAATATTTACTAAAAGAGATAAAGACAAAGAAGACCACATTATACGGCTTTCCTTGGGCTTTCATGGTAAAATTGATCACTATTTTTACTCATTCATTAATTTATATTAAATATACTTGTGACTTTTTTTGTCTTGTTTCCTGTTTACAATTTTTAGGCTCGGGCATATGAAGCTATTCCTCCCCTCCGAAAGCATTTCACAGATTACCTGGATAAGGTTTCTCATCCAAGGATCCTTAGGTAGTTGGCTACAGTAGAGAGAAACAAAAAAAATATTAACGAGGCTGATCTATTTAACCCTCCGGATGATACAGTACGTTTTCTTTCAACTAAAATAATTTTCCTCAAAGAAAGATATTGAAACAGATGTTCCATCTGTTGCAAGAGATTACCTGTTAGCTGGAACTAGTGCAATGGGTAATCTGTTGCAACAGACGATCCATATTTCGCAACAGATTAACCATATGTTGCTCTGTTCTCTAAACCCTACTCAACAGATTACCCATCTACTGTAAATTATGCAACAAATGGGTATTCTGATGTAACATATTATCAATCTATTTCAACATACAAATCAGCTATTGCGGTAGCTAGATCATCTATTGTATAAGTTGGCTGTGTTAACATAACTCGAGCCCTATGTAACCCAACTGACTGCAAATTATTATTACATGATGTAAATTCCTCCTGTTATTTTTTTATAGGTTGTACATCCTTGGATCATGCCTACCATTGATGATCTGGGGATGACTTCTTTTCTTACTCTGGGTCTTGTTGATACAAAAGAAGAGCCAACGGTGGAGTTAATAAAGAAGGAATTGGATGGAGCAACATCCATAAGAAGAGCAGTTAGGCAAGGTTAGTCTAATGTTGAAGCTCTTCACGATCTAACTCAAACTTTAACAGATCCGGGTGCTTCTTCTGGGGGTGTTGCTGGTTAAGTTGTTTGTGATGGTGGAAGCCATCCTGCTTCTGCTTCTGCTGCCAGTCGTGATTATGAGCATGTTGGTTCTCATAAAAAAATAAATATGTTTGAAAACATCCCTTGCATAGGTCCTCCCTCTCACCCCTACACCGGTCCCTCACACCCTTACAGTGGTCCCTCTCACCCCTCTTCACCCTTATATTCTCATTGCAAATGCAAAGTATGCAAGAACAAAGCGGATAAACTCCTCGACAAGCTAGAGGCTATTGTTGAAGTTGCCGAGGAGTTGAAATCCAGGATGGGTGTCATAATATCCAATGAGATGAGGGAGCCATGCACTCCTACAGTGGAGATTAGGAGGAAGAGAATAAAAATTAGACAAATTCTCTCCGTTCTGAAATTAGCAAAAAATGCAACTCCCTCCACTCCAATAGTTGTTGAAGTTTAGGGCCGCCGAAGAAGGAGGACATATTTGCAGTGCTTGGCAAGGAGAATAATAAGGAACTGGAAGAATTCATCAAGATGAAGGTTCAAAAAGAATACACCATACATTCATTTGCCGCCAAAGACTTCTCGAATATGAAAAATATGTGTGTATGGTATGAGGACAAGGTAAGTTTACTTTTGCTAACCTACCTTTCCAATCTAATCCATGAAGAAGAATCTACGCAGCAGATGTGTAATCTGTTGCAATAGCTTGGCATTCTATTGCAACATAATACACATCTGTTGCATAAGTTGCGTTGGCTGGGTAATCTGTGAACTGATTCAGAGAACCCTCTGCATCGGATTCTTTCCATTGTGTTTTTATTCTTTACAATTACTAATCTATTTAAAAATTATCTTCTTATACCACAGTATGTTGATGAAATTCTCTGCCTCATGAGGGGCAAGCAATTAGCGTACCCAAATGTTTATGATGCTGCTGATAGGATAATGGACCTCAACTTCTACAATAATTTCAAAAATAGGTACGCTGATCTTCGTAATCTAGATGATTCCGGTGGCCTGGGATTTGATCAGTTAGTTTCTACGTTCCAATGGGATGAAGAAGAGATTAAATATGTTAAAGGGAAAAGGACATATCCATACGGCAAGAGCTGGACCAAGGCAAAGAGAATCCTTGCAGTCATGAACGTGGATGTCACCTATTTTCTCACTGTTGAGATACTACTATATGAGGGAAAGATTAAGGTTTATGACTGCAACTTACCTGTGTTCAGTGAGAAGACGTTTTTAACCCATATGCAGCCACTCTTGAGGTTGTTGCCCAAGTAGTTGACGCAGAGTAAGATGATGGATCATTTGCCGGCTGAAGTCTTGGCGAAGGAATCATGGGTTTTTGAAGGTCCAAATAAGAACATCCAGCTCCCAAAAAATACAACTAGTGCAGCGTGCGAGCTGTACTTGCTTTCATACATGGAGTGTTTGCTGATCGGTACACAAATGATCGATGTGTGCGACACCATTGTGGGAAAGATACAATGGGTCTGGGCATATGGGGTACTAACTAAATGTTTGGAGCCCGTGTATAAAAAATAACATGTACAAAGACAGAGACGAACACGATAACAAATTTTCATTTCAAGCATCACTATACATTAGGGGCAATAATTTTTATGTTTGGCAAAGTTGAATTTTTATAATGCAACAGATTTTATATCTGTCACAACAGATATAGTACCTATTGTGAAAGATTGATTATTTGTTGGAATAGGTTGGTCATCTATTGCGTTATGCAGATGTTCCCCATCTGTCTGTCGCAACAGATTTACGATCTATTGCAACATATAACTTATCTATTGCAACTGATCGGTAATTGGTTGGAGAAAATAAAAAAAGTAGGAAGACCTGTTATATAATTTCCAGCAGATGACCTACGTGTTACATCTCATGTTGCAACATATGTCTAAATCTGTCTGATAAGATATGTCGTCTGTTGCAACAGATGTATTATCTGTTGTGATATTTGAATCTAGTACTCCATTTCAATTAATATGTTCAAAACTCAGAATTAATTATATTCATACACAGAATAAAATAAATCAAAGCCTTCAGAAATTACATGAAATAAAATAACTCAACAAATAAATGAAATGCAAAAAAAATCATTATGAGTACAAACGATCTACTCTACAAATAAATCAACAAGTTAAACCAAAGAGGATAGGTTATTACATTGACGGACTCGAGCTATAAAGATCTAATCAATATGGACAAGTTGTTCTTCATCCAGTGCTATGGAATTCGGCTTTGGTCATCGTGGATCTTTAACGTCGGTTGCGTATTTTCATAAAAGAGCAGCATATCTTTTGCGGAGTAATCCAGCATTGATACGCCCAAATTACAACTCTCGTTAGAAAGTGTAAGCGGTCGCTGTCAAATATAGAACCCAACTGGGTTGGGTGTCGAATCCCACAGGGAATACTCTGGTCACTAAGTGTTGCAATTATTAGTAGACTGTTGGTCGAAAATTCCAAGGAAAAAGAGGGGTTTGGTTTAGGCGTGAACTAATATTATCAAAGTAACAATGGAACGATTTGCGTAGTAAGATTTAATCACAAAGATTGATAAGTTAGGGTTATGTCCACCTTATAAGTTCTACTTCTCTATTAACTATGAGTAACGCAGAATTTAGACATGCATGCACTTATAGAGAATCGTATTCTAATTCTAAGTCCAAGTGTTTCTCAACCATCAAGGATTTATTTCGCTTTAGCTCTCTCGAGCCTAAAGTGTATAACAAATGGTACAAATTCTCCACGAAGTTAATCCGGTTAAGGCATTAACGTGTAAATAGGGGTTGGAAACCCTATTTCCTTGTCACACTCTCTTTTCCAAACATGTAACTTTTCTCTCGAACAAGTTAATGCTATAATGGCGTATTCTCTATGTTTGCAACCATAAGAATTCAATCAAAACGAAGAGAGTAATGATATAAGTAGCATACCACATCAAGAATTCACAAACTCATAGTAATAGATAGTATCTTACAAGGTTTCCATAACCCTAACAGATAAGTTTAGCTACTCATGAATACAACGGAAATCAAAGTAGACATCATCATCATACCAAAACTTAGATAAATCTCGGCTATGGAGATGAAACGTGTTTTCTTTCTCCGTTGCTCAAGTGAGCCATTTTTTGTTCTCAAAACTCGTATAAAATCTCCCAACGTGAATTCTGAATAATGTTCGAATGATAATGATAATGATGCTGAAAAATTCAGCAATAAGGTTTTTAATAGCATCCTTGTCTAATAAGTTGCTACTGCATCCTTAAGTATTTAAAAATACTGGGTTTGCCCGGGAAAAAGTTCCCATGCATCACATTCAGTCCAAAAGCTGCCTTCCCTCTTATGTGAAGTTTTCCTTTGTTGCCCACAGGTCCACAAAGTGATGAAATCTTCATCATTAGTACCTGAAAACATGCTAATCACATAGGTCAGCTCACTTAAAGGAAAATGGACTAAAAGTGCAAGAATTATATATTTTATCCTCAAAACTTAGCTGAAACATGGGTAAATTATGGTGCTTAGGCGTGTAAATACACCCAACATCACCACCCCACACTTAAAGCTTTGTTTGTCCTCGAAAAAAATATTACATCCATGCAAACACCTAACTAGAATTTCACAATAGCAACACGAAATTTTCAACAAGACATGCACAACAATCATTAACAAAGAGTAGGTTTCTCGATCACTACTAGAAACAACTCAACCTCCAACATAGACTCATTAGGATGGTTAATTCGTATCCACAAGTTAAGCCACAAAGAAACATATAAAACTACCCAACAACCATCAACCATGTGTGCTCACACAAGATATCACCCATAATCACTCATAGTTTTGCATTTTTCGAAACATGGGTATAAGACTCTCCTTGCTCTCGCTCTCACAAAGAATTCTTATATTGCAACTGATGACCATAGGCTTGCCCTTAGTGTAATGCTCTACTAATATCAGACTGCTAAGTTTAGAATCAAATAGGTCTTTACAGGTTGTAATGTAGGCTAAGGGACAGGTAGGACTATTTTGGCCAGAAATAGTGACTATGTTCCCTAAGCGCTTTAATACACTACAATATGCCATTTACACTATCTTTTAACAACCACTCTACCTCTCTTTCATCTACCAACCCCTTTTCACCCATTTTGTTATTCAATCATAAACACAACTATCTTTTTGTTTTTCTAATTTTTTTTTTATATATTAAGCAAGCATCCCTATAATAGCCACTTTTTTTCACAACAATTTCAAGTACCAATACACCCTGAGGCATCACTTTCACCATTCTTCTTTTATTTTTCCACATGATTCTACAATTTTAAAGCGCTTAGGAGTTTGGATCAAATTATGGTCTTGAAAAAAAAATGGATTAGGCTACATATGAGGCTGCCAAAGAAAATAGCTAAAGGCTCAAAGGGGGTTCACTAGGACAATGTACAAAGGTAGGTAAAATGAAGGTAAACAATTTAAGGGCTGCCAAAGAAATGCCTAAATCATCTCCTACACTCACAATCTTTATTTCGCTTCACACACACACCAGGCAAGTTCTAGCATCAGTCATAACAAATAATATACAATATCCTCACACACACAAGGCACATGGTCAACTTCATTGGGAGCATTATAGATTCTTGACCCAACAGATGAATGAATTAAACCACAACAATTTATCACACAGTGAGTCACAACTTAGAGCCTAAACGTCTCAATAGTAATTATTTAGCACAAACTCTTGTTGTAATATACCATGCCGTCTATCAGAACAATTTCATGCAAAATCTAAAATCTAACTAACTAATTACGACTAACTAACTACGACTAATTTAAACAAACAAGAATAAATGTAGGCAAAGAAATACAAGACAGCAGACATATACCCGCACCCCACACTTAGACGGGACACACTGTCCTCAGTGGAAATAAATAAGGAAAACCTGATTAGTCGGACTCCTCTTCTATGTTTGGGGTCATACCCTCTGCGTCGGAATCATCATCAGAGTCATCGTCATCAGAGTTTTACTCCACGTCTGAGTCTGGCAGTCGGTGACCATCGTTAGTCGGCACGTCATCGTTGAGAGGTTCCTCAAAATGTACCCCCAGTCCACACATGGCCCGCGCATGCTCATTAAGCGGGTAATCATAGTCCAACTTCTGAAGCTCTGCATCAGTCAGAACACGACCCCCATTTATCAGTGTAAATCTAGTCATGCCATACAGATGGCGGAAAAAACTTTCATCTCGAGCATGCCTCTCTGCAGTGGTGAGGTTGATGCCTTGACCAGTTTTTGGCTCTTTAACCTTCGTGAGATCAACCTTCTTCGGGTTGTGTGGTAGCTTATGATCCGCGGGTTCCTCTTCAATGTGTTCTTTCCTTAAGATCGCAGTCAACAAGTTGCTGAAACTGAAATGGGACCTTTTGTGCAGCCTAGCCTTGCGCATTGACGATCGTATAACCGCACCAAAGTTGATAGGAATATTCGTCATCAAAGCATACACCAAGCAGACTCGATCAGGTGTAATCTTAGTATATTGTGTCCTAGGAATCAAGCAAGAGTTGACTATCCTTAACCATATGCGAGCTTCCCTGTTCAAAGAGGCATACGAGTAGGTGTTGTGGCGACCATTATCCTTGTGCCGAATCCACCTTGCCATTGACCTTGATCCGCACAGTGTATGTCTGATAGCCCTGTAGGGAGTTCTGTGATAAAGCTCCTTGAGAGGTGATGGATCCACAGATGGAAGGCCCAGAAAAGAGTTGAAGAATTCCGCATTCAGTCGCAAGACTTGGCCCCGAATCTTTACTTCACTTCCAGTAGTTTTTGGGGACCAATTGGCATAAAACTCTCATGTTAGATCAAGATTGCATTCCCCCATATCTCGGAAAATGAAATGAAGATTTAGTGCCATGATTTTAGCCAAAATGCGGGGCTCTCTCTTTGCTAGACTTTCCTTCTGCATCAAATCCATGTGAACATATTTTTTTACTTTGTTGTTCTTGTACCACTCCTTTCCTTCCTCCTCTAGGACACACTTTATCCCGAAAGTTCGTCGAGGCACTTGCAAAGAGGAGGACTCAGCCTGATCTTTTCTTGCCCTTTTCTGACCTTTTTCAGAGGTGGACACTTTTTCATTTCCTTATCGTCCTTTTGGGGCCATTCTACCTGAGATCACAATAAAGTTACGTTAGTTTCATCATGGAAGATTTACTATAGTCGGAAAAGAAAATCGTGATGATACCACCCCATACTTAATCCGTTTGCACAATGTTAATAATTATGTAATCTTGACTATCCTTTCCGACTTTATTTCATTGGATTAAGGCAATGTTTGAACAAGACTACCACATAGCAATCTTATCAGGTTTTTGCATCGAAACAATCAAACCATCTTATGCTTGTGGTCAATCATGATCAATACCTTCGATGAACGAGTCATTCAAGCTTACAACTTTCAAGATTATGCATTAACTTCACAATTTCGACTTCATAAAAATACGACAGTGAATACCAATCAAATACAAGTCGGAGTAAAGTCAAGAATACCCACAAGAATTCTTTCACTCAATGAGACGCATCATAACAAACCAACCATATTCTCATCACCAAGCACTACTTAAAAATCTTATTCACCATTATAAGCGTAGCACTGCAACAACTATGGAATATAAAAGAGCAACTTACTTGTTGATGGATCGGGAAGGTGGGTTCGCAAGATTAAATGAGAAAAGAGAAAAACTTGGAGAGGATAAGGGAGCTTGGGCGGCGCCTAGGTTCAAAAAACAATTGAGTGGTGTTCAAAGGTAGAGGGTCTATTTAAAGGATGAGCCATGGGTTGGTTTTGATCCATGTACAATCGGGTTAGGAGGCAAAAAAAAGGATAAGTAGGGGGAGCCTAATGCTTTGCCTATGCTTAGCATAGGCGGCGCCTTTAGAAATGCCTAGATAGGCATAGGCGGCGCCTATAGCATTGCCTACATTGGTATAGGCCTTGCCTTGTACATTGCCTATGTGAGGCAGTGAGCATAGGCAATGGCATAGGCATTGCCTTGTCCGTTGCCTAGATTTGCATAGGCATTGCCTTGTTCGTTGCCTAGATTGGCATAGGCATTGCCTTGTTCGTTGCCTAGATTGGCATAGGCAATGCCTAACCTATAGCCTTTTCTCCATCATTCCTCACTCACCACCTTTAGCATGGCTCACTTTCAAATCAAAATTTGGGACTAATCTCCTCCTTTGTATATCTTGCACCTACACTTAATCAAAAACAACAAAAATGATTAGAAGGATGGGTTTCCTCCCACCGAGCGCCTTAGTTTTGGTCGTGGATCGACTCTTATTTTTGAACTTTTATTTATCAAAAACAAAATCCTAACGGAAAAAACTCCTAATGATGGGTTGCCTCCCATGTAGCGCTTGATTTATTATCGCGGCACGACATAGTTATCTCGAGTACTCAGACTTCCTCGAGATATATGGTGGCTATACATTTTATCGAATCGGTTGGACCGATATATAGCTTCACTCTTTGGCCATTCACCTTAAAGACACCACCATCATTGTTTTCTAACTCCACTACTCCAGATGAGTAAACTTGGCTGATTCTGAATGGACTAGACCATTTAGATTTCAACTTACCTGGAAACAACTTTAGTCTGGAGTTGAAAAAAGTACAATCACCCTTCTGAAAGTTTTGTTGGACAATCCTCCGATCATGGTACTTTTTCATCCTTTCCTTGTAGAGATCTGCTCTTTCATACGCATGTAGACGGAATTCATCCATCTCATTCAGCTGTTCCAACCTCAGATTAATAGAATCATCCCAATTCAAGTTAAGCCGCTTCAACGCCCATATTGCTTTATGTTCTAGCTTAATTGGCAAGTGACAAGCCTTCCCATAAACTAGTTGATATGGTGACATGCCAATTGGTGTCTTAAACGCAGTCCTATATGCCCATAAGGCATCATCCAGCTTTTTGGACCAATCTTTCCTACTGGCATTCACAGTCTTCGCAAGGATTAGCTTGATCTCCCGATTAGAAACCTCTACCTGCCCACTAGTTTGTGGGTGATATGGTGTAGCTACCTTGTGTTGCTTAACCCCATATTTCACCAATACGACTCTGAACAACTTGTTGTAAAAATGTGAACCTCCATCGCTTATGATGGTACGAGGTACCCCAAAATGAGAGAAGATATTTCTCTTTAAGAACGCTACAACACGCTTACCTTCATTATCAGCTAGCGCTACTGCTTCGACCCATTTGGATACATAATCCATAACAACTAGGATATATTTCATCCCAAACGAACTCACAAATGGGCCCATGAAATCAATACCCCATACATCAAATAGTTCTACTTCAAGAATTTTAGACATGAGCATCTCATGGTGATTCGAGATAGAGCCTTGCCTCTGACACTGATCACATCTTCTCATAAAATCGTAAGCATCCTTGAATAATAAAGGCCAGTAATAGCCACTTTGGAGTACCTTTCTTGCCGTTCGATCACCTGCATCCTGACCCCCAACTTGGGAAGCATGACTTGCTTCCAGTATGCTAGGCACCTCCACATCTGAGATGTATCGCCTAATAAAACCATCAGCACATCGTCGAAAGAGATACGGTTCATCCCAGAAGTAGTGTTTCACATCATGCATGAACTTTCTCTTTTGATGAAAGGAGAGATGCTCAGGAATCACTTTACTTACCACGTAGTTCGCAAAGTCTGCATACCACGGTAAGTCTTCCACCATAGTGGCTAGGATTTCTTCATCGGGAAATGCATCATCAATATCAAGGTCGGGTTGCACTATGTGCTCACTCTCAAGTCTAGATAGATGATCAGTTACTTGGTTTTCGCAACCTTTTCTATCCTTTACCTCGAAATCAAATTCTTGAAGCAGTAACACCCACCTAATTAGCCTTGGCTTAGCATCCCTCTTTGCCATTAGATATCGTAGAGCCGCATAATCTGTATGCCCCACTACTTTGGTTCCTAACAAGTTAGCACGGAACTTTTCAAAAGCATAAACAACTGCTAGAAGCTCTTGTTCAGTAAAGGTATAGTTCTTCTGTGCTCCATTCAAGGCCTTGCTCGCATAGTAGATTGGATGAAATAGCCTTTCTCTTTTCTGACCAAGTACAGCACCCAAGGCTACCCCGCTTGCATCACACATAACTTCAAAAGGTAAAGACCAATTGGGTGATACAATAATAAGAGCTTGAACTAGCTTTTCTTTGAGGCATTCAAATGCCTTCAAGCAATCTTCACCAAAGTCAAATTTTGCATCCTTCTCCAAAAGTTTGCATAATGGGCTAGCAATCTTGGAGAAGTCTTTAATAAACCTCCGATAAAAACCTGCATGACCGAGAAAACTACGTACCCCTTTTACAGATATTGGAGGTGGTAATCTCTCGATAACATCAATCTTGGCTCGATCAACCTCAATTCCCCTTTCAGAGACTTTATGCCCAAGAACAATGCCTTCCTTAACCATAAAGTGACACTTTTCCAAATTTAACACCAGGTTGAATTCAACACATCTCTGCAAAGCCATACTCAGATTTGCCAAGCATGATTCAAATGACTCACCTACAACAGAAAAGTCATCCATAAATACCTCCAAGGTGTCTTCGACCATATCAAAAAAAATGGACATCATACATCACTGGAAAGTAGCAGGTGCGTTACATAGCCCAAATGGCATTCGTTTGATGGAAAACGTACCATACGGGCATGTAAAAGTGGTCTTCTCCTGATCTTCAGGAGTAATGCAAATCTGATTGTATCCGGAATAACCATCTAAGAAATAGAACCATCCCTTCCCTACCAATCGGTGAAGCATTTGATCCATGAATGGCATTGGAAAGTGATCCTTTAACGTCCACGAATTCATCTTCCGGTAGTCCATGCACACTCTCCACCCTGTGACAGGTCTGAGTGGAATTAGCTCATTCTTTTCATTTGCGACCACTGTTATGCCCCCTTTCTTGGGCACACATTGCACTGGACTCACCCATTTACTGTCTGAAATTGGGTACACCACCCCTGCATCTAACCACTTAATAATTTCTTTCTTCACCACCTCTTGCATAGGTGGATTCAAACGATGTTGATGCTCAATGGTGGGTACGCAATCTTCCTCGAGCTGAATCTTGTGCATACATATCCCAGGAGGAATACCAATTATATCAGCAATAGTCCAACCAATGGCTCGCTTGTACCTCTTCAGAACAGAGATGAGAGCCGTTACTTGGTGTTCACCTAAATCAGCCGCAACAATAATCGGAAGTGTATTCCCACTTCCCAAGAACGCATACTTTAGATGACTGGGGAGCTCTTTCAATTCTAGCACTGGTGGCTCTTCAATGGATGGTTTCGCTGGTGGTGACGGTTGATTCTTAAGGTCAAGGTCCAGCTTCTTAGGGGCATGAGAATAGGACCCCATTCCTGTTAGAGCACGAATAGTTTCTTCATACTCTTCAACATCCTCATGCTCAAAGTTCAAAAGTACAGCAGACAATGGCTCAACAGTAAGATGCTTCTCTACAGATAATTCTTTCTCGTCCTCATAATAAACATCATCTATAGAGAACACATTCATATCTTTAGGCTGCTTCATTGATTTGCATACATCAAAACGGACCACTTCGTCATTCATCCAAAATAAAAGCTCGTTTGCTCGTAAATCAATAAGCACACTTCCTGTTGCGAGGAAAGGGTGTCCCAAGATTATGGGAACTTCAGAATCTACCTCGCAATCCAAAATAACAAAGTCTGCAGGAAAAATGAAGGAAGAAACCTTCACCAGTACATCATATAAGATACCAACAGGTCATTTTACCGACCTATCTGGCATCACGAGCCGCATATTGGTTGGTGTAGGATCGCCCAACCCCAACTGTTTATAAATAGATAGCGGAATCAAATTGATGCTAGCCCCCAAATCGCATAATGCCTTAGCAAAATCCAAGGATCCAACCGTGCAAAGAATAGTGAAAGCACCAGGATCCGCCTTTTTCTGTACTAAAGATCTCATGGAAATTGCACTGCAATGATGAACATTATCTGCCAGTTCATAACTTGCTGCCCTTTTCTTTGTCAAAAGGTCCTTCATGAATTTGGCGTATCTTGGCATCTGCTCCAGTGCCTCCACCAAAGGCACATTAATAGTCAACTGCTATAACATAGTCATGAATTTACTGAACCTGGTGTCATCAACTTTCTTCTTCAGTCTCTGAGAATAAGGTGGTGGTGGAGTTGGAAGAGTTTTCTCCACCACTTCCTTTTTATCTTGCTTCCGATTATCAATCTTTTCAGGCTGTTGACATCTAGGTGTAGCGTCATGAACGTTCTCATTCTGATTTTCAGCTTCTACAGAATCATCACAATCTACTTCAATAATATTCTCTTCTGTAATATCAACCACCTGCTTGCCTTTGGATGGATTTTCCAACACCTTACCACTCCTGGTAGTAATAGCCATACATGATCCATCATTTCTTGGGTTCTGCACAGTGTCGCTAGGTAAGGTACCAACTTTTCTTTGATTGAGTGCCGCTGATAGTTGACTCAATTGTTGTTCCAGCTGTTTTATTGAAGTGGAATGCGAATCAACCAATTGATTTATTGAGGACAAATCATTTTTTACCTCAGTTACTCCCGTGTTGGTTGCCTCTACTCCTTTCAACAACTTGGCCATCATAGCTTCCATGGACATCTTTCCAGAGCCAGATGCCGCAGCCTCACGATTTCCAGGAGGAACATACAAACCACTCCTGTCAGTCTTATTCTTGAATACGGATTTTTCATAATAGTTCCGACCTTGGTTTCCTTGGGCATTACCTCGGAAACCCCCCTGATTATTCAAATAATTCACTTCCTCCTCAGAATCGGATTCATCTCTACCCTTTGATACAACAGCCTTGACCTTTTCTGTCTTCCCTGATAATAAATGCTTGGTAAGAAGGTCCATCTGCATTTTCATGTAAGCCATATCTTGGTCACGTTCCTCTTCTCTTCGCCTCTGTTCTGCTGTCATGCCAGTAGATACAGTAGAGCTTGCTACCTCAGAATCCCTGGTATGCCAAGCTCTACTCTGCTTTGTCATACGATCCAGCATATCACCAGCCTCAATAAAAGTAAGGTCCATGAATGACCCACCTACAGCATTATCAACCACTGGCTTAGTCACCGAGTTCATAGCCCTGTATAATATTTCCATCAAGTGGATGTTGGTCATCTGATGATTTGGGAACCACATAAGCTTCTTCTTGAACCTCTCCCATGTTTCGTGGAGAGCTTCAGTTGGAAGCTGTCAAAAATTGCTGATCTCATCTTGTAACTGTGCTCTCTTGGATGGCGGAAAGAATCTTTCTAGGAAAGCATCTTTCAGTTGCCTCCAATTAGTAATAGAGTCAGGAGTCAGCCCATTCAACCATAGAGTTGCCTCTCCAGATAGAGACAATGGAAATAAGCGCAGTCGAATTGCATTCTGTCCAACTCCTGGATTGTTAAATGACTTGCATGTTGAGATAAAGTTGATCAGATGCATATTCGGATCATCGCCTGCAAGTCCACCAAATAACCCTTTGAGTTGTAATAGCTGGATCATGGTGCTGGTGATATTGAACTTGGCTTCGGGTGCCAAGGGTGGAGGAATAATAGCCCCTGTGGCACCAGCCGCATCCAAATCATCATCATCATCATCGAAAGGGGCCTGCACAGCTCGGCGTTCAGGTCTCATTCTAGCTTGACGATCTCTCCTATTCACAGGTGCTTCCACCTTACCAGCACGCCTTGGATTTAATAACTCATCATCACCCAGGTCCTCTTTATTAAGATTTGTTGCCCGACCTGGGTTATCAATATTCTGTTGATGCACTTGAGCAGCTGCCAATGCAGCTAATCTTTCCTGCTCCTGTTGAGCAGCCATCCATTCAAGGTTTCGTTGCGCATCCATTCTGCCAATAAGATGTGGTTCAGGATTTATAGGTAATAACGGTTGACTAGAACTTCGTGTATTTGGCATGCACTCCAATAAACCTGAACAAAACAAAAACAACAAACAAAAAGTAAAATTCAAGAATTTTGACCAAAGGGTCTATTAACTATCACAAACTTAGTTGACAACCGTATTCCCCGACAACGACGCCAAAATTTGATACGCCCAAATTATAACTCTCGTTAGAAAGTGTAAGCGGTCGCTGTCAAATATAGAACCCAACTGGGTTGGGTGTCGAATCCCACAGGGAATACTCTGGTCACTAAGTGTTGCAATTATTAGTAGACTGTTGGTCAAAAATTCCAAGGAAAAAGGGGGGTTTGGTTTAGGCGTCAACTAATATTATCAAAGTAACAATGGAACGATTTACGTAGTAAGATTTAATCACAGAGATTGATAAGTTAGGGTTATGTCCACCTTATAAGTTCTACTTCTCTATTAACTATGAGTAACGCAGAATTTAGACATGCATGCACTTATAGAGAATCGTATTCTAATTCTAAGTCCAAGTGTCTCTCAACCATCAAGGATTTATTTTGCTTTAGCTCTCTCGAGCCTAAAGTGTATAACAAATGGTACAAATTCTCCAAGAAGTTAATCCGGTTAAGGCATTAACGTGTAAATAGGGGTTGGAAACCCTATTTCCTTGTCATACTCTCTTTTCCAAACATGTAACTTTTCTCTCAAACAAGTTAATGCTATAATGGCGTATTCTCTATGTTTGCAACCATAAGAATTCAATCAAAACGAAGAGAGTAATGGTATAAGTAGCATAACACATCAAGAATTCACAAACTCATAGTAATAGATAGTATCTTACAAGGTTTCCATAACCCTAACAATAAGTTTAGCTACTCATGAATACAACGGAAATCAAAATAGACATCATCATCATACAAAAACTTAGAGAAATCTCGGCTATGGAGATGAAACGTGTTTTCTTTCTCCGTTGCTCAAGTGAGCCATTTTCTGTTCTCAAAACTCATATAAAATCTCCCAACGTGAATTCTGAATAATGTTCGAATGATAATGATAATGATGCTGAAGAATTCAGCAATAAGGTTTTTAATAGCATCCTTGTCTAATAAGTTGCTACTGCATCCTTAAGTATTTAAAAATACTGGGTTTGCCCGGGAAAAAGTCCCCGTGCATCACATTCAGTCCAAAAGCTGCCTTCCCTCTTATGTGAAGTTTTCCTTTGTTGCCCACAGGTCCACAAAGTGCTGAAATCTTCATCATTAGTACCTGAAAACATGCTAATCACATAGGTCAGCTCACTTAAAGGAAAATGGACTAAAAGTGCAAGAATTATATATTTTATCCTCAAAACTTAGCTGAAACATGGGTAAATTATGGTGCTTAGGCGTGTAAATACTCCCAACATCAGGCATCAAGTCCATTATTTGGTACTTGTAATCCATCTCTCAAATACTCGGCATAGGCGGCAACAAAAGGACCACAATCCTTGCGTTATAAAAAAATAAATAATCCATATCTTGCAGTTCATGCAAACGTTGTGAAATTTGTGAAATGAAACTAAATCATGAAACTTAAACTTACAGGCTACCAATGGTTTGTTGAGCAATTCCGTCAATATATTGTACATCAAATGGATTAGCCATTTTATCCCAGTATGCTTCAATCGTCGACCAATCAGTACGAACCTTTTGATCCAAAAAGCCACTCATATCAAGGTAAGTAGGCAATATTTTGGCCAGCTTTTGTATCTCAGACGATGTCACGGAATGTCTCCTTCGTGATATCGAGTCATAAAATCGGATGCGCCTCTCTTTTCGAATGATGACAACCAACACCCAATGGAATTCATCACTATAATTGATTAGGATGTACACTTCGTCGACCAAATGCCAAGGTAATCCAGCTGGAATGCTAAAACCTTTGATGATGTTGATTAAGCATTCCTCATTTCGAGAAACTTCCGGCTGCTATTGACAATACCTATCGTAGGCATTATTGATGTAAACTTTGTACAAACAATTGCCTGTTGTGTATCTGTATTGTTCTTGTGTTTGCAACTTGGCCTTCTTTCGGAGGTAGTAAAAAATGACATCGATGTGCTGCACATATTATCAAACATTTTGAATTACGTGATGAAAAATCAATACGCAGATGTAATTAAATAAAGTATTAATTAATAGTAATATGTATGGCCTTTAAACCTCATCATTCCAGCAAGTTTTGGGCTGTGACATCAAATAGAACCAATTCTTCATTCCGGGATGTGCAACAACAAAGTTGAACATATCAAAACCAAGACTCGATTCGTTCACTTTGTAGCGCACGTCATTTTGTTTTCTACATGATGATTTATATGTGTTAATGTCAGATTCTTACAACAAGAATTGTATAAACCAATATCCATAAAATTTATTGATGTACCTGCCGGCATGATGCTTTAACAGCCCATGGAAATCAATTCTGAATAGTCATTGATCAACTGTATTAGTTTTTTTGGAGCCTCGTCCGAGATGTTGAACCCTTCAAACGGGTAATTCTTCCGTTCTCCCAAACTGAAAGGCTCCACTTTTTCTTCATCTTTAGAAGTAGTTGATGGATTATCAACTGTCATATTATGCTCTTCGGCAGTATTTATGACATCCACTTGGAAAGCCAAAATTGTCAATGCTAAGTAGAGATATACAATAGATTTTCCACCTGTTGCAACAGATGATTCTTATGTTGTATCAGATGGATTATCTGTTGGGATAAATTCGAATAGGTAAATCAGAGCAGTACAATAATTTCGAACAGATAACCCATCTGTTGCAGCATAAGACTCATCTGTTGAAACAGATAATGAATTTGATGTAACAGGTTAGACAACAGTTGCAACAGATGTATACATCTATTTAATAATTTTCAGCAGATGTATTATCTGTTGAAACAGATATGTGCTTGTTTGTTTTTTTTGGAACAGATGATGTACATTCACCTTCTTCAACTCATGCTGCTTTTCTGTGACCCTTGCACACTGAACATCGGTGCAAAACAAAGATAGAGGCATTAAAATCTTACTTTTTTTGATGATTGATGATTCCTTAGAAGTGTCTTTCCTTCTCCTCTTAACCGCCTTGATCTCTAGTGGAGTATCTGGATATGAAATCCTCTTTGATGGAATGACACCCCTCTTAGATGCCATTTCCTTTACAGAAGCAGTTAGTGCATTAATAGCATTAATCACTCCATCGTGTTTCGCCTTGCAGTCTTGACATTTGCATGAAGAACATTCACTAGATGCGGCAAAATCTGGAGAAAAATCTATACAACCATTATGATCATAATCATAATGGCTTATTGTTTCAAAAACTGTACAAGGAGCATCTTTAGCCCCACCCTCCAAAATCATTTTTCTTGTGATGGCTGTTGCTCCAAACAATTCTATTTTTATTCCATCAACGACCTTAGGGTCCGATAAAGTTTGCACAGACCGTAAAGTAAGAAAAAATTGCATCTTTAACTCTCGGTTGGTCGGAATAAGCCACGGATGGACAATCTAAAATAAATCGGTACATATATTAAGAATGATGATGAAATCATTTAATCATTATTTAAAACAAAAACTTGATTAGAATTGGACTTACTGCTTCATTGGGGGGATTGAAAAGATCAAGAAATTTTACATTTTTATCGGTTTTGGCCGACAACCATCTATGAATTCTTGGACAGGAAACTTCTTCCTGGTAGTTCACTTGTTATATCAAAAAAGGAATGGATTCAAATGCCCAAGCCTATAACATAACGCCAATAAATCAAAAGCATTATCGAATAAAAAAATGATGAATCATATCATGATAAAAGAAATATTTACCATGAAGACCCATGGAAAACCACATAAGTTGACTGTTTTTGGCGTTAACGGAGTCAACAAATATTCGACAGTTATTTTGAAGCTTTCATAACCCCAAGGATAGCTGTTAAATGCCTCAAGATCCTCGAAGAGATTTATTAAACCGAGACTTATATTGTTGTTAACGTCTCTCGCCCAAAGAACATTATGTACAAACCAAACCAAGCACAATGATTGCTTGTGCTTCTATAAAAGTCCTTTACCTTTCAACACTTCAATCAAATTTTTGATTTTGAAGCTTGGACCAACAATGGACACCAGGTCATCACGATCACTCAACTTGCCTTTTCCTTTTTTGGGTGTGCGGGGTGCTTTTTTTTGGGTCAGAGTAGGTATAACTTGAGAAGGAGAAGGAGGATAACATTTTAGTCTGGTAACTATGGCAAACTCTTCCCAACAAAAACAAACAGGTATGCCACAGTAATTTATCCACACCTCATCCATCTTATCTTTGTTTTCATACATAAACCTGCGCTTGAGAAGATCATATACCATTTTCATCTGGAAACGAGCATTGTTGTCCTCCGGTAAATCAAGATATTTCCTAAAGCAGCTTTCCCTGAAATAAGAATCTAATTTTTTTTCTTGAAGTATTTTTCTGAAGGCGTCAAAAGATTTTCCCATGACTGACTTATCTATGAGATCACCCGTTAAATCTGTGGCACCATCGTACTGCATTCTCACAGGGTAACAATCAATGCTGAAGGTTTTGACCAATTCTTCAACGGAAGGTCTATTAGCATTTGGATCATCTCTTTTGAAAGATTCCTCCTCCCCGTGTTCATTATCTTCTGCTCCTGATTGAGATAACGCTTGTAAAGCAAGTTCATAGAGTGATGGATGTAGCTAAGCTGTTGCACTTGTTCCTTTACTTGGACTTGATTTGATTTCTTTTATTTTGGGAGCCATGTTATCTTAAATTAATAGGAACATAACATAGTTTATAATTAATTAATGCATACCAGTAATATAACAGTTCCAACAGACAACTAATCTGTTGCACCAGGTATGTTAACTGTTGCAACATATAACCGACTTGTTGCAATGGATGAGTAATACGTGGGAACCATAAAAACAACACTATCTGTTGCACCTGGTATTTTATCTGATGCAACACATAACTAACCCGTTGCAATGGATGAGTAATCCGTTGGAAACAATAAAAATAGATCACTAATCTGTTGCACCAGGTATTTTATCTGTTGTAATATATAATCGACCTATTGCAATGGATGAGTAAACCGTTGGAAATAATAAAAATGGATCACTAATCTGTTGCACCAGGTATGTTATCTGTTGCAATAGATAACCGACCTGTATGAGTAAATCATTGGAAAGAATAAAAGCAATCCTAATCTATTGTAAAATGAAGAGTAAACCGTTGAAAAGAATAAAAATAGATCACTAATTAGTTATCTATTGGATCAATATTGTTTAGATTTCTTCCAAACAGAAGAGTCGTCTATCGCAACAGATGAATGACCTGTTAGATTGTTCACTTGTTGCATCATATTTTCATAGTTACAACAGATTTTTAATCTGTTGCATCAGATTTTAAAATGAAGAGTAAACCATTGAAAAGAATAAAAAAAGATTACTAATCAGTTATCTGTTGGATCAATATTGTTTAGATTTCTTCCAAACAGAAGAGTCGTCTGTTGCAACAAATGAATGATCTGTTAGATTGTTCACCTATTGCATCAGATTTTCATAGTTGCATCAGATTTTTAATCTGTTGCATCAGATTTTCATCTATTACATCATATGTTTCATCTATTACATCAGATGTTTCAACTGTTGCAATACCATTTCTACCAAGACAAACAACAAATCAACCCAGCAACACCAATATATCACACACACACATACACACTAAGAACATCAACTGTGACCAAAAATCACCGAAAAATTTGAATCAATAGTACGACAATGAGAAGAAGAAATGCAACAATGCCAGAAATTAGGATTTTATTCAGTCCACATTTCAATACCAGAAGAGTAGTTGGCTCAAGTTCCTCTGTTTCTTCATAATTTTTTACCTGTGAAAAAGAAAATGGGAGGACGAACAACTTAAAATTGTTGTTGCCGGAGAAGTATTCACGTCGATTGACGGTTGAAAATTAAAAAGAAACTCGCCCGACTATTTATCGTCGGAGGTTGAAGGGAGAAATTTTGTAGAACTGTTGGTTGGGAGAAGCTGGAGAGAGAGTGGTTGATTAGGATTGAAGAGGGGTGTGGGTCGGGTTGATTTGTATTTTTGATAAGATTAGAAAGTTTTGAAAATATTAATCAAGTCCACAATTAACTTGATCAAGTTTCCTAATGATGTTTGACCCTATCTGTTGGTCAACGTCACCAATCCTTTATTCAAGACTTAAAAGACACCTTTTCTTCAATTTTCTCAAGTTTCATATAGGTAAGATGGCGAGAATCTATATGGATGCCGATATTATGTGAAAGGAAAAGCATAATTATTTAACTTGTTGAGTAGTTGCCCCTATTTTCTGGCATGATTGTTATGTATTTTATGAGAAAGTGAATCATTGAGCATGCTAGTTGGTGATTTTACTAATATTTGAGAGTTTGAGTCTGATTATGATAATGTTTACGAAAAGATCGATATATTTTCCATTGGTATTATGAGTACGTTTATGCCGATTGTAGAAATTCAAAAGAGACAAATTTAAACTAAAAGTTGAATTGGCTTATGATATAAAATGATTTGCTTGATATTGTTCTTGTTATTTGGGACCAGAGTGGCACATCTTCATATTATGCATTATATTTCATTCGGATCGGAGTTGCATACCTATACATCAAATGCTATATATATATATATATATGGGGACGGGAGGTGTACGCCTACTAGATATTATTGGTAATAGAGTGGCACACCTGCCCAGTACATGGACCTTGTGAGTCTCTCATGGGCCTAACTAGGTTTACAAAGCAGTGGGTGTGTGCACAAAATATGCTTTATTCAATTACACCTTTGTATGGTACCCGAGCTATATTTGATATGATTATTGGTTAACTAATTTGAGTTATTTAGATTGTTTAGATACAATAGTTTTGCTTAGTTGAATCATATTCTTAATGTTGCAATATTATATACTAGCTTAGATGTGGCCTTCCTATTTGCTGGTGCATATAAATTGTATTGTATGATTGAGAGCTGGGTGTTTCTCATCATTGCTATGAATTCGGATCAATTGATGATGCTTCTAAGTAAAAGTGTTTTACGTACTCACACTTGGTTCTTCTACACTTTTATATTCAGGTGTTTGGTTAGTCATTCCAGGGCATTGATTCAACCCCTTTTAGGCGAGGATTTTGAAATTTCGAGATTTGAAAGTAGGTACAGTGGTTTGTGGTATCCTCGGATTTGTTCTAACTTTCTTTATGTCATTTTCCTTGTATTAAAGATATTTCAAACATTTCGGCTGTAATTTTTCTTCTTTAGAGTTTTGGCTTGTGACTTCTAGATTTTGGGGATATTGTTGACGTTTTATGTCTTTATCATGTTATTTTGTGTATGAAAGTTAAGACCTATTACTATCCTTAAATCTCACGCATATTATCTTGAAAGATTTTGGTGTAGATATGAAGTTTGACTTATCTATCACGATGGGTGAGATAGGTGCTACTATGATCAAATTTTGGACTCTGTCATTTTCATTCGTAAAGTTAAAATTTGAAATCTCTAATAATAAAGAGTCTCCAGTCAATTTTACTAAACATGAAGTCATCTTTTTTTATATAAACTAGTCTAGTGTACGACGTTGCACGTGTGTATCACGTCAGACATTACTTTTTAAATTTTGATTAAAAAATTATGAAAAATTATAAATTAAATATTGCATCCGCAAAAGATCCTCCTTCACTTAAAGAAAATTCTAGTTTAAAGAAATTTCTGCCATATAAATGATGCTATCAAAAAGACTCAATATGAGGCTCATGTTTGATAACAAACTTTATAAGATTATTTGATCCTCTTAAGCTCATCAAAGCTATATTTTTTATATTGACACCCGATCAAATCACAGTTACCATATTTTTTTACTCATATTTTTTATTAGGAGTATACTTTCTTTGATGAATAACTTTTACAAAAAACGTATACACAATAATTAAAATAAAATAATACATAAATTATATGATATTATTTGAGTGTTCATACCTTTGAAGATAGAAGAGTTAATGTGTTTTACTCATTAGATTGATTAGATACTGAAAAATTCAAAGACTGTATATTCCTTTATCATATTCTCGCCCTGTCGAATATCTAAAGTATTTCGTTGTAGATGTTGTGTTGGTTTGTAAAAAAAATGAAAGTTTGTTTTAATTTAAATGATGAATGTTGATCCTATATTTCTAACTCAATAAAAGAAGAATCTATTGCATAGAAGTTTAGTTGGAAATTCGTTTCTGTTTTATAGTTTCAACACTTTGAAATTCACAATTATCATTCTTTGTTCTAGTTTCAACAATCGCACATCACCCATGATAATTTAAGAGATTCAATGGAATTTTATTTAAAAATCTATATGTACACAAGTTCATTTTATGGGTTAATAAGCTTTTAACTATTTATAAACTGTCCATCGTATAATGTTTCCCCTCCTTAAAATTCATCACCTAATGTTATCCCTTCTTAAAATACGTAAGTGTAGTAAATCTTAGCCACAATGGTAACGTTTCTCTAATTATGTTATTTTTATATCAAGTATTTATTACACGATTTGGAAATTAAAATTTGTATTGCATTTATCCAATTAGTCTTTATAACAAGGGTTCAAAATAAACATAACTTTATGATCTTTAAATTAACGAAAAAGGGTCACAAATACCTTTGAACTATATGAAAAGATCTAAAAATATCTCCAACCACCCATTTTGCTAAAATAGACTTCCATCCTTCTTTTTTTTTACTCACTTATACCCTTTAAACTAACAAATCCTAATTATTTTATTTTTTAAGAAATTACTTATGACATGTCTTTTTCTTATTGGGTGAAACAAAAATCACTCTCCATCAGACTCCCCGATTTTAATTCTTTCACTTCTTCTCTTCTCCAATTTATCTCCAAGACCCTTTTTATGCAAGTTCAACTTTGATTACATAGATATGTCAAATTCTGATGAGATTAAAGAAAGAAATGCAAATTCATATCTCCAACTTTAATTTGATTGAAACTTAAGCATAGTTATTATTGATGTAACCCAATATCCATAATTATCTTGCTTTTTAATTCGGTATGGAATTCTAGAAATACTTTCAAAATGACTCCTACCTGAAAATTTAGATATAAAACTCAAATAATTATTAGTTTAAGTGTATTTTGTCAAATTGTTGGTTGGATAGAAATTTAATAACTAAATAAAATAGAGGATGCAAAATTACTCTATCAAAATTAATTATGCAAGCTAAGATTAGTAGCAACAACAACAACAACAGTAGCAACACCAACAAGAAGAAGAAGAAGAAGAAGATGATGACGATGACAACAACAACAAAAACAACACAAAATTAGTAGAAACAACAATTACAATAATAACAACAACAACAACAATAACAACAACAATAACAACGACAACAACCACACCACCACCACCACCACCAACAAGAAGACGACGCCGACGACAATAACAATAACAACATCAAGAAGAAGAAAAAAGAAGAAGAAGATGCCACCGCCTCCTCCTCATATGACAACAATAACAACAACAATGATAACAATAACAACGACAATGATAACGATGATGACAATGATAACGATGATGACTACAACAAAAACAATGGCGATAATGACGACAACGACAATGATAACAACAACAACGATAACAACAACAATAAGAAAAATAATAATGACAACAATGACAATAACAACAACACTGACAATGACAATAACGATAACAACAACAACGACAACAACAACAACAACCACAACAATGACAAAAATAACAACAACAACAACAAAAACAACAACAATAACAATGACAACAAAGACAACGATAATGACAACAATGACAACAACGACAACAAAAACAACAACAACAACAACGACAACAAAGACAACGATAATGACAACAACGACAACAACAACAATGATAATAACAATAGAAACTACAATAACGACAACAACGACAACAATGACAACACCACCACCACCAACGACAACAACAATAACAACTACAATAATTACAATAACAACAACATCAACAACAATAACAACAAAAATAAGAAGTAGTCAACAACAACAATAATAACAATGGAAACAACAACAACACTAACGATAACAATGACAACAACAATGACAATAATAATAACAACAACGACAACAAAGTCAACAGCAAGAACAAGAACAAAAATGAGAATAACAACAACAACAACAACAATGATAATAACAACAATGAAAAAAATAATAACGACAAAAACAATAATAACAACGACAACAACGACACCAATGATAACACCACCAACAACGACAATAATAATAATGATAATAACGATGAAAACAACAACGATGATAACGACAATAATAATAATGACAATAATAACAAAAACAACGGCGATAGTGAGAACGATAATGACAACGACAACAAAAATAATGACAACGAGAACAACAATAAAAAAACAACGACGACAATAAGGACACCAACAATAATGAAAACAACAATAATGATAATAACGACAACAACAACAACAACAACAACAACAACAACAACAACAACAACAACAACAACAACAACAAAAATAACAACATCATCAACAACAATAATAACAACAACAAAACAACGACAATAACAATGACATCATCAACAACATTAACAACGATTATAATAACAACAAAAACATCAACAACAACAACAACAACAACAATAACAACAATAACGACAACAACAACAATAACAACAATTACAATGAATATACCTGAAACTAACTAACTAATGAAAAAACCTGAGATGAATGTAAAGGTTGTTCAACAAATTTAAATACAAAGTCCACAAAGGCATCTAATATTTGAAAGAAGTTTCCTTCACAACTTTTGGAATGTCACAAAGCAAGTTGTAAGTTAATTGCCTTTGGGTATTCTAAATTAAAAAATTATAATAAAAAATATAGTTAAATAAAAAAATAAATAAAACAAAATGGTATATATATTTAGTCTTCTAATATTACACAAAGTGTAAAGTGATATGCTAGAAACCTAATTTGACACAAATGTAAATTTTATTCACGCATACTTATTACAAACCTAATAGAAGTAAGTACTACATATTGCAATCCTATCCAGTAGTGCATGCCTAATAATCTTAATTATAAGACACATTGAAAGAATGAAAGACAGTTGATTGTGTAATAATAACTCGAATAAATCAAGTTAGTAAAATCTTCCCAATTCGACTTTTGAATCTAATGAAAAGAACTTTGCTCTAACCTTATATTGTACAATAATTTAGGTTTTTTCATATTCAATATGCACAAGTAACATAGAGAATTTTTCATGACTTAAGAACAAGGATCATGATAACACTTATCGTGGCGTACCTTGACAAGTAAGTCTATCCCCCAAATTGATATAGAAAGAAAAAAAGATAAAAATGTCCAAGGAATGGCTCCTAGAATGAAGCCAAACTGTACAAGTAATTATTACAATGCAGAAAAAACATATCAAAAATCAGGTGTCAATAGTGAAAGAACTACTAATATAATTCAAGTCCAAAAAAGGATACATAAGGTAACTCAAAACATGAAAACCCTAACTCTGAAATACAATAAAGTCATGGTCTGATAAAGAAAGATAGTAGGACCCATTCGAAAACCTGAAAGTCACTCATTACCTTAAAAACTCCAATAATTGCTCGAGTTAAGCAGCGTGAGGTGCATCCGAACCTGGATCTGCACCAGAAGGCTGAAGTAAGAATGAGTACGGTCCACTTGTACTTAGTAGGTATCATAGACCGGCTGAAAAAACTGGAAAATAAAGTTTATAAAATGCACACTAAGGACACATCACCTGCAACCAGAAAATGTTCCACAATAGTAGCCCACACCGCTTGCACTAGCAGTTCTAATATATCAGTCTCCTTCCCGGTACATCCTTTGGGAAGGGTTATGAAATCTGATGTTCCAAATATTTTTAGAATTTCTAGTATTTCCAATATTCCTAGTAGTTTTAGTATTTTCAGTTTTCAGAGAACATAAGATACAAATCAAGAATGACAAACAACAACAACGAGTCTATACAAAATATACAACAAACAAGTAAAATTATGTGTATGATGCCGTGAGGAAGATAATGTAGTGTTCACAACCCATCATAATGAGTATTTTCACAACCAACCACATGAGGTATTTGTACAATCAATTATAATAGTATATTTTCACAACCACGTGAGCCAATATCAACTCATTAATTACACCATCCATGAATTTCCACATGTTTCATATACCAACAAGTATGAAGATATCATAATACACCAATGGTACCACATTAGGCATTTCAAAAATACAATACAATTATTTATATATATTCAAGGCTATCGATATTACATAGGACTCCACACAGTCACATATATCGCATAATATCTCAATTTTAATAATTACGTCACATATAGGCCCCCGCATGGGCACAACACATACATAGCCATTTTTCATGATCAGTTTCCACCCTTCACATGTATTTTGTACCATTATTTACTATCCAACCCAGTCTGAAAGAGTTAAGCCATAAACTACCTCGAATGTCGAAATCGATTAGCTACACTTCAAATCCATGACCTTACTTTTCTCGAATGATCCTAAACTCTATTAAAAATATCAAATATGAAATCTATGCATCAAAATAAAACCAATGACACTCATATTGACTACTTTTGGTTCGGGGTCAAAACAGATCCCCAGAATAGATTTTCAAAAAAGAAGGGCAAAATAATAACTCTATTTTGAAAATGTGTTTCCCACATTTTCAGAATCCTACAGCTAAAAACTCAAGTCAAATTGAGTAAAAAATTGGGTTCAAATCAATAAAAATCATTTTAAAGCTTTTCGGGTAAAATCTTTGAAATTCGAGTTAAAATCAAGAATCAAAGTTGTTTCGAAGGTTAAATTGATGAAAAATCAGTAATTATAAGATTAAAATATTATTCAAGTGTAAAGGAGTGAAATTGAGGTTTAAAATCAAGCCCTAAGATTTTTGAAGTTTTGAGTTATTAATCAAGAAATTACCAAGAAAATGGCCGATTTCTTATCTTAAATTCGTAAGAGAATCAAGAAATAGATGTTAATCTAGCTTCTGAAGCTTCTACAAGCTTCACTTTTAAGATCTCACGCTAGTTTAGGATTTAACTCTCAAGAGACAAGATGAAAAATGAGCAAAATAGGCCCCAAAAGATGCTATAAGGGTTGTTTTTTGAGATGCACCAACTTTTTTTAAGAAAAAAAATTAGATTTTAAGTCCAACTTGGACTTTGACGAGGTGCCTGAAATTCGTTTGGAGTCCGATATGCAAATGAACTAAGCAAACATACTAAATTTCACACTCCGGACTCAATGGAGATATAAAATTATCAAAAAAACATCGTTTTCACAAAGTTACCCCCAAATCCTGAAATCACAATTTTTCAAACTGAGGGTCGAAAAGAGATTTAAATTGTAAAATCACACCAAATATCTTACCACCCTAAAATCAACGTTTCAGATGCGTTGGTGAAGTTAGATTTTCCATCCAAGATCATTTCAACCAAATGTAGGTTCCACACCCATATTTTCAATTTTTCAACTTTCCGACCAACGAGGTGAAATGAGCTCGGATGCACTGGGACACGAACTAAATGTCTACCTAGCCTAAAATCAATATTCTGAAGATGCTTGCATAGTCTATTCAACCATTCATCGCACGGATCAATAAATATCCACATAAGTCCAAAATAAGGCTCTCGAAGCCATAAAAACCACAATATCGCATAAATGGTATCAAAATACATCGGGAACCATGCCAATCACACCCACACTCTAAAAATACCATAATGCAACTACGAGGAGGGATAAAATAGTCAAATCACATAGATATTCACATTTCACATATTTCATCCAAAAGCTGGTCGTTACATCATCCACCACAAAAAACGAATTTGTCCTTGAACTAAAGGTAAAAGAAATACCCAAATCAATGAAGAGCTAGGGATAAGAACTACACATATAAGACTCGTCCTCCTAAGTAGCCTCATCTTCAATTCGATGTCACCGCTGAACCTTAACCACAGGGATGACTCTGGAGCTCAACTGAGCGCAACTGCCTCAATATGAAGACCGACTCCTCAATAAAAAACAACCGCTCATCTAATTAAACCGACTCCCAACGGATGATATGAGACTCATCAGGAATATAATGCCAAAGCATATAAACATAAAAAACTAGATGAACAACTGATAGATCAAGGGCCAAAGCTAACTCATAAGACACATCATCAATAGTTTGAAGAATCTTAAATGGACCAATATACCTGGGGCTAAGCTTGTCCTCTTCCCAAGGAAAACATGATCACCAATAATAAATCTCAAGGCACGAAGTCTACAGTTAGCTAAAACTTTTGCCTACTCTGAGCTGCTCTAAGTCTATCTTGAATGATTCGGACTCTGTCTAAAGACTCACAAAGCAAGTCTGTACCTCGAGGCCTAACCTCAGCAACATCAAACTAACCCACTGGCGAGTGGCAACTTCCACCATACAATACCTCAAAAGGAGCCATATCAATACTGGAATATTACCTATTATTATATGTAAACTCTGCTAAAGCCAAATACTGCTCCCACTGGCTACTAAAATCCATCACATAAGTGTAGAGCGTATCCTCCAAAACATAAATATTATGCTTTGACTGATCATTAGTCTAGGGGTGAAACGCCGTGATAATATCAACCTTAGTACCCAAATCATCCTGAAAAGTCTTCTAAAAGTGAGATATGAACACAAAACCTCGATCTGAAATAATGGACACCGACATACCATGATGTATCATAATCTCATGGATATAGATATGGAACAACCTCTCAGCACTAAATGAGATCTGAATTTGAATAAAATGATCTGACTTGATCAATCAATCTATGATGACCCACACACTGTCAGAACCATGAGAAGTATGAGGCAACCCAGTCACAAAGTCAATAGTGATCCAGTCCCATTTTCACTTAGGAATGGGTAACCTTTGAAGCAAACCACTCGGTCTCATATGCTCGGCCTTCACCTGGTAACAACATTGGCTACGAGCCATAAAATCTGCTATATGTTTCCTCATACCACCCCATCAGTAGTGTTATATCAAGTTATGATACATCTTAGTTATACCTGGATGGATGGAATATCTAGAACAATGGGCTTCCTCCAAGATCAACCTAATCCAATCCCCCACTCTCAGCACACAAACTCGGCCCCCAATCCTTAAAACTCTATTCGAATCTCATGAGGCTTCCTTAGCCTCGCCACTCAATGCCTTATCTTGAATCAACCTCAATCTAACATCACCAAACTGATGAGCTCGAATCTACTCCATCAAAGAAGATCTAGCTTCCACAAATGCCAAAACACACTCAGGTGTCAAAATATCAAGCCTAACTATCTGGTTAGCTAAAGACTAAACCTCTAACTCTAAAGTCCTCTCTTGGGTCAGAAGATGCTCCAAGCTACCCATGCTAGTCGACTTTCAACTTAAGGCATCCACAACCACATTAACCTTGCCCAAATGATTGAGAATGGTCAAGTCATAGACGCTTCATCATATTAATATCTTGCTGGGTGAAGAAGTAATAAAGGCTATGATGATTTGAGAAGATCTCATAATGGACTCCATACAAGTAGTGCCTCCATAACTTTAAAGCAAACACAACCGAACACAACTCCAAATTATGGGTAGGATAATTCCTCTCATGGGGCTTCAACTGTCAAGAAACATACACAATCACCTTACCTTCCTGCATCAACACAATACCAAACCAACACTTGAAGCATAAAAAAGATGGTAAAACCCACGCCCTCCTTAGGCAAAGACAAAATAGGAGTTGAAGTCAACAATTTCTTGAGCATTTGAAAACTCTCGTCACAAGCATCAAACTACGAAAAAGAAATCTTCTTCTGAGTCAACTTAGTTAATAGAGCTATAATAGATGACAAACCCCCAACAAAACACTGATAATAACCTGCCAAGCCAACAAAACTCCAAATCTTGATGGGAAAAATAGGTCTAGCCAAATCATGAAGCACTGTAACCTTCGCTGGATCAACCATAATACCTCTCTTAGTCACCACATGACCCAAGAAAAAAATAGACTACAACCAAAACATACACTTAGAGAACTTTGCATACAACTTTTCATCCCTCAGTCTCCGAAGCACAATCTACAACTACTCCTCATGCATAGTCTCACTCATGGAATACACCATGATATCATCTATAAATACAATAACAAAGGAGTCAAGATACGATCAAAACACCCGGTTCATCAACTCCATAAATGTGGCAGGGGCATTGGTCAATCCGAAGAACATGACTAAGAACTCATAATGACCATATTGAGTTCGAAAAGCTGTCTTTGAAATATCTAAAGAGCTAATCCTCAACTGGTGATATCTAGACCTCAAATAAATCTTTAAAAACACTGCAACACTCTGAAGCTGATCAAATAAATCATCAATGCAATGAAGATGATACTTATTCTTAACCGTCACCTTATTCAACCGCAGATAATTAATACACATCCTCATAGAGATATTTTTTTCTTCATAAAAAATATAAGCATACCCCAAGATGAAATGGTAGGTCAGATAAATATCTTATCCTATAACTTCTGTAACTGATCCTTTAGTTGCTTTAACTCTACTAGGGCCATCATAAAAAGAGGAATAGAAATGGGCTTGGTGCATAGCTCAATATCAATAGCAAAATCAATATCATGAAATGGAGGCATATGAGGTAAATTTGTAGGAAACACATCCATAAACTCATGAACAACATAAATAGAATCCATGGAAGAAGGTGAAAACAACATAGATAGAATCCAAAGAAGGAGGTGAAACAACACAAGTATCAGAAATATGAGCCAAATAAGATAAATATCCACTCTCAACCAATTGACGATCCTGAACATAAGATATGACCCTTTTAGGACCTAAATAAAGTGAAACCTTCTAAGTTATCCTTGTCATATCTGGCGAAGCTCAAGTAACAGTCTTAGCAAAATAATCTAAAACAACATGATAAGGATCCAACCAATCCATACCCAAAATAACATCAAAATAGATCATATCTAACATAAGCATGTCTACCAAAGTCTCACGCCTAACAAAAGTCATAACACAGTATCAGTACATTCGATCCACCACTAAAGAATCACCTATCAGAGTATATACATGAATAGGAATGGAAAAAGGCTCATTATCAGAATCAAAATCCAAAGCAAAATACACCAACACATAGGAGAAAGTTATTCTAGTAGCAAATAACATAGATACAAGTCTAAAATAAATAGGAACGATCCTTTTGATCACAATATCAGATGCCTCATCTCAAGCATAGTGGGTATAATATAACACTGATCCCGACCACCACCATAAACTCCATAACCTCTACCCCTCGCACCTCTGGTTGAACCTCTACCTCTTAAGCTATAATAGGAGTAGCCTGAATTACCCAGCGGGGACAGTCCCCGATCAAATGGCTAAACTCATCACACACATAGCAACCTTTATGACCTGACTCAATAGAAGAAGGTTAAACTAGCTCGAACTGCTACCCTAAACTGCTGGAATAAAAAATCCACCACCAAAACTCTATAAGGTTGCCTGTACTAGCCTACTTTGATACCCGTAAGAATCTCAAAAATATCTACCATGAGAAACCTGACCTCTAAACTCAACAAAATAACGCATATTATTGGCTCCTCCATGTGATATCCAAAGAATTCCCTTTGCCATCTTTGCATGATCCACAATGCTCTAAAAGATGATCCAAATACAACTATCTGAGACGTAGTCAACTAAAGAAATACATCTAAACCCTTTGCAAACTTTTAAATCTGCTCAAACTCAGTGGAAATGCTATCATAGGAATATCTGGACAAGGCATAGAAGCATGCCTCATACTCAGCAACTGTCATGTAGCCCTGCTCCAAATGATCAAACTCATCCCGCATACGATCTTTCAAACTGAATGGCACAAATCTCTCCAAGAAGGCATCAACAAACTAATCCCAATTTTTCTTAGGAGAATCATAGAGTCTACAACTCACAAGCGACCTCCACCAATATCTAGCAATATCATAACTAATAGGTCGTATAAGTAATACTATCCACACAAAAAGATTGAAACATAACTCAAAACACTAGGTATGAAAGAACTTCACATGGTAAAGAATAAAATGATGAAAGTTTCCTAAAAACATCCTATAGCCTCTCAAAGATAAATATGGATGTCTATGTATTGAACTGCGAGACTCTATTAGACATCCCGTTCTTACATTATTGAGATCAATGAAACCTGGCTGCTTTAATATCAATTTGTAGTAACCCCAAAACAAGGGTCATGATGGCACTTGTTGCGGCATACCTTGACAAGTAAGCCTATCTCCCATACTGATACAGAATGGGAAAAAGATAGAAATGCCCAAGGTTAAGTTCCTAGAATAAATCTGAACCATATAAGTAATTACAACAATGCAGAAAGAACATATCCAAAACCATACATTCCCAAAACTGTGTCAATAGTGTAAGAACTACTATTATAACTTGAGTGCAAAAAAGGATACATAAGGTAACTCAAAACATGAAAACCCTGTCTCTGAAATACAATAAAGACATCACATAATAGAGAAAGATAGTAGGACCTATTCAAAAGCTTGAAAGTCACCCACTATCTTGAAAAATCCAATAGTCACGCGAGTACAGCAGTGTGAGGTCCACTGAAACCTGGATCTGCACCAGAAAGGTAAAATAGGAATGAGCACAATCCACTTGTACTCAATAGGTTGAATCACCCCAGATTTTGGCTCTTAAAAGTTTCCTAAGCTTTGATATCACTTCCTTGGGTACGCCTAGAACCCATGTTTTGTAGGGTGTCTTGACGAGTCATTGGGATGAGTCATAACAAAACCAATAAGTTTGTGGCATGATTCTTTTAATACCCCAAAAATCCAAACCAATAATAAGAACCATGCTACAAACTCATGAGAAATAAATTATAGTATTTTGGTAGTTATTAATGAGTTTTATGTATATTAAGGCCTTAAATAACTCATAGCTATTAGACGAATCAAAATATCCCTTACTAATTGAGTTCTTGAGAAAGATATTGCTAAAGTCAACTTCAAAAGAGCATATCTTTCGTTTTACTGAGTATTTTTATTATAATGATCCACCAACAGATAGATAATTGAGTTATCTTTACAACAATATCAATTTTTCCTAAATCCAATAACCCAGTGAAAAGTTATAGCATTTTTCGTATAAGGCAATGGGCTGTCGCGATAACACCGCTCGGCGGTGCAATAGTGGTGAAGTCAATACCGCTCAGTGGTAAACCATCAAATCGGAGGAGTTCCAAGATAGTAAGTCACCGCTATTAGTCCGCTCAGTGGTGCTATAGCGGTGGGACCAATACCGCTCAGCGGTAAGCCTCAAAATCAGGATTTTTAATGCGTACGACCGTTTAGTCTTTTCCCATAGCTCCAAATCCATCCAAACACAGGATTTAAGTCCCAAAGGAACATTATATGCTCATTATTTTATAAATTAATCAAATTAAAGTATCCTTCTTTCAAGAAAAAGAACCCTATCCTCCACAATTCTAGAACAAATCTCAAGAATTCACCATCAAATCTCATGAATTCATCAACCCAGGTATGTTAGATGTTCATCCATAGTCCCTTTTCACCCATGGAGTCCAAGAATCCATCTTTTTTATTTTAAATCATAAAGTTACATGCTTATAATGATTTATCTCCACGAAGCTGTAATGAATTTTGATTTTACATGATGTTTACAAACTATTTTCATTGAAAGCAACCCTTGTTACATATTTTATGAATTATGTCCATGAACTTACATGAATTTCAAATCTTTATCATATTTCTATGAAATTGTTGGTGATATTAAACCATACATGTTTGAATGGTGTAGTTTGTTGAATTTAAATCCTAGTTGGTAATCTTAGAGTGAAATCATGCTATTACTATAACTTTTAATAGTATTCCCTTACTTAGCCTAAACCAAGCATTGCAAGTGTTTGATAAAATGCCTAGATGAAAGGATTTTGAATAATTACTACTTAATATGTCCCTAAAGCTTTAGTATGTTTTAAATATTATGGTTTCCACATCATGTCCATGAGAATTTCAGAATAAATCCATAGTTTATGATTTTGTCATGTGATCGTACTATCTCATCATGTCTAAAAATAGCCTCATGTTTCAGTCTTGTTCTATATGTGTTTGACGAAATGTCTCAGCGAATGAATTATGAACAATTGGATATTGCTATGCTTTCAAGATTGTGCCATGTTTTACTATTGATGCTATCGAGTACTAGGGGTATTTAATACCTTAAAAATCTAGCTATTTACCTAGATCACAGTAGCTATAAAAGTTTCAGTGATTTCATGAATAGATGTACTCAGTCAGTTATAGAACTCAGTGGATCTCAGTCTAGTTCAGTTCAGTTTAATACTCAGTGTCATTCAGTTGGGAGTATGATTCAACACCGAGTGAACCCAAGTATGGGGGCTCACCTATCAGTAGAGGGTGTGATTCTTAGTAGTAGTCCTTACATTCCAGAACTACGTAGCCAGTGTAGGTTTATATATGAACCTGCCAGTTGAGGGTTGATATGGTATTTACCTACCAGTTGAGGGTCACATTGTTCTCATTTAGGGCCACTTCCAGATGAGGGTGACTTTTCATCTTGTCTATACCTATGGCACGATACTGACACTCTTCCAACTGGGGTTACAGATTGGACCCGAATCAGTTCAGAGAGAGGCATGTCGGTTAGATGATTATCTCTCACAGTTTTAATTTTAGTATTTAGTACATAACTCAGTTCAATTTTTATTGACCATTGCATACAACTTATTAGTTATTCAGTTATTAGATTTTAGTATTTTAGTTACAGACTATATCTGAATCATATTATATTCTTTGTCATGCATTCTCAAATTTTACAGCTTTCATGCATTGATATTTTATAATCTCATGCTAACCAGTAAGTCTTTGCTTCATGTATGTTCACTAATTTATTACTCATGCATATGAAACCATGCATATTATCCTACCTTATTTAGCATACCGGTACATTCAAAGTGTTGATCTCATACTCATTTGTTGCATTATGATGTTTCATTTCATAGGTTCGAACGCTCAGGTTCCCAATCATATTTAGTTATTCCAGCGCACCAGTAGCAGTAGAAGTGGTGAGTCCTCATGTTCTGAGGACCAGTTATGTTATTTTAGTTTCTCAATTTTAGCAGACAGTCAAAGTTAGTTGGGGGCTTGTCCCATCAACTCCTCAGTTATTCAGTTAGAGGCTTTCAGAATAGTATAGACAGTTAGTCAGCTTTCAATAAATTTTCAGACGTTAACATCATGTTTCAATATTGATTATAGTTTTTAAAACCTTATGGTGTTTCAATTAAATTCTGCACAAGTTTTCTTTGAGATTTTATTCAGTGCTCACAGCAGTACTAGTCATGGTTAACTTGTGGTCTTTCGAGACCATAAGCACTGTGTGGCGACCAAGGTGTATTTCCGAGTTGTTACAAACTTGGTTTCAATGTCTAAGGTTTTAAAGTGTCCTAGTAAGTCTGAAAGCCACGTCAAGTAGAGTTTTGTGCATGGGTGTGAAGCACGCCACACTTATGAACAAGAGGCTACAAGACGTTTTAGAAAAAGTTTTCCTTATTTCATATCTCAGATCGTGCTATAGAAAGGACCTCTAAGAAATTTACAAATATTATTATTTTTGCTCTATTCATGCCAACCCTGCCTTATTTTCAAGGTAATAAAAACAATCAAGCTTAAATCCCCACAGATAGAGCCTTTTTATACAATCCCTGTAGGTAGTTATGGGATTCCTGCAGGCTTAAAAGTATCCCATCAGTTCCGTTATGTTCCAAAGTTTTAAAGATTTCATTCATGATCATGAAAAATCATGCACTAACCCAAAGTAAGTTGTGCCTTCAGACCCCTTCTCAGTATTCTAGGATAGCATATGACCTAGAGTTAGAAGCAAGAAACTAGGAGTTTAGCAATAGTAGTGGAGTTGGGATAGTGTTATCTAAATTTAAGCAGATTATATTTCTTGGGGCTAGTTGTATGAACATTGAATTAGTAGGCTTGAAGCAGTGTATGCAACAACTTAAGTTTGTTGATTATAAACATATGTTATGGATATGATATTTGTAGGCTATGATGAAAGTCGTATGGTTGTTAAAGACTTGGGGATATCCATGTTATGTGTTAGAATCTAAGTTTAAATCTTTAAAGGTTGAGATAATAGAAAGAAAAGTTAAAAATTCAAAGTTAGTCAGTGTTTAAGCTATTGTATGATGAATATTGGGGCTAAGAAAGTTAAGAGTTCTATCTCAGAAGAAAGTATTAGCAACGGGTTTTACACTATTAGGTGTAGTTTTTCAGGGTGAGTTCATCATTTATGCATATTGTTATACCCCAGATTCTAAGGTAAAGTGGTGATAGTTCAGTTTAAAGTTATTGATTAAGTGATTCAGATACTTAGAATGGTGACTTTAAGCTAAGGGGGAGATGATAGAACAAGTAACCAAGTTAGGTTTTTAGATTTTAGTAGTAATGTCAGTATGTGTAGAAAAATAGTAGGAGAGGATGATGCCCAACACATTCTTTTCTCAATGCAAGGTTTCTCAATCATTACGATATCTACTCATGCCTTACATATCATCCCTATGATCATTGCTCATATTCGTTCACTTTATAGAAAATTAGGTACTCTTCCAGTTCCTAGTAAAAGAAGTTCCAGTTCACCCAGCAGTCCAAATCATATTCCATGGAGTTATGAACTCCAAACTTAGGTCATGCAGTTCATGACTTATGTATTCATGCTTTACAGTATGTTAGTTCCAGTATTCATGATACACTCCTAATGATCAGTGAAATTCAGATTTATGTCATGTACATCCTCAATTTAGATATCTTGATGAATCTGTGATGTTGATATTCTATTCCTCAGACCCCTTTTAAGTGTCAAGTTCTGTATAGTTATGCTTCAAGTCTTATGATTTAGTCTTTCAGTGATCTCTCCTTATGAAATGATGTGGTGATGAGCAATTGCTTAGATGGGAGAGGGAAAATATTTCATGTTAAGGAAAGATTATTGCATGCTTGTTTTACTCGAGGTTATAGTTATGAGATAGGCTTGAATTTTACGTTGGTGTGTAAGTGGATAAATGTATTATGCATTAGTGAATGGCAACTAAGAGGTTGTATTTAGTTGTTGAATGGGAAATAAGAATTTTTCATGAGATGAGAAGTTGTGAAACTATAGATGTATTGAATTCATGACTCAGACTAGTATTACAGTGTTATGTGTGCAATTTATAGGTTCGAGTAGGCTTGAACACAGTGAGGGAGTTTAGTTTAGCTCAGACCTTAGTAGGTAGAGTTATTAGTGCTATGTGAATTCTTCAGTAGCTTCTAGTGAAGTGCAGTGTTGAAGTAGGATGTTTAACTGAGGGAGTAGTTGAGAAGTGTGGCTAAGATTGCAAGTTAGTAGTAGCAGTGCATAAGGCTTAGTAACTATATCCTAGATGATGTTTTGTAGCCTTTTGTCCCATATTATGGAATTTTAGCCATGATATGACTTCTTATTCAGATGCCTTATTTAGACCATGCTAAGATTCCTTGCTCCCTAAAGTCATTAGAACTTTATAGAAAGAGTGTCGAAGAAACACTCAATTTAAGTATAAGTTTTTAGTATGAGTTAGTTTGTATAGCCAGTAATTCGGTTTAGCAGTCAGGCAAACAAGCTCCTATGGTTTTCATCTCTCCTATTTATGAGAAAATTCCTTCATGATCATGCAAGTCATAAATTTAGTTCAGTTCATGCATCAGAAATCAGTCTCAGATTCCAGATATTGAGTTATGATTCAGTTCGTAAGTGTCTCATGCATCCTCTCAGTCTTTTCTTAGTATTTTAGCCAATTCAGTATCTTCCATGGGACATAATGCCCCAAGGGGGAGATGTAATATAATTGCCTGAGCTTTTATGTCCTAAAAACTTCCATTTTCTCTTCATGTAATAAGATCCAACTTGAAGTAATGGGTACATATAAGTTGACTCTCTCGTCTCTATCTCAACCTTATAACCATTCTCATATCATTCATGTATTCACAAAACTAGTCCAGTCATGTGTTAAGTTTTAGACTCAGTCATGTAATCATGTTCCCAGTCAAGCACGTTCAGTATGTGATCTCAGTTTCCTTAGTACAATACTCTCAGTTTAACCATCCACATCCGAGGACGAATGTTCCCAAGGGGGAGCTATTGTAATCCCCTAAAAATCCAAACCAATAATTAGAACCATGCTTCAAACTCATGAGAAATAAATTATAGTGTTTTGGTAGTTTATGACTGAGTTTTATGTATATTAAGGTCTCAAATAACTCCTAACTATTAGATGAATCAAAATATCCCTTACCGATTAAGTTCTTGAGAAAGATATTGATATAGTCAACTTCAAATGAGAATATATTTCGTTTTACTGAGAATTTTTGTTCTCATGACCCACCAATATATAGATAATTGAATTATCTTTCCAAAGATACCAATTTTGCCTAAATCCGATAACCGAGTAAAAAGTTATAGTATTTTTTGTGTGAGGTAGTGGGCTGCCGCGATAACACCGCTCGGTGGTGCAATAGCAGTGAATCCAATACCGCTAAATGGTAAAACGTCAAATAGATTCATCCCAAGGATGTAGGTCATATCTATTAGCCCACTCAATGGTTCTATAATGGTGGGACTAATACCGCTCAACGGTAAGCCTTAAAATCAGGATTTTTAATGCCCAGGGACCGTTTGGTGTTTTCCTATAGCTTCAAATACATCCAAACACGGGAATTAAGTCCCAAAAGAACATTATATGCTCATTATTTCAATTTTCTCAAATTAAAGTAGCATTCTTTCAATAACAAGAACCCTAGCCTCCATAATTCAAGAACAAATCTCAAGAATTCACCATCAACTCTCACGAATTCATCAACCCAGGTATGTTAGATGTTCATCCATGGGCCCTTTACACCCATGGAGTCCAATAATCCATCTTTTTTGTTTTAAATCATGAAGTTATATTCTTATAATGATTTATCTCCATGAAACTTTTATGAATTTTGATTATACATGATATTTACAAACTATTTTCATTGAAAGCAGCCCTTGTTACAAATTTTAGGAATTATGTACATGAACTTACATAAATTTCAAATCTTTATCATATATCCATGAAATTGTTGGTGATATTGAACCTTATATGTTTGAATGGTGTTTTTTGTTGAATTTAAACCCTAGTTGGTAATCTTAGAGTGAAATCATACTATTAATACAACTTTTAACACTATTCCCATGCTTAGCCAAAACTATGCATTTCAAGTGTTTGATAAAATGCCTAGATGAGGATTTTGAACAATGACTACTTAATATGTCCCTAAAGCTTTAGCATGTTTTAAATATTGTGGTTTCCATATCCTGTCCATGAGAATTTTAGAATAAATCCTCAATCTATGATTTTGTCATATGATTGTGCTATCTCATTATGTCTAGAAATATCATCATATTACCGTCTTGTTTTCCATGTGTTTGACAAAATGTCTCAGCGAATAAATTGTGAACAATTGACTATTTCTATGCTTTTAAGATTATGCCATGTTTTACTATTGATGCTATCGAGTCCTAGGGGTATTCAATACTTGAAAAATCTAGTTGTTTAGCTAGATAACAGTAGCTACAGAATAGTCTCAGTAATGTCACGAACAATAGTACTTATTCAGTTATAGAATTCAGTGAAACTCGGTCCAGTTTAGTTTGGCTTAATACTCAGTGTCATTTAGTTGGAAGTAGGATTCAACACCGAGCGAACCCAAGGGTGGGGGCTCACGTGTCAGTAGAGGGTGTGATTCTTAGTAGAAGTCCTTGCATTCCAGAACTACGTAGCCTGTGTAGGTTGAGATATTAAAATGACAGTTGAGGGTTAATAAGGTATTTACCTGCCAGTTGAGGGTAACACCATTCTCATTTAGGGTACCTTCCAGACGAGGGTGACTCTTCATCTTATCTGTACCCATGGCATGGTACTGACACCCTTCCAACTGGGGTTACAGGTTGGACCCCAATCAGTTCAGAGAAGGGCATGTCGGTTAGATGATTACCTCTCACAGTTTCAGTTTTAGTATTTAGTACAGAACTCAGTTCAGTTTTGGTTGACCATAGCATAGAGTTTATCAGTTATTTAGTTATCAAATTTTAGTATTTCATTTACAGACTACATCAAAAATATATTATATGCTTGGTCATGCATTCTCAAATTTTACAGCTTTCATATATTGATATTCAGTAATCTCATGCTAACCAGTTAGTCTTTACTTCATGCATGTACACTAAGTTATTACTTATGCACATGAAACCATGCATATTATCCTACCTCATTTAGCATATCAGTACATTCAAAGTACTGATCGTATACTCATTTTTTGTTCTATGATATTTCATATCATAGGTTCGAACTCTCAGGTTCCCGACTGTACCAGTTATCCCTGTGCACCACCAATAGCAGCAGTGGTGAGTCCTCATGTTTTGAGGACTAGTTATGTTATTTTAGTTTCTCAGTTTTAGCAGACAGTCGGAGTTAGTTGGGGGCTTGTCCCATCAACTCCTCAGTTATTCAGTTAGAGGCTTTCAGACTAGTACCGACAGTTAGTCATTTTTTAGTATATTTTCAGATATTAACATCATGTTTCAGTATTGATTATAGTTCTTAAAACCTTATGGTATTTTAGTTAAATTCCACACAGGTTTTCTTTGAGATTTTTTTAGTACTCATAACAGGTACTAGTCATGGGTTAGCTTGTGGTGTTTCGGGACCGTAAGCACTATGTGGCGATCAGGGTGTATTTCCAGGTCATTATAATTCTACTGTAAGTATGAGTGGCTCACTAAGAGTCGTAATGAGATGTTAGGTATAATTGTAGGGTTTCCAGTGTATGTGTCAATTTATGTTCTGTGTTAACTATGAATGGACCCTACGAGTCATAGGGTCCCATTATGAATGGTGCCATCGAGTCGTAAAGATAACAGTACAGGGTGCCTTGGGGTACTACCTTGGTTACAACTCTTGGATATGAGTCGTAAGGAATGGTTACGAGTCAAGGAGTTGACTAGTAATCAAAGGCAACACTTTTTAGCTATTTAAGTTGAGGGTGTTCTAGACATTTTTCCCTCTTAACCAAATTGAAACCCATGACTTACAACCTCTTTTAGGGTGTCATTATCTCTCAGGAACATCTAAGTAACTCCTCTAATACTTCCAAATTCTCAAGTTCAAGAACACTTAGGGTTTTCAAGAGGTTGGTCAATTAGGGCTCTCAAGGTTGACTTCTCTTCATACATCTTTCTATTGCAAGTATGTTACTCTTCACTCATTTTTAATTTTTTAAAAGTATGTGATTTAAAGTATTGTTCATGAGATTATTTTAATGGTTTTGAAACAAAGGTTGGGTTTTTTTGAATTTTTCTGAATTGAACAAAGTTTCTCATGAAGTGGTTATAACCCCAACATCACAATGTGAAATTATTTTTAGTCATATGAACTATGGGAATTTGTAAAGATGATTTTTTCTTGAACTATTGCATCATATAAAGAGGTAATTTAAATACAATGGTATGATCTAATGAACAAAGGGATTCAGTGTTCCCCAATGTGTATTAATGAACAAAAAGAGTTGTTCTCCCCAAGTTAATCAAAATTGTTTTGGCATGATGTGTTGCCTTGCAAGTGTAGTTGGTATGACAACACCAATAGTGTATGACTTAATATGGAATGTGTTTAAATTAATGGGGAATGTATGATACTTGTTTTAATTGGGATATAATAAAAGTTGTGTAGCTGAGTCATGAAAGTGGAGGTCCAAGTGATCAATACTAGAAATCCATTTGCTGACGTAGAGGTCAAGGTGAGAAGGAAGATTTGAGTCCTTATGATTATTTCATGATTAGGTAGGTTCTATTCCATCATAAATCATTATATGATCAGGTGATTAAGTCACCTTGTTATATGTTGGAGGATTTGAGTCCCCCGTGTGCATACATTTATAAGATTGTTCTCTGATTTGTGTGACTATATTCAATGGGGCCTGACTAGAGGGTGAGAGCTGGGATGCATATATCCCGTGGGCACTATTATATGATAGTTGAGCTACACAATCTAGGATAAGGTTTTGAAAAACATGTTAAGCCTTGTTCTTTATCCCGACATATGACATATATATATATGTTTATGCATTTGATTATGTGCATTGGTTTTGACTGATTTTAAATTGTTGATCATATGATTATGCTATCCTTCTCCCCGAGATTCATGCTAGTATTCACCCTACTAACCGTCTTTGAATGCTATATCCCCACGTGATGCAGGAACTGGTCATACTTTTACTCCTCCTGCTCATTGACTTAGATTTAGGATCATCTAGCGAGTCGGATTAAAGTGGTGATATTACATACTTTGGAAGACCCCATTTCATGATTTTGATTTCTTTTACATTTTAACTTTTACTTTGGATTTGGTTTTTGGCTATTGTCGGGGGCATGTCCCGACACTTTATTGATATTCAGTTTTAGATCATAGTTTAGAAGGCTTTGTTTGGACTACTATGGATATTGGGAGAAATCGGTCAATCGATTGGCAAATCATTGGTGGTTGGTTATGAAAATGCATTTAAACTTTCTTAGAATATGATATGCTATCTTGTTATATACTCAAAATTCAATCGACCTTGTGGTGTGGTGTGTTTTGTTTGGTTAAATACAGGGGGTGATCTCCGATCATTATGGGACTTACGATACCCGCCATGACCAGGACCTGGTTTAGGTCGTGACAAAGCTAGTATCAGAGCCTAGGTTTGGTGTCATTGGGTTTCCAACAAAGTCGTATCGAGTAGAGTCTCATTTGTTGGTGTGTATCATGCCACACTTATAAGGGAGAAGGTACGATACATTTAGGAATGATTCCCTTTCTTGTTGTTTTATTTTGAGCTATAGAGTCTAAAGTCTTGAGTCTCTCAAATTCCCATTTGTTTACTTTTCAAATCATGCCTCCCAGATGATCTAAAGCTCATGGAAACTCCTTTGTCCCACTTGAGGATAATAGTGATTGGGCACACCTTGTTTATGGGGAACAAATCCGGTCTAGGGGTCCAGTTCCTGATTACCCTCCTGGAGTTCCACCGTTTCCTCTAATCCTCCTCAAGCTTCTCAAGCCGATGTGTCAAATATGGAATTTTTTCAGTCTATTCATATATTTGCTTAGTTGGTAGATTCTCAGTCTAAGCATGTAGCTTTTATTACTCCATCTTCTGAGGCCATAAAGGTTTGCCAGTTTATGAGGTTGAGTTCTCATATGTTCACTGGTATTATGGTTAAGGAGGATCCTCAAGGTTTTATCAATGCGATGGAGAAGATCTTCCGAGTTATGTATGCTACTAATATGTAAGGTGTAGAATTCACAGTCTATCAATTGAAGGATGTAACATACTAATGGTATGAGGAATGGGAACAATCTAGGGGAGATGATGCTAAATCCATGCTGTGGGATGATTTATCTAGAGCTTTTTTGGACCTTTTCTTTCCTCAGGAGATAAGAGAGGCAAAAATAGAAGGGTTTGTTAATTTGAAGCAAGGCAGGATGATAGTTAAGGAGTATGCCTTGAATTCTATCAGTTTTCTTAATTTGCTCCAGAGTTAGTGTCTAACATTAGCACTAGAATAAGGAAATTTTCTTCTGGGTTATCCCATAATTTGGTTCTAGAGAGTAAGGCTTCCTTGTTGAACAAGGATATAGATATCTACAGATTGGATATGTATGTGCAACAGGTTGAGGAAAATAAGAGAAAGTAGAAAGAGATAAGGAGAAGGAAAAATAAGAAGTATAGATTTATCGATCAGGGTGAAGGTTAACAACATAGTGGTAGAGATGGTGAAAAGTAGTCTAAGAAGAAGTGGGGGAGTTCTAGTTCCTACTCTACGTCTAGTGCTCCTTATCCAAAGCTATCGGGTGATCATCGTTCTCAATATGATAGTGGGCTAAGGGCACAGGGTACCTAATCTCAGGCTAGTAGGGAATAGTCTGCTCCATCATATCCTCCATATAGATTCTACATACAGGTGCATCATGGGTTTTGTAAAGAAGAGAGGAACATGTGTTTTAAATGTGGTTATATTGGTCACTTGCATAGGGATTGTCCTTATAAGGCTGCTTCATGGAAAATAAGATTCCTATTACCACTTTATCAACTCTTGCACCAAAGGGTGCCGCTTCTGCTTCTAGTACTAATACTGTCTGAAATCACTTGTATGTCCTTGCTACCTACCAGGAATTAGAGGCATTCCCTAATATCGTCAATGGTATGTTATGACTCTTATCTCGTGATGTGTATTGCTTGCTTGATCCAGGGTATACTCTTTCTTATGTGACCTTATTTATGGCTATGAATTTTGGTTTTGGTCCCGAGTTTATCCCCAATCCATTTTCTATTTCAACCTCGATAGGTGACTCCGTTGTTTCTAAAAGAGTCTGTAGGGGTTGTGTGGTATCTTTTGGTGGTAGAATTTTTTTTATAGATCTGATGGAGTTAGACATGGTTGATTTTGATGTCATATTGGGGTTGGATTTGTTGTATTCGTGCTATGCCTCCTTAGATTGTCGAACCCATCAGGTCATGTTTAAATTACTTTATGAGCTGGTCATTAAGTGGGAAGGGGGTTCTCTGGTGCCTAAGAGAAGATTCATATTATATCTTAGATCCGAAAGTTGATTTCCAAGGGATGTCTTTATCATTTGGTCCAAAGTTAAGGATTCTATCTCGGAGGGTCCTTCATTGCAATATGTTCTCATGGTTAATGAATTCCCCAAGTTTTTTCTTAATGATTTTCTGGTGTTCCTCTTCATAGGGTGATTGATTTCAGGATTGACCTTATCTCGGACACTCGTCCTATCTCTATCCCTCCCTATAGAATAGCTCCGGATGAGTTGAAAGAGATTAATAAGCAACCGAAAGACCTCCTTAACAAAGGTTTATCTGTCCTAGTATGTCACTATGGGGTGCTCCTATTTTATTTGTACATAAGAAGGATAGTTCCCTTCGAATATGGATCGATCACCGTTAGTTGA